>JAGFMF010011956.1:1597320-1670840 GCA_019455555.1 Galemys pyrenaicus
GTGTGTCTGTGTGTCTTTGTGTGTGTCTGTCTGTGTGTCTGTGTGTCTGTCTGTGTGTCTGTGTGTCTGGGTCTGTGTGTCTGTCTGGGTCTGGTGTCTGTGTGTGTGTCTGGGTCTGTGTGTCTGTGTGTCTGTCTGTGTCTGGTGTCTGTGTGTGTCTGTCTGTGTGTGTCTGTGTGTCTGTCTGTGTGTCTGGGTCTGTGTGTCTGGTGTCTGTGTGTGTGTCTGTCTGTCTGTCTGTATGTCTGTGTGTGTCTGTCTGTATGTCTGTGTGTGTCTGTCTGTGTCTGTGTGTGTGTGTCTGTCTGTATGTATGTCTGTGTGTGTCTGTCTGTGTCTGTGTCTGTCTGTCTGTCTGTGTGTCTGTCTGTGTCTGTGTCTGTGTATGACATTCCACTCCTAGATGCCCTGCCCTCTCCTGCCGGGGTCGGAGGCCTGGCTCGGGGCACCCTGGCTGTGGCAGGCCCCTGGTGTGTGGTGACCCCCTTCGGACAGCAGTAGTCAGCCATGGCCGGCTGGTGGACACAGAGGTCTGATGGACAGAAGGCGATCAGGCGTCAGGAGCAGGGCTGGGTTGCAGCTCAACTGCGGCCACTGCCGCCGCGACCAGCCCTGGCTGGCCCTGGACCCGCGGACACAGCAGAGAAGGGGCCGCCGGCCGGCAGGGGCGCCAGGGCACACGCACCCTGCCTCATCCGGACTCCTTCATGTGTCATCCCCCCACCACGGTCCTGCACGGCCCAGGGCCCTCCTGCCCCGTCCAGCCCGCTGCCCCTGGTCCTGCAGCGCCCCAGGGCCCCGCACGGCTCGGGGCTCTGGGGTAGGCCCTGGTGCACCCCGCGGGGCAGGCCGTCCAGCACTCCGGGCAGCGGGGCGGGCGCCCCGCCGACAGGGCTGAGTCCGTCCTGAAGCGGCAGGGCCGGGCTGGGGCTGACCGGACAGCGCCACGGACAGTGTGGCCACGCCAGTGTCCTCACGCCCCGGAGGGCGGGTGAGGGAGGCAGCCAACTCCGTGGCCAGCCAGCCCTCTGGGGTCGGAAGCCAAGACGCACAACAGCCCCCACGCGGGGGCCAGGTGCCCCTCGTCGGACAACACCCGAAAGCCGCCTGCTCGGGGTCAGCGTCCAGCGAGCTGAGACTTCAGGCTTCCAGGGCGACCCTTAGTCGCCTTCCCGCCACGAACTGGGCGTCGGGAAGCGCCCACGCCGGCCCCTGCCTCCTCCTGGACCCACGGCCTCAGCCACGTCCTGTCAGGGCCAGCGCCCAGCCCCAGCATCCCGGTCACTGCCGGGGACAGCAGCGGTTCTGGAGGTCCACAGCGTGGTCTGGTCTGCTTTCCGATAGCTCGGCCACGCGTCCATCGCTGCGCCCAGGGCCGCCCGCACTGCTGACCACACGCCCAGCACGTGGCCGGGCCCCTGCTGGGGACAGCACGGAGGGCCTCCTGCCTCCACCAGCGCCAGACGCCGGCACGCCCGGCAGCTCCCGCTCCCACCGACGGGGACCTGCTGCCCACACTGCGTCTGACCGCCGCAGCCAGGCTCCGTGCCCCGCCCCTGCCGCGCGGGGCCCCGCCCTGCCGTGAGATGCAGGCGCCTCCCGCCCTGAGCCAGCTGCTCAGCCGAGTGGGGCAGGGCCGGTGCTCGCAGCGCCGCGCCACCTCTGCCCCCGGCGGCCCCCCTCGCCTGCACACCGAGGCGGCCCAGAGACGGCAGACCCCGCGTCCTCCCCGACGGGCCGCACACGGGCAGCTGAACAGCCACACGGCTCCTCGGGAGCGCACGCGGGAGTCTGACATCTGACGAAGCACGGGAGCGGCAGCCGGCAGCTTCTGCCTCGCGCCGCTGAGAAGGCAAGGCCTCGAAGGCCGCCCGCCCTCCCGGACGCCACTGTCCCACTGGTCAGCCACGCGGCCAGGCTGTGCTCCGCTCACACTCTCAGGTCCGCAGCCCGGACAGCGGCCCTGCCGCGCGACTGGAGGGGGCCGCGAGCCTCGGGCCTGCCTGCGGGCTCCCGCAGACCCTCGTGCCCCGGGAAGGCACCCCGCGGCGGCGGAGCAGGCCAGGGCTGCAGGGCGTGGCGCGAGGTTGGGTGGAGGCCCAGGCAGGCCGCGGCTGCCTGCAGGTGACTGGAGCGGCCGGCGGGAGCGCTGACGGCACGAGGGCCAGGCTGCAGCAACCAGGCCCTGAGGCCCGCTGGAGCCCGGGCCTGGCGCTGGACACACGCCCGCCGCCCCTCCCCACGGAGCGAGGGCGGTGTGCGAGGAAGACAGACCTGGACCGGCCTCTGAGGCCGCCCGGGCAGACCTCTCCGCGCCCAGCAGCTGCACTTGGTCTCACGGGCAGGCCCATTCCGGGGTCTCCAGGGCGGTGGGGAGCTCGCAGGGAGCCTGGGGGACAGCTCGGGAATCGCCCCGGCCAGCGGGCAGAGGCGCTACTGAGCCCCAGGGGCTCCGGCGTGGCCGCCCGCCCCGAGAACAAGCACCCCGCATGTCGGACACGGCAGGCAGCGCTTGGCTTCCAGCCCGCTACACTGACCCTATCGATCCTGCCAGGCCGTTCCCGCCCAGCTTCCCAGCCAGGAGGTGAAATCAATGGCCACAGCCCTTAGGAGCTCTGAGGGCTGGGGAGGGGAGGGGAGGGAGGGACGTGGGGAGGGAGCAACCCTGGGCCTAGGGGCCCAGACTCAGGCTCCGCTTCCCAGGAGTCCTCTCGGAAGAGACCGGGGTTCTCCCCTCAGAGGGCAGGCCCGTATGTTCTTCTAGATCAAGGTTCACTTACTTTTATAATAAGAGGAAACGTTCTTAAGCGCCAGTGACAAATGCAGATGTAACAGCACCCAGCCCACTGAAAGCCCAGCTGGAGTCCACCCCCGCCTGCCCTCCCGGCACTGCTTCCCAGGCCTGGGGCAGCCCCTGCTAACTCCACCTGGGGTTCCAAGTCACTGCTTCCTGGAGCCTCCCGAGCCCCGCCCCGGCCAAGTTAGGCGGGGACCACCCCGCCTAACAGGTGCTGCAGACACACATGGTGGACACAGGGTCCTCCCGGGCCCCCAGGTGGCCCTCGGGTGCGGCGGGGCTGGCCCAGCAGAGCTCCACCACGCCTGCAGGAGCAAGCCCGGGCTGCTGGCGCGCCCACGCCCCTGCAGTCGGGGCTGTGGGACCCTCAGACACACACACAGTCGCACAGACAGGCGCACACCTGTGCAACAGCCCACACGCGCCCAGATGCTCGACAGGTACACGCAGCACACCTACATGAACACGCGTTTCACGTACGCTCCAAGGCACGAAGCCACCAGCCGCCGCCCTCCGCCCCAGTGGCAGAGATGAGACCAGCCCCCACGCGGGCAGGGCGACTCGCCTCCCTGAGTGGCCAGCGGCCGCCTGTGGGGGCTGCCCCCAGCGGCGGGCCCTGGACACCACGCGGTCGCAGCTTTACTCTGAAGTGTCTTACAAGGAAGGACGCCATTCAGACGCTGGGCGCAGCGGACTCCAGCGGAGCCTGAGGTCCTCGGGCGGCCTCTCCGCCCACCACCGACGCCGCCCTCCCTTCCCCCTCCCCGTGCGCTGCAGGACTACCGAGTCAACATCTTCCTGCGGCAGCAGTGGAACGACCCCCGGCTGGCCTACAACGAATATCCCGACGACTCCCTGGACCTGGACCCCTCCATGCTGGACTCCATCTGGAAGCCCGACCTGTTCTTTGCCAACGAGAAGGGCGCCCACTTCCACGAGATCACCACCGACAACAAGCTGCTGCGCATCTCGCGCAACGGCAACGTCCTCTACAGCATCCGGTGAGCCTGCACCTGCCCGACGCCCGCCCGCCCGACGCCCCGCCCCCGGCCCCGCCTGCCCGCCCGACGCCCCACCCGCCTGCCTTGCCCCTGGCCCTCTGCCCCGCCCACTGGCCCGCTGTCCCCGCCCTGGCCCTCTGCCGCACCCCTGGCCCGACATCCTGCCCACCCACTTGCCCCGCCCGACCCACCCGACGCCCCACCCACCTGCCATGGCTGCCAGACCAGGTGAGGGGGATTGGCCTGAGGACCCCAGCCCCATCTCTGCGCTGCCCCCGCACTTAGGATGCGGCACCGGGAGAGGCCGGGGCAAGGGATCATTGCAACCAGGCCATCAGGAAGCACCTCGGCGACGGGGTCACACCAGACCCCGGAAAGGGCGCCCCGGCCGGACGCTGGGCTGGCGCTTCCCGGATGGACGACCGGTCGCCCTGGAGTGATGGCGGCCCTGAGCGCCAGCGAAGGCTGTGCGAGCGCCTGGGGGGCGCAGCCTCTGGTTAGCCGCCTCTGACTTAGCGAACAGCTGTCCGAGGCACCAAGCCTGAAAGCCCGCGGCCGGCCCGTAGGGCGCCTGCGGCTGACCCTCCCGCCTCTCTCCTCAGGCCGCGGGGCTCCCGGGTCGGCAGGTACTGGGCGGGCCACCTCCAGGTCTCCTCCCCTGTCCCGCCCCAACATACCAGCTCTTCTCTCCAGGCACGGAGATGGCCACCGCCCACCAGCAGGCACCCCGGGGCTCCCACAGACCCCTAGCCGCCTGGACCAGGCCAGTCGCCTAACCCACGGTGCAGAGTAGAGGGTGAGAACCAGAGTTTAAGTAATTCCCCAAAGTGGCCACCTCCGGTTGGCAGCTGAGCTTGAATTCTAGTGTGTGGGCGCATCTGCCACCCTCAGAGCCAGGAAGGGGTGCAGCATCCCCTGCCATGAGTGGGTGGACGGACGGATGGACTAGCTGGTCCTGAATGCTCTTCCTGCAGTTCCTGGGGGCCGTGTCATTTCCTGTTTCCTGCCCCTGCCCTCAGGAGAGGCTCGGGACCCTCAGCAGGAAGAGGGCCAGCCCAAGCCCCCCCTTGCCCCAAGGAGAGGGAGCCGCCCAGGGTGGTGGCGGGGCAGGTTCGAGGCGGAGAGCCCCGAGTCTCCCACAAGCTCGGCCTTGCACAGCAGGACAGGACACCAGCAGAAAGAGGCCGCTCCAAGGTCACCTGCCATCAGGAGAGTAACCCAGTGTGACAGCTGCCCCACTTGGGAGCCTTTATCTTCAGAATTCAGCCGCACTCCCCTTCCCTCCTCCCCTCCTGCGGCTCTCCCTCCCCCTGCCTGTCCCTTCCCTTCACCCTTCCTTCCCTGCCGCCCATTCCCTACACCCTCTCCCTCCCCTGACCCTCTTCCCTCCTCTCCCCCACCCCCTCTCTGTCTCCTCCTGTCCCCTTTCTCTGTGCCCCTCCCCTTCCCTATCACCCACTTCTGTCTCCTTCCCCCTCCCCTGTCTCCCATCCCCTCCACTGTCCTCCTCTGGTTTGCACCCAGTGCTCAGGGCCACAGCCGACGGGGGAGCTGAGGGAGGCTGCGGCTGGCTGTCTGTCTCTGCTTAGGGAGGGTACCTGCCCAGGCCCGCCCCTGTGGCGCTGTCCACGGAGCAGTGCTGAAAACCAGCCCGGGGCTCAGCTCCAGTTGGGGCTTGGAGCCCTGGCTCAGCCCCGTCACTACCTGGCCAGACAGGAGTCCTGCGCAACCTGTACCCTTTCCCAGCCGGCGGAGGAGAGCCTGGTCCTGAAAGTCTTCCCTGGGAGGGCACCTCCATTCTGTTGAGGGGACCCACTCAGTTCTGAGGCTGCTGCTTTGCACAGGCAAGGGGGAAACCACCCCAAAGAAACAGTCCGCCCAGGAACCTGGGGCTCCACCGCCTCCCGGCTGACTCAGCAGGAGTCCACAGATGCAGCCAGCAGTGTCTGGAGAAGCTGAGCCCCGTGGAGAAGGGGCGCCCCCACACCCGCAGCAGGTGCTGCGGGGCTGCCTGAAGCCCGGCTGTATTCTCCCATGCCCCTTCCAAGGGCTCTGCGGAGAGCAGGGAGGGGCTCGCAGGCCTCGGCCAACTTCCCAAAGGCAGGTCCTCAAAGAGGCCAGGAGTCCTGCGCTGCGCTTGGGGCTGCCCCTCCGAGCACGTGCGCCTGTCTTCCTGGGGAGCGCCCCACTCCGCGGCCTCTCGCAGCTGGCTGGCCCCCGAGGGTGATGCGAGGCTGTGGCGCCAACACCGCCCGCCCCTCCTCTTCCCAGGATCACCCTGACCCTCGCCTGCCCCATGGACCTGAAGAACTTCCCCATGGACGTGCAGACGTGCATCATGCAGCTGGAGAGCTGTGAGTGCATGCGTGCCCCCATGGGACTGGGGGGGTCCCGGGGCTGCTCCTCCCCACGACCCCAGGAGCGAGGGGCGTGGCTTCTAGGAACTGCTGGGGATACACGTCCCACACGCTGTGTGACTGAGGCCAGCTTTGGGAAGGCCGGCCCTGGAGCCTGGGATGCCCCGGTCTAGTGGGGAGAAGGAGCTCAAGGGTGCCCTCCTGCCCAGCTCCACACGCAGGGCTGGCCTGGGCGGTGAGCCCTTAAGGCCGACTGTGGCCGAGGGAAGGGAGGGGAAGGGAGGGAGGGAGGAGACGAGGGACAGCTGGGGCCAGCGCCGGACAGCGCTGGGAAAGGCTGGGGCGCCCTCTGCTGGAGAGGAGAGGCCCGCAGGGCAGTGCCGGCCTCAGCGGCCAACTCAGAAGCCCTTCCGAAAGGAAAAGGGCACGATTGCTCCCGGCTGGCCGGCCGAGGCAGAAAAGAGCCAGGCGGAGCACCTAGGCGGCAGGGCCAGGAGCAGTTCGCGGCTGCCGCCGTCACTTCTCACTGGCCCTGGGTCTCGGGCCGAGCACCCACGGGGTTCACGCCCCGGCCCCGCTGGCTGGGCCAGCGCACTGCAGGCGCAGCAGGCACCGGCCGTGCCAGAGGGAGGGTCCTGGCAGGCGGGCACTAGAGGCCGAGCGAAGTGTGAGCCGGGGCCAGCGCCACCCAAGGGCGACCTGTGGCAGGGGCTGCACAGGGAGGAGGCCGCTGCGAGCCCCGAAAGCCCCCGCCCCACGGTGCCGCGCCGGGGCCCTCGGCTCCTGTCCTGACCCGGGGCCCCTGCGCCCCTGCGCCGCGAGCGGGCTGCGGTGCTGACCCCCGCTCTGCCCCCAGTCGGCTACACCATGAACGACCTCATCTTCGAGTGGCAGGAGCAGGGGGCCGTGCAGGTGGCGGATGGACTGACGCTGCCCCAGTTCATCCTGAAGGAGGAGAAGGACTTGAGATACTGCACCAAGCACTACAACACAGGTAGGCAAGGCCGGCGTCCACCCGCCCGGCCCGGCCCCGCCCCCGGCCCGCCCCTGGTCGCGTTTGGCCACGCCCCCTGGTCGCGGCCCCGCCCCGTCCCCTACGGTCTCGGAAGGGCGGGGCCCGGCCCCTCCAGCCAGGCGAAGGGTGGAAAGCGAGGTCGAGGGAGGGCCGACTGGAAAGGTGGGCTTGGCCAGGGGGGCAGGGCGTCCATCTGGGCGAGGGGGAAGCAGCAGGCACGGTCCGGGGGGATGTCGGTCGGCAGGGCAGGGGGCCCGCTCAGGCCAGGCGCATCACTGAGCACCTACGGGGTGCGGGGGGACCGCCGGGTGCCCGGCCAGAGCCCTGCAGGAGGCCCGACGGCACAGCCTCGCCGGGTGGCGGGGGCAGCCAGCCGCAGCCTGTCCTGTGCCCGCGCCTCTGCCCACGCACCGTCACCCCTCCAGGTAAATTCACCTGCATCGAGGCCCGCTTCCACCTGGAGCGGCAGATGGGCTACTACCTGATCCAGATGTACATCCCCAGCCTGCTCATCGTCATCCTGTCCTGGATCTCCTTCTGGATCAACATGGACGCGGCGCCGGCCCGCGTGGGCCTCGGCATCACCACCGTGCTCACCATGACCACCCAGAGCTCGGGCTCCCGGGCCTCCCTGCCCAAGGTGAGCCGTGCGGGCGCCTGCCGCCCACACGCGGCGCCCGCGCACAGCCACGTCCCACGCCTGGCGAGGCCAGCTCCCACCCCAGGCCACGCGCAGGCCGCCGGCCTCCCTCAGCCTCACCCCACGCACCCCTGCGCCCCCTCCCTGTGCGGTGGGCACTGGTGGGGTCCCCGGGCCACACCTTGAGCCTGGGCGGGACTCACGGGACTCAGCACGGGTCTTTGAAGCTGAGCGCTGTCCCGGGACACACCTGGGAAGGTGAGGAGGCTCCAGCTGCGGCAGTGCCGGAAGCGGGTCCAGGTGCGGCTGACGCTGGGGCCAGGGCAGCGGCGGCCTATGTGCCGGCCCTCCGCGGCCTTGGACCCACCCAGCCGCAGCAACAGGGTTCGTGGTGCCCCAGCACCCACAAAGACCCCAGACCCAGCAGCGGGCACATGCGCGCACTCCGTCCAGGCGCAGGGAGGCCCTCTGGGCCCCTCCGCACGGACCAGAGGTCGGCCAGGGCCCAGCTGGCGGCTGTCCTGCTCTGCACCCGGCCGCAGCTGATGTGAGGTGGTGATGGCGAAGCCCACGTCCAGCCAGGCGCGTCCCCCAAGCCCCGCCCCCACTCGCGTGCCCTCTCCGCCGGGCTACCTCGGCGCGCTCCCCGCTCGCTGCCCGCAACAGGCGCCACCTCCCCCTTCTGTCAGCGCAGGCCCCAGCAGCCGGCTCACCCCAGGCCGCGCCGCCCCACCCCCCCCGTAGCTAAGCCTTGTCGGGACATGAAGAGCAGAAAGAACTACAGTGGCCTCCCGGACTCCCGCTGGCCCCGCCACAGGCCGCCTGTCCCTCCCCGCAAGCCTGTGCAGGGTCACAGGGCAGAGTCCTCTGGAGGCCACGGACGTGACAGCTCGGCCATCACAGGGACACCCCATCTGAAAGTGACCGCTGATAAGTCACAAGGAGTCACAAGAGATAAAGTACTATTAGGTGATTTAAAATAATCAGTATCGAACTGAAAATAATTCCATGATATCAGCGTGGACAGGCCTTCATGTAAATTCCCCGCTGCCCAAACACTGCCATCAGGGGCAGGGGTCAAGGTCAGCCAGGGCTCGGCAGATGCTGCCCTCCCCGCCCAGATCAGCCGCCCTGGCCTGCACCGCTTACCCTTCCCTTCTCCCTGAGGTGCGGCCCCCACCGCTCACCCACCAGAGCCCAGCCACCTGCTCAGCCAGTGGGCCATGGGCACCCGCCCCCCCCGGGGACTGCACCCCACTTGGCCGCCAAGCTGTGACACCTGACACACTCAGCGCCGCTTGCTCTCTCCCCATTCATGCTTTTTAAAGCGTAAACGTCGGCGGCGCTTATTACTGTCACAAATCTGTGCCCCCTCCCCACTACCAAATTCCACCACACTTTATCACCCCAAAGAGAAACCCCACGCGGCCCATGGCCCCCGGCCCCCTCCCGCCAGCCTCCACGCCCCCTGCTCTGGACAGCTCAGGGGGTGGATTCACACGGCTGCGGCCAACATGCGGAGTGTTTCCAAGGCCCTCACAGTCTAGATCAGCACTTCACTGCTTTTTCGTGGCAGGATAGCATTCCACGGTGTGAACACATCACACTGTTTGCCTAGGCACCAGCTGCTAAACTCCTGGCCCTTGTTGAAGATGCCTCGATGGGGATCTCCGGGCATCTGTGTGGGGCCATGCTGTCATGTCTCATAGGTATGGACCTAGGAGGGGGACGGTTGGTTATATGCTAACTAAACGCTGCACTTTCTGAGGCGCTTCACAGTGTTTTCCAAGAGCGCTGAGCATTCTTTTTGCGTGCTTCTTGGGCATTTTTATATCTTCATCGAAGAAATGTCCATTCCGGTCGTTTGCCCACTTGTGAATTGGGGTAGTTCTCTTTGTATTCTAATAATTCTTTGTGCGCTGTGGATTTTAAACCCTTACCACATATATAATTTGCAAATATTTCCTTCCATTCTGTTGGCTGTCTTGGCACTGAATTGTGTCTCTTAAGCAGAAAAGTTTTGGTAAAGTCCAACTTAGCTATTTTTTCTTTTTTGCTGTGCTTTTGTTTCCATATTTAAATTAATGCCTAAGGTCACAAGTAACTACACCAATTTTTTTCCAAAAGTATTATGGCTTAGCTCTTCATTTTGATGGATTTCATTTTTCCACATGGAGTGAGGAAGGGAGAGCTATCACTCTTCCAGAGGCATCCAGGTGCCCCGGCACTATGTATTGGGAAAATAATTCTTCTCCACTGAATTGATATTTGTCCAAAATCAAATGACCATAGGTGCCTGAGTTTATTTCTGGAATCACAATCCTATTCCGTTGATCTGTATATCTAACCTTACGTCAGTACCAGAGTTTTGATTACATAGCTTTGTAGTGAGCTTTCAAATCGGGAAGTTGAGTGCCTTGACTTTGGTCTTTTGAGAGACTGTTGTAGCCATTCTAGGTCCTTGTATTTCCATATAATCATGAGTGTGACTCTGAAGATCAGTTTCGCCCCAATCACTCTTTGAATGTGGGAAGTGCTACCCCCCTTAACAGTATTAAGTCCCCTAATGCAGGAGCACAAGCCGCCTTCCTATTTTTGTGGGTCATCTTCAATTTCATTCAATGAAATGTTCTAGTTTTCTTATGAGTTTTGTACTTAATTTGTTAAACTGATTCCAGATACGTTATTCTATTTGTAAATGAGATTGTTTATTTCCATTTTTCAATTGACCATCCAGTATATAGGAAGGCAACTGACTTTTTGTATATAGGACCTGCAATTTTCCCGAACCCACTAGCCCCAGGGCATTTTTATGCCGTCCTCAACATTTTCTATAGAGACCATCTCATCTTTAGAGATAGCTTTACCTTTTTTACGACCAGGATGCCTTTTAGTTTGTTTTCTTGCCCAATTGTTCTGGCTAGAAATTCCAGTACAGTGTTGAATAGTTATGATCAAAGCAGAAATTTTATATCATGTTCCTGATCTTATAGGGACGGTTTTCAGTTTTTGACCACTAAGCATGATAATAATTGTGGATTTTTCTTAGCTGCCCTTTATCAAGAGGAAAAAACCCTTCTATTGCTCGTCGGCGAGTGTCTTCAGCATGAATGGTGCTGCATTCTGTCAAGCGACGGCCCCACATCTGTGTAAAGGAGCACAGTGACTGTCCCTTGTGTGCCTGACCAACTCTGCCCCCGGGACAGCCCCTGATCCGGGTGCCAGCCACAGGCACTGGTGCGCCTGCTGGGTCCACCGGCCTCCGAGGTTCTGTTCGTTCCCTTCCATCTGCTTCTCGGCCAGGGCAGCCTCAAGTTCACTGCTCTCCTTCAGGTTATCCGTCCTTCCGTCTGTTCAAATATGCTGTTGACCCGTCTAGTGAAATCTTCATTTCAGTTGCTTTTCAAGTCCGAGCTCATCCTTTTCTTCAGTTCTTTAGACAGGGTTCGACTCCTTGAACACACTCAAGAAGCTGACGTACAGCGCTTCCCTGTTAGGTCCGCAGGCAGCTCCCTCTGACTGCCTGCCTCCCCGGCCAGCTGGCCAGCGTCCCCCCCCACCTCAGTCCAGGCGGCCATCCACTGGGAGGCTTAGTCCTCACAACTGGGAGATGGAAACGTGACCCCAGGCGCCCTCAGAGCTGCCAGCTTGCGGCTGTGTCCTCACGTGCTGGACAGAGGCAGGCCGGCCTCTGGCCTCTTTTTACAAAGGCACCAACCCCGTTCTTGAGGCTCTTCACTTGTCACCTGATCACCTCTTAAAGGTAGCGTCTGCAGATAGCCTGGCACCAGAGTGTGGCTTTCAGATGGGGCCGGACACACTGGAGGCCACTGGAGGCCACTCTGCCTGTCTCTTTGCACGTCCTACTTTGTTGGGAAGGGCACGTTTTACATAATGTGACACCCCCCCCCCCCCCCCGGTTTGCTGTTCCCATTCAGTAACTCTTCCGAGCTAGCTCTGTAATGCCAACCTTCCTTGCTGTTTGGGCTTATTGTTTGTGCTTATTTATGTCTGTCTGTTATCTGAGTGGTTAGCTAACCCTTGGACAGATTCCGTGAAAGGTCTGGAACCTGTGCATCTGGGGGCTCTCGCTGCGTCAGGGTGCAGCCTCAGTGCTCAGCTCCGCGGCACTTCACCGCCACGCCTGCCAGCCACTCAGGCTGGCTGTGCACACAGTCCCTGGGGAGACAGCAGAGCTTCCAAAGGCCCCTGTGGACGTCTCGTTCTGCAGCTTTTTCCACCAAGTGTTTTGATCGGCCAGTGGTTTGTCTCAGCTATTATCTCCTGCCTCGGGCTGGTACAATGCTCAACACTTGCCGCTGACTGATTTCAGCAATGCTCCAAGGAAAGGCATGTTCACATCTGGGCAGCTCGAAGGCAGGCCACCTTCGGAGGTAGAGCCGGCCTCGCGAGCCCACTAGGCAGGTAAATCATGACCGTTCTCAGGACACAGGCCTGAGAGAAGCTCGGGGCCTGTCGCCCGACCTGCTGACGGCCAGGGCACAGGTGCTCACTGTCCGCACGAGACGCTGGTTTCCAAGTCTCACGTGGAGCTGGGCACAGGAGGGCAGGAACAGAGTGAATTAAACCACCAAGCCCACAGGCAGTGGGAAGTGTGTCCACACAAACGCTAGCACACAGGTGTGCAGGCAGCATTATTCAAAACAGCCAAAGGTAGAAACAACCCAAGCGTGTACAGGCCACAATGGACGCACGGGACGTGGCCTGCCGTGTGGGCATCATTTGCGCATTAAACAGAGCGAACTGATAAAAGCCACAATGCGGTGAGTCTCGAGGACACACCGGTAAGTGCAGGAAGCCAAGAGTCCCGTCAGAGAACTGCGGGATGGGCCCCATGGGGGCAGGAAGCCTGGTGGTTGCTTGGGCTGGGGGGACTTGGCGAGGGGTGTGGCTGCTGCAAGGCAGTGCTGCACCCGAGGTGCAGGTGCGTCAAGGCACAGACCTTGAACTGGCTCCTGCTGGGGACCATCCTCAGTCAGAGCTGCTTTGTCTTGTTCTTAGCCACAGGGCTTGCTGCTGACATTCAGCTGCTCTTCTTAAACGCCCACAGGGCTCCCGACGCTGGCCAGTTAGCAGCTTGCTGAGAGAAGGGGCTTCCACCATTTTTTCCACACTCTTGTCCTCTTTGGGGGACCGCAGGGGCACCCTCAGTTGTGGGTAGCCTGGGAACCCCTTGCCTGCCCCTCAGGCCAAATGCAGGCTTCCTGCCTGAGACCCTGCCTGAGGCTCCCTGCCTGAGGCTCCCTGCCTGAGGCTCCCTGCCTGAGGCCCTGCCTCAGAGCCCTCCTGCACCCTGCTGCACCGCCCTCCTCACTGTGCCCGCAGGTGTCCTACGTGAAGGCCATCGACATCTGGATGGCCGTGTGCCTGCTCTTCGTGTTCTCGGCGCTGCTGGAGTACGCGGCCGTCAACTTCGTGTCCCGGCAGCACAAAGAGCTGCTCCGCTTCCGCAGGAGGCGCCGGCATCACAAGGTAGGCCGGGCGCGGTGGCGGGCGCGGGCAGCCGGCGGGTCAGCGCCCGGTCCCGGACTCGCGCCTCCCCGCACTGAGAAGCCAAGGACTGGGGCGCCGGCACCCACGCATCCCGCGGCCCGAGGCCTCCGGCTCTGCGCGCCTCGCCTGCTGGCGCCTCCCGAGGCCGCCTCCTCGCACTCCCTCCTCCCCGAGCGCCTCCAGGGATGCTCAGGGAGCCGGAGCCGCGGGACCCCGCCGCCTGCCCCCGGGGCCGCCCCCGGCCGGGCCGGACCCCGGACCCCCAACGCCCCCGGACCCCGCCCCCAGAAACCCCCAACCCTGGCCCCCGCCCCTCGGCCCACCACCCTCGGATCCCCCCTCCCCCAGGCCCCTCCTCCCTCCTCTCCTCAACCCCGCCCCTCAGGCCCCGCCCCCAGGGAGCCCGCGAGGACCGCGCGCAATTCCAGCGCTCAAGGACCGCACACAGGGCCTGGGTGGAGCTCCGGGTCTAGCTGGCAGGAGGGGGTCCTCGGAAAGGGGACGTGGATCTTATCTCCACTTCCGGGGTCAAGGGAGACCCAGCCCTGGCCCCACAGCGGCCCCCAGGCCAGCAGGAAGGGCTGGTGGACAGACACCTGCAGCCTGCCCTGGCCCCTGCTTTGCATCGTCCAGCATGCTGGGCACCCCTCGGAGGGCCTCGCGTCCTGCCGCCCGGAAGCGGCCGGCGAGGGCGCGGGAGGGCCAGCGGGGCGCCGGGCAGGGAGGGCGCCCTGCTCTGGCTGATGGTCAGTAGAGCCCCACGCTGCACCTGTTCCAGGAGGACGAGGCCGGGGAGGGCCGCTTCAACTTCTCGGCCTACGGGATGGGCCCCGCCTGCCTGCAGGCCAAGGACGGCATCTCCGTCAAGGGGGCCAACAGCAGCACCAACCCCCCGCCCGCGCCATCCAAGACGCCGGAGGAAATGCGCAAACTCTTCATCCAGCGGGCCAAGAAGATCGACAAGATCTCCCGCATCGGCTTTCCCATGGCCTTCCTCATCTTCAACATGTTCTACTGGATCATCTACAAGATCGTCCGCAGGGAGGACGTGCACAGCCAGTGACGGGCCGGGCGGGCGGGCAAGGGCGGAGGGGCGGCCGGCGGGGAGGGCGGGCACAGGCCCGCCCGCAGCAACAGCCTGGCGGCTGCGCCCTGCACACCCCGCCCGCCTGAGCCCGGAGGAGGACCTGCCGGCGCGGAGGGGCGGGCGGCTTTCAGAACCCGAGCTCGCGGGCAGTCGTTTCCTGCTAGAGGGGGTGGCGTCTGCCCAAGGCAGAGGAGAGCCATGTAATATACGACCTATACCCACGCTTAGTAGTAACGCACACCAGGGCAACAGGTGTTTCCTAGCCTCTGAGCCTAGCAGCTGCTTAAGCCTCCAGCCACAGGCGACCGGCCGTGTCCCGAGCAGTCAGCCACAAAGCAGCCTGCCCTGCTTCGTCCCGCACACCCTCCCAGCCACGCCTTCGTCCAGCCGGCACGGTGGACACACGCCAAAAAGCCATCCAGCCTGCTTGCGGGTGCGGGGCCCAGAGGAGCCAGGAGGTGGAGGCGGAGGCGCCAGGGGCGAGCTAGGCCAAGCCCGGTCTCGGGCCCAGGCCTCGCAGCCGCTCCGGCCCCCACCTCTGTGCTTGCACCGCTGGGCGCCGCCCCGATCGGCTGCCGTCTTCTCACGAATTGCCAATATGCAATCTTTTTTATGGTTTAAAAAAGTAATAATCTCTAATATGCAGATAGACTGAGTATAAACAGATGCACTTTTTCAAATGTCTATTTTTTGGCGCGTCTCTCTGGAGTGGCACGTGGGAGTGTGTCTGGGGAGGCAGGGCCGGAGGGGGCGAGGGCTCAGGGCTCCAGTGAGGTGTGGGGTGCACGGCCCCTGTGTGAATGGAGGGTGGGGGTCCAGGGTGTCTGCAAAGGCTGTCCACTGTATGAAGCTGGGGGATGACCCCGTTATATTTTTATAAGTCTTCGTTTTCCTTTTGGTGCTTTGTTTAGCTCTAACGTGCAGGAAAGTCCAGATCAGCCACTCTGGAGCAGAGGGGGCCAGCTCTGCGGGGCCGGGGCAGCCGCTGTAGGCAGCAGCCAAGGCCCCAGCCGCCCACACCGCGTGGCCTGTGAAGCCGGGTCTGGCCCAGCCCGGACCCCACTCCCCAGCTCTGCCCTCGGGGTCTTGCTGGAAGGGAGTGTCGGGCACAGCTGACAGTCTGCACTGGCGCCCCGGCCCAGGTCTGGGGGGTACAGACCCCTCCCCAAGGTCCGCCTGTTGCCCCCCGGCCACTGCGAAGCGCCTCCAGACAAGCTCTGGAGTGACTGCCGTCAAGAAACGCCGTCTGCGGCGGAGAGATGCGGTTCGCGTCTGGGACGGCAGAGCTGGCTGCGCTGCGCAGCCCAAGGCTTCCCCTCTCGGGTGCGGCCAGGATACCCATGCCCGCCTTGGATGGCGTGGGGAGGAGCTGGGCGGGGCCGGGCTGTGGCTCCTCTGCACCGGTCCCCACGCTGCACCTCACGCCGCACCTGCAGAGGAAGCGTGCGGAAGAGGCCCTGGCCGAGGCGGCGGCTGGCGCTGCGCCTGCACCTTCACCAGCACGACGTCACTTTAGGAGGGAAAGCCTGACCCCAGAGGGGACACTAGCACTTTACCGCAGGGACAAGCGCGTCCCTGAGCCGGCTGCACGGCCCTCGCGCCCACCTGCTGCTGCATGCATCCAGACCGCTGCGGCCTGCCGTGGTCCGGGACGGTGCCATGGAGGGCCGGCGTCCACGTGTGGCCAGCGGCCAGGACCTCAGCACGAGCCCACACAGCAGCCCTCGAGGACTTGCCATGCCTGAGGCCTGGTGGCGAAGGGGAAGCTGAACTTGGTCCTCTGAGACCAGCAGGTGGGCTGGCCAGCCAGGGCCTCGGGCTGGGGGTGCAAGGAGGCGGCCTGGGGCACTCCCCGCCCCTCCTGCCCTGCTCGCAGGCACCGTGTTGTCCGAGCCGCAGGCCACAGGCGCTGGGCACACTTTGCTGCCTTTGCTCTGGACAGCCTGCGGCTCCGCTGCCCTCGCTCCTCTGTCGGGGACAGCGCGGTGGGCCCGGGGCCCAGGGCAGGCGGCATCCTGGGCATTTCATCTGGAAAATCCAAGCAGACCAGGGCGGCCCACCTGCCCCAGGGCCAGGACCAGGGCAGGTCCTCACTCGTCCCAGGGCCTGGGTCTCCTGGGCTGGGACCCGCCCCTGGGGCCAGAAGGCTGCCACCTGCCCGCACGCCCAGATGCCATCGGGACACAGGCGGAGAAACCAGAGCGCAGAGAATGGGGATCACCACAGCCCCGAGTGCCCTTCAGCCAGCCGCACTCGGGCGGATCACCACAGCCCCGAGTGCCCTTCAGCCAGCCGCACTCGGGCGCCCAGCCCAGCACCAGGCGGGAGGCCAACTCGCAGACAGAGACTTGCCAGAGCCAGACTCCGGGCTCTCAGAGGGAGGCGCTGTGTCCAAGCGCCCATGTGCAGCGGGGAGCGGAGGCGGCAAGGGTGGGCCCCCACCCCCGCAGCCCTGGCCCTCCAGCACCTGACCTCAGCGTCTGCTGTTAAGTCGGGCTGAGACCAGCTCCTCACTGCACCCCAGCCCCCCAGCACAGAAGGGCGCCCCACACTGCGACAGGGGTCCCGCTGACTGGGAGTCTTGCCGCCTGCTGTGACTGCAGCTGTGGTTCCGAAAACGGGGCGGCCCCAGCCACAGCAAAGCCGGACCCCAAGAACACACCCCAACCAGACCTCCCCACCACAGGCTCCCTGGCCCCCTCAGCCACCTCCCCAGCCCTCGGCCCACCCCAGGTCCCAGCTGCACCCACGCCCGGAGCTGCCTGCGCTGGCCCAAGCCCCACTCCGCAAGCCCCACGGCGCCCCCACCCCGCGGGCCTCCTGTGATGGGGCTGGGCTGCCCTGCGCGCAGGACCAGAAGGCGACAGGATGCTCCGCGGGACCAGCGCCGCGGGCGGGACGCTGCGCTTCCCCAGTCGGACCTCCCACCAGACAGACCCGAGCCTCACGGGCCACCGCCGGGAAGGCGCCATCGCGACCGCCCTGCGCCAGCCCAGGGGCAGGGAAGGCGCCAGGACCGAAGCCCCGGGGCGCAGGAGGCGCAGGAGGCACCCGGCGGCGGAGGGCGGAAGAGCGCGCTGCCCCCTCCCGGGACGCTGCCTCCTGCCCCTCCCCAGCCCCCCTCGCGGCCCGTCCCATGGAACGGGGAGGAGCGTTTGCCCCGCGGGTGCCCCGAGCTCCGGGCCAGGGCTGGGGGAGCCCTCCCGCCCCGGGGAGCGGGTCCGGCTTCGTTCCCCGGCTGCCGCCAGAGGCCAGCAGCGAGCTGCTTCCCGCCGCGGTCTCTGCTCCCCCGGCCGGGCCTGCCCCGCGGGCGCCTGGCCCTGTCCCGCCGGCGGCGCGAGGCCGGGAAGCTCCGCGGGCCGCTCGGCTCCCAGGCGGGGTCCAGCTCGAGCCGCTGCCCGCCAGGCCAAGGCTTCCGAAGCAGGCCGCGCGCCGGCCCAGCGTGGGCGCTCTGCCGACCCTGCGGGTCCTGGCCTCGGCGGCCGCCGGAGAAAAGCACACGGTGCGCGTGGGCCCCGGCTTCGGCTTCCCGAGATGCCTCGGCGCCAGGGCGGGGCCCGACGCGGGGGGGGGGGCGCCCCGCGGGTCTCGCCTCGGCCTGCCAGGGGGACAGCCCCCTCGGTGCCAGCTGGACCGCCGCGGGGTCAGGGCGGTGTGGGGTGCGCGCCAGGGCCAGGCTTCCTGGCCGGGCCCCTTCTTCGAGCGCAGCCGCGCGAGGACGAGCCGGGGCCTGGGGGTCCGGGAGGGCGAGTGCTGCCTGGACAGGGCAGCGGCGGCCTGGAAGGCCCCTGGTGGAGGCCTGAGGCCGAGTGTCGCGGCTCCCTGTGGTGGCCACTGAGGCCTGGGCCGCGCCACCGCCCGCCCTCGGAGCCCAGGCCCCAGGGAGGGGCGCGCACGGCCGCTCCCCGCAGCCGCGCACGGACACTAGCCCGCCTGTGCGAGGAAGGGGGGCCCACACAAGATGGCGGCCGGGCCTGGCCTCGCCGCCCTCCTGCCAGCGCAGCTGCCGGGCCGGGGCGCTTACCTCCTGCCCACGAGGCGATGGGGCGAGGCCAGCGGGGCGCCGCAGGCGGGGCTGGCCCGCGGGCGGCCTGTCGAGTCCAACGCTGGAGCCTCTCGCCAGGCCGGAGGGAAGGGGCTCCGAGTCCAAAGACCAGCGGGGTGAGCTGGAAGCCTGCACTCGCGCCACGCCGGCGAGCATGCAGGCCCTCAGGCCCCCTCGCGCCGTAGCGGTCACGTGCCCCAGACCGGCCTCCAGAGGCAGAGCAGCCGAGCCCTGCCCCATGACCGAAGGTGGGGACTCGGGGTCTCAGGGTAAGTTTTAAGAACTAGACATGACCTGTGTCTTGGGGTGCACTTGGGCGCACCTCCGGGGCCTCGGAGGGTGTCGGGTCCCACCGCACAGCTGGGGTGCGCTCCTGGGCAGGGAGGGGCGGCTCCGGAGCCAGGCCCACACGCCAGCACCCCGCCTTGGACAGCCTGTCCTGAGCCCTCATTCTCCAACCTGATGCCCCACACGGGAACCGCCATGGGGAGACGGGCGGGGCCGGCGCGGTGAGGGTTACTGACCAGAGGACCCCGAAATGAGTTAAATAAAGGCTGAGCTCACGGGAGTGTTTGAGTCCCACGCCTTGCCCCAGACTGGACCTGCCAGTCTCCTTGACAGCGGCTCAGCACTGGGTGGGGAGTTCCCCAGGGGCGGGCTGGGCACCCCGGCGTCCCCCCAGCCTCACCCGAGGCCGCCGTCAGGTGTTGCACAAACCACGTGTCTGTCTTAAAAGGTGCCCGGTGTCCATTTGGGCCAAGACAAGTGTGCAGGGACCGGGGTGCGGCCCGGTGCCGGCGGGCAGGAGCCGGGGCCTCTCCGGAAGGCCCCACTTCGGCTCACCACGCTGCACCTTCAGCCTCAAGCAGGAGGGCGCCCCTTGCCTGGCCTCCAGGCTGAGACAGAGGGGGAGCTGCAGGCACTGAGGACCCCTCCACCGGCACCTGGCCACAGCGGGGGCAGGGCGGGAGCCAGGTGCCGGAGGCTGGAGAGAGCCGCCCGCCCGGGCACGTCAGCATCAGCATCACTCCCACCTTGAGCAGCTGTTAAGCTACTGCTATCTCGATGCGACCTTTTCACTCCTTACTGGACCCTTAACCTTGAGCCACCTTTTGCCCCGGCCCCTCCCCTCTTTGCATGAAGACATAAAAGTTATGGCAGTTATTTTTGGCTTGTAAAAAATCTATTTCTGCAGTCTGAAAATGGAATGTAGAATTTGTGAAACATGTATATAAAAATATATTTATTGAACCATCCATGCTAATCCCAATGGAGAAAAATTAAAAGTTTTCTGAAATTTTTCCCGTGGTGGTTTCAGTGGTGACCGTTAGCCAACTGCCCAGCCGCGGGGCTGGGAAGGACACTCCACGGGACAGGCAGCCACTGGCCGTCTCTGACAGCGGGAGGCAGAGGGGCCGCGCAGAGCCTGCCGGGGCCGCACGCCGGCTGGCGCCCGACTGCACAGGGAGCAGCACCAGGGCGCGGCGGGCAGACAAGGCGGGCACAGGGAGGGGCGGGCGCCGGACCTGGGCTCAGTGGGGGCTGGGGTCTTGCTGCCCACCGCGCTACGCGCCAGCAGCGCCCTGGATGAGGAGGGGCCCTGGGGCCTCGGCCCCGCCCTGCTGGGCAATGCCAGTGTGCGTGGGGCAGGATGCCCAGCGCCAGAGGTTGGAGTAAGATAGGACCGCCCGGTTGGGACAGAGAATCCAACAGGAGGGACAAGAGCGCGTCTGCTCTTCCAAGTCTGGCAAGACCAGCCGGGGCCCCCTTCCTGCTGCAAACTCCCCCGCTTCCGAGCTCCTGGACAGGGCTGGACAGCGAGTGCGAGGCCAGGCTGGCTGCCGGGGCCTGCGCCTCACATGGCACACAGGGCACCGCCTGGTGCTGAGCAGCGCAGGCCCGAGACCGCAGGGCTGCCGCGGCCTGGCCCAACCATCAGGCAGGAGGCCGGCGCAGCCGCAGCCGAGCACACCCGGCACCCCCGACCGCCCAGAGCGTCCCGGGCCCTCGGCCGGGCCTCAGGGCCAGAGAACAGGAGTCGGGGCCCCCGCCTGCCCGCAGCCCTGGGGAGCACCCTCAGCGACACCCTGCTGGGGCCGCTGCTTGTTCTCCAAGTGAGCCGCTGAAGGCAAGGCGGACGGCAGGGCCTGCCCATGAGGGCCGTGGGGTTCCTTAAGCAGCACGAAATGAAGCCAGCGTGAAAGCTCAGAGTTGACAAGCACAACCGTTTACTTGAAATAAGCCACTCAGCGCAACAGGAAGCTGCAAGTCACTCAGGTTCTTCCTGTACAGTTGCTTTCTATAAAGTGCCCCATTTTCCAATAAACCATTAAATTCTACACGGTTTGTCATCACAAATAAAGGGGTGACGGGCGGCCTTGGCGCACAGAACACAGCTGCTGTAGAACAGAATCCCCACGGCCACACGCAGACCCTGAGATGCGGGGCCGGCGGCTGGGGGGCCGTCCCAAGGGCGAGGCCCAAGGCCCACAGGTGCCTCCAAGCCTCGCCCAGGCCTTCCCACGTCGCCCCTGGTGGAGGCAGCAGCTCCTAGCCCCAGAGGAGAGCCCGGGGGTGGGGGCGGGGCTGGTCCTTCGGGGCTCTGGGCAGGTGGGGCACCTGACCTCAGCTGAGCTGAGGGCCACTGCTAAGGGCAACACTTCACAGAGTGCACCCCCACACCGTGGGGGCCGCACACTGCCCCCCATGGTGAGTGGGCAGCAGGTCCAGGTGGCCGGCCAGAGGCCCAGGTGGCCAAAGCGTGCTCTGCAGCCTGGACGGCGTCACCAGCGCCGTGAGTCGGCAGGCGCCCTTGCACCCCAGCCCGCTCCTCCAGCTGAGTGCTCTGGCTGGCTGGCTCCCACACGCCACCCGCCCAGCTTGGCCAGCTGCTGTGGCCAAGGCCCCGACCGCCGTGACTCACAGCCCTGAAACGTGCCCAAGCGCCCCGGCAGGCACTGGCTGTGGGTGCAGGCCCCCAGCTCCGGCGGCAGGTGCCACTGTGAACCACACACCTGGCCCCGCCCTCCTGCCCCAGCTGCACACTGGTCCTGCCCTCACAGGGCCCAAGCCGTAGAGGGGAAGACCCAGTGGGCGGGAGGCTCAGGCTCCTTGGGGAGGCTGGCAGCTGCAGCCCGCCAAGGCTCCACGTGAGGGGCCGGCGCTGCACAGCGTGACAGCAGCGACACCACGGGGCCGAGTGCGGCCGCGGCCGGGCCGAGCACGGTGGTCGCAGGCGGCAGAAACCAACCTGAGAGGGCCGCGAGACTCAGCCGGGGGCGTCCTTCCGCGACGGGGGTGGCTGACGTCCAGACGGCCGAGCGCCGAGGGCCAGCTGCAGGTGCCGGGCCCGCACCCGTCAGACCTCGCCCGCAGAGCCCAGCTCCGGACGCAGCGCAGACTGCGTCGGTGCAGACTGCGGCTGCCAAGCCGCGCCCGAGGCGAGGGGTGGACTCGGCGCCAGCGGGCCCACGCGGACAGTCTGCAGGCCAGACAGTGTTCTCCGGAAGCACTTTACTACAGACAGGCCCTTCCAGAACCCCGCAGCGTGTCCGGCGACAGTACAAAGCAGTTTCCTGTAAGGCCATGGGCTAAGGGGAGCCGGCAGACGCGCAGACAGCAGCAGCGTCCAGCGCCGAGTCGGGTCGCGGTCTCCTCCGGCGAGCACTGGGTGCCGGCTCGGGCCGGAGGCGCGCGGCAGGCTGAGCTCGGCTTCGGGTAAGGCACGACGGGCACCGCGCCCAGCGCTGCGGGCCGACGGCCACGCTGGGCTCCGTCTCCAACCGTCACCAGGGCTGGAGCCGGACACGGAAGGCACAGTTTGCTCTGGTCCTGTTGTTTGGGTTGGGGTTTCTGATTTTTTACAAATACAAACTGAAATGACTTAAAAATCTCACGGTTCAAGAGAAGCACTCTAGACACTCAGAACCTAGCTCACATTTTAAATCTCACCAGCAAAACACGTTTATAATTGTTCTGTGATCATAGTAAAAGCAAAGTAACTCCACTAACACCTTTTATTCAGTTTTAAGCAAACCAGCAAGGATCAAAACTACCGATTTTTCCAATGGCGTTGCTCCTCTGCAAGAAACAATTTGGGTTTTTCCCGCCTTCAAAGTGTTTATAAATCCTGTATTTCCCACAGGCTCTTAAACAACGTAGAAAATAAGAAATATTCCAATGAATGAAACATACCAAATGTCAGTAATAAGCAAGACACATTCCTTTGGGGAAATGGCTGTTAAAAAAAATCCAGTCTGTATATGCAAACTAAGCAAGGAAGTTCAGTCTTTTCTTCTTTAAAAATCCACGTTTCCTAAAATATCGTTCCACAAAATTGGAAGTGAAGGGCTGGGAGGCGGGGACAGGACGGGTGACTCGCACAAACAGAAGCGTCTGTGGCACCGCCGGCGCGCGGGGGGGCGGCTTCAGGGCCGGGGCTTCAGGGCCGGGGGGCCAGGCCGCGCGCCGCCCCGAAGCCGGGCTTCTGCAGCAGGCCCCCCCGCGCCCCGCGCAGACCGGCGCCCAGCCCGCCCCGGGGGCCGCCGGGGCCGCGCAGACGGCCGTCCCGCCGGTCGCCCTCCCGCGCCGCTCGGGTCTTCTTCTCCTCCACGTTCAGGCGCACGTCCCCGCGGAACAGGATGGGCTGCAAGACAAGGCCGGGCTCGCCAGACGCTGGGCAGGCCCCTGCCCGCGCCAGAGGGCCCCGTCCTGCCCCACACCTCGCGGGCAGGCTCTTGCCGCTGCCCGGCCAGTCCAGCCACCGAGCGCCGGGGGGGCCAGGAGGGCCGCAGGTGCCCCGGAAGCCCCCAGCGGCCGCACCCCCGGGCCCCGGCCAGACACCGCACTGGCACGTTCACGCACACACGTCCCCTGCTGCGCCACGTGCTCACGCCGTGCTCCGCACGCCAGGGCGGCACAGCAGAGGTGGCAGGCCTCCCGCTGGGGCGGGGAGCACACGTGGACCCCAGCGCGGACTGTCAAGGGCGGTGAAGGCACACGAGCCTGAGCGGGGCGGCAGGCTGGGGTGGCCCGGTGGGAGGTGGCTGAGGCACAGGCAGGAGCAGTGCCCCAAGGAGGGCAGGAGCAGGTGTCCAAGCCACGCAGTGGGCATCCCTGGCCAGGCCTCTGAAGCAGTAAGGACGCCAGACCCCCCGGAGCTCTCCAGGCACCGGGCTCAGCCCCTGGAGCCTGGGAGATGCCCCCAGGCTGGAGGACAGCAGCTGAGCAGCGCGCCCCTGCAGGGCCGGCAGTGCAGAACTGCACCCTCCGCGCCCCCCTCTCCCCAACACCCCCGTGAGCCAGGCTCCGCAGGCCGGAGGGCGAGGGCACCCTGGCGGAACCGCACCCCGTGCAGCCAGCGCGCAGGGCGCCACAGGGCAGGAGGAGCGCGCTCTCAGCGGTCTCTGCGAGCCCCGAGTCTCGTCTCGAGAACATCACGGCGCCCCCACCCGGCGGCAAAAAACTCAGGCCCCACCCCAGGACCGCCCCACTGGGCTCCCAGAACTAAGGTCTGTGGGGTGCTGCCTTCTCCACCCAAGGAGGCCCCTGTGGCCCCGTGACGCTGCCGGGGCGGGGCGGGGCGGGGCGGGGCGGGCTCACCCTGTTGCTGAGGACCTTCTGCACGGGCTCCGAGTCGTCGAACACCACGAAGCCGAAGTTGGGGAGCTTGCCGCCGCTGTTGATGCGCAGCTCCACCACGTTGCCGTAGCCTGCAGGCGGAGAGGCCCCTGACTGCCGGCCACCGGACAGGGACGGAGGCGCCCCAGGCGGCCCGGCCGGAAGCAGGGGGGGGGAGGGGCTGTGTGCCCGCCCGGCACTCCCGAGGGCACAGGGAGGCGACGACCTACTCTGAAAGAAGTCCTTGAGCTCCGACTTGTCCACCTCGTGCGGCAGGTTTCCGATGAAGAGCTGGTGGCTGTCGGGGTGCCGCACGATTCTCCGGGGCTCAGCGTCCCCTTGCTCACCCGCTTCGCGGACTGAAGAAGAAATGCCGTCAGCGAGGGAAGCCAGCGCCTCCGAACGCGTGCCAACACGCTCCCGGACCACCGCCCGACACGCGGCCGAGCGTGCGGCTCGCCCGACCCCAAGGAACCTCCTCTCCAGCGCTTACTCGGCCGCGGGCCCCTCTGCGGGGGGACACTTATCCGCTGCTCCCGCACGCGCTGGTCTCTCTGCGGCCTCTGCGGCGGGATCTGAGACTCAGGCTTAGACTCCGGACGTGGCTGAAAAGTTTAATGTTAACTTTACAGGCAGAACGACGACAGACACCAGGCCGCACGTCTGGAGGAGGCCACACCAGGAGACCACAGTCCCCCACCCACGCCAGCGGCCCCGCCCCGGAGACCCACCTGCGCGGCTGGCACCTTGACCACGTGGGGCGGGATCCCAGTCACCGGCACGGCCCCACTGGGCGGAAGGTTCTTACTGGTCACCGACGCCCAAGAGAATGTCTGTAAATGGCAGGGCGGCCGCGCGGCATCAGGGGCACGGCCCGGCCAGGCCTAGGGCGCTGTCGTGCCTCCCCACTCAGCCGCGCCAGCCCCAGGGAGCGTCCTATCAGCCCAACACGGGAGCGTCGGGTCTGAGAAGCTGTGTTCCATCTGTTCTACAAACGCACGCATCAGAGAAAACTCCCTCCCCGGCTCCCCGACCCGGCGACACCAGCTCTGCCACCTCGCCCTGCGGCCACCCAGAGCCCCCGCACCCCCCGCCGTGCCTCTCCACCCCAGCACCACGACCACCCGCCCACCAGGGCCGAGGGCCCACCGCGCCACACTCTCGAGCGGTCAGCCCCTCACCCCGGGCCAGAGATCAGGCCCCGCGGACAGCCGCGCCCTCGGCCTACGCCCAAGCACCAGCGCCCCGCCCTGGGCTCTGCGGAGCAGCCGCGCTCGAGCCCCAGGACGACGGCACATGGGGCCCCTAGGCGCCTGCGGCTGCCGCGTCCCGTTCACCAGACCCCAGGCCAGGCGAGGAGACGCCCGCTCGGCCCTGCGCTTCCTGGGGCACACGTGGCCGTCCACCCACCGCACTGAGCGAGTGCAGCCTCAGAGGCGCTGCAGGGGGGCCGCAGCGCCCGCGTCCATCCGGGCGGCGAGGCTCCCAAACCAGGAGCGCCTCTGGGCGCCACGCGCACGGAAGGGGCCCCGCGCCCTGGCGGGTGGGGCGGGGCCGAGCTGCCCACCCGCAGGTCCTCCGGGGCGGCCGGGGCCAGGTCCGCAGGGGCCGGCGACGGGCTCTTGCGGGCGTCCTCAGAGGCCGCCTCTTCCAGGGCCGGCTCTGCCTTCTCCTCCTGGATTCCGGGCGCAGGCTCCGGCTCGGGCTCGGGCTCGGGCTCGGGCTCGGGCTCCGCAGCAGGCTCCTCCAGGTGCTCTTCCAGGTCGTTGCTGTCCCGGGGAATTCAGGAGATGTGATTCTGCCTCCCCCGACTGAGGAGAAACCCCAAGTGTCCCCTCCATGACTGCAGAAACCTGAACCCAGAAACAGCCCCCACGAAGCGCTGCGGGGAGCCGCCACGTCCCACCAGCCAAGGACGCGAGACGGCGCGAGACAGACCAGCCTGTCTGAGCCCGCGCGGAGGGGCGCAGCCGTAGCCAGGCGCCGGGAAACCCCGCAGGGGGGGGCGGTGTGACCTGTGCCAGCACCAGCCCCAGATGGGGTGTCACCGTCAGAAGGACGCCAGCACGTAACCCAACAGGAAGCCGAGGAAACGACACTGGGCAGACTCGGCGCACACGGCCCCCAGCACCCTCCGGCTCCCCCTGCCGTGAGGCGTGAGGGCTGATGCTGGTGTCCAGTTCAGGCCCGGCTGCCCCGTCCGTGGCCAGGCACAGCCGCCTCTTTTCTCCGTGGCGCCAGGCGGACCCCCGACGCCAGCAACACCCAGCGGGCCCCCGCGCCACATTGGGGACACCGCCTGCCCGCTGCGCGGGCCGCCGACCAGCACCGACCAGCAGGCGTGACGGCTGTGCAGAAGCTGCCCGCGGTGCAGTGCAGCCAACGCAGGAACCCAGGAGCCCGCGGCCCCTCCCCACACCGGGACCCCGAAGGGCCGCTCAGCGCTGCGTGTCCACGGCAGGGGCACCCCTCCCCCACAGCAAGGGTACTTTTCCTGCCCAAAATGCTGCGCTCGTAGATTTTTTAAAAGTCAAATGCACCACCGTGCATTTATTGTCCGAGTTAATAAAACTGTTTCCAGTAACACAGCTGAACTTCCGCCAACACATCCAATCATCTAGATACGTGCTTTGTCACCCCGAAACACTCACTAATGTGACGCTGTGAAGTCCTGAAAATCTGATTTAAAACCCCAACGCTATCTGTCACTTACCACCAAGTAGAAACCAAACAGCGACAACTAAATGCCATCTAATTAGCTCTCACAGTATTAAAACTACACATTCCTGGGCAGGCTCCCCAGTGGTCACTGCGAGCAAGCTCTCGCCAACCGCCAGACCCCCGGGCGCAGCAGACCTCTCCTGCCTCCTGCTGCTCCCTCAGCAGCGGGTTTCTTTCAGTCGATCTGCCTGTTCTGCTCCCCGCTGCCTGGTGAATCCTCTCACCCCCTGCATCTCTGGCCTGTACCCCAGCTTTTGTGCACGTAAATAAATCTTAAAAAAAAAACTATATATTCCTATTAGCGTAGAAATACCAAAAATAAAACCTTTCTTCTCAGAAAGCATTGTGCCTACTCTCTGGGCACACAACTACCCACCCACCTCAGCACTACCTCCACCCCCACCACAGGAGCAAGGCTTTCCTTACCTGACAGCCTGATCATAGAACGTTCCGGCATCGTCAGGTCCTACTTCAGGTGTCTGCTGTCTGTCTTCAGGTTCTTCTACCTCTTCCTCAGATTCTACATTAAAAAAATCTGAACTAATTTCTGTGCTTAATTCACGAACACGTTCACTTTCGAAACAACAGCCGTGACCAGAAAGGGAATAAGTAGCAACCACAAAAAGGAGCATGCACGCGGCCTCTGGCGGTCACAGCAGAGACCTGAGGCGGGTAAGGCGAACGGCACGGGAAGAGCCGCGGCCTCATCTGCAAGGGTCTTGCATGTGGAACAAACGCCCGGGCCAGCACCGGTCAGACAGCGCCCGGGCCGGCTACCACGGCCCTCCGCTTGCCCGGCGCCTACAGGCCCAGACGGCATCACGCCGGAGCCAGCCGCGGGCCAGGCTCAGGCGCAGCCTCCTCCCGCAGGCGGCGGGGAGGGCGCAGGGCTGCCCCGCCAGGGCACCGCCGCCCCACTGCCCACAACGTCCACTAGGTGAGTCAAAAACGCAGCCCCTTCCGGTGCTTTGACAAGGAAACGCCACGGAGAACAGCGCGGCCAGAGGCGCCGAGACTCGCCCTGGGGAGGAGCGACGTACCCTCCTGCGGCTCGGTGACGAAGCCGCCGAAGACCTCGTCCTGGTACCGGAAGATGTCGTTGTGCACGTAGAACTTGTTGGCGACAGAGCCCTGCAACGAGCGAGAGCGTCGGGCACTGCCGGCTTCGGGGAGCCGAGGGGGCCAGGCCCTGGAGGGAGCGGCCGGGGCGCCGGCCCGCGCAGAAGCAGGGCGGCCGCGAGGCCCAGCGGCAGACGGGCTCCAAAGGGAGAGCACCGCTGAGATGCCCCCGGCCGCCCCTCGCCGCCCCAGGGCTCCAGGAACAAGGACGCCACAAGCACTTCCTGGCCTCGGGGCAGTGCGGCGCCCACGGAAGACGTGCTGAGGGAAGGACCAGGGCCCCTGGAGGCCCAGCCACCGCGCCCACATGACCCCAGCTGCACACCCCGAGGCTGCCGAGAGCCGCTGCCGACAGACGGGGCCGCGAGCGCGTGCTCTGCAGGCACAGAGGCAGCAGGGCTGCTCCGCCCCGTCGCCAGCCACGGCGCAGGAGGCAGGCAAGGACACCGCCCCGGGACCCGGCCGCCCGCACACGCCCGTGTGATGCCGCCGCTCCCAGAGCAACGCCGAGGCGGGCTGGGCTAGCGCCACGCCAGCCTGCAAGCACTCGGGCCACAAGCCCAACCGACAAACGGCACAGGAGAGAGTTCGGGGCCCCAGGGCACAGCTGCGGCCCCAGGGACAGGAAGACGGGCGGAGAGGGCCGAGCTCTGCAGCGGACGCACGCAGCGCAGACAGCCCCGGCCAGCTGCACTGTCGTCGCCACAGCGGCCCCTCAACCGGTGGAGAAAACACGCACCTCGCAGCGACAGAGCCCACTGGCCACCGGAGCCGAGTGACCAGAGCCCAGCCCCGGGACCAAAGGCCCCAGCGTGAGGCCCTGGGACAAGCTCACACAGCCTCATCCCACGGGACGGTTCACGCGGAGACCTCCCGCTGAGCAACGAGGGCGCCCCCAGCGGTGTCAGGCGTCTCTGGGCCCAGGGGTCCGTCTCAGGCGGTCACCACCGCAGCGCGAGCGCAACCCCGGCCGGGGAGGGCCCACAGGCGCGGCAGACCTCCACTGCCCCCGCTGCCCCCTCGGCAGTGGGCTTCAGTCTATCTGCCTGTTCTGCTCCCCGCTCTGTCTCTGGGACCCTCTCACCCCCGCACCTCTGGCCTGCGCCCGGCTCTTGTGCGCGAACAGAAAGTCAAGGCCACGAACACACGGCCAGGGAGGAACCGACCGCAGGTTAAAGGGGACTCGCGAGGCATGCTGGGCCTGGACCAGGACACCCCCGGCACCGAGCACCGACCGCAGGCCACGCCGGCCTCGCGCCAGAGCGCCCGCACGCCAGCCTACCTCCGGGGCGAGGACGAAGGTCTGCATGAACCTGCGCAGCGCCTGGTTGTTGTTGGAGAGCAGCCCCATGACCTGCACCACCACGCCGTCGTTGAGCGTGGCGTGCGCGTCCACGTGGCGGATCTTCGTGTGGCAGTTGGTGAAGTTCTGCGACATCACCTTCCTGTGGATCTCCTGGGGCCGGCACAAGGCAGCGCCTGAGCGGTGTACGCTCGCCGGCCCGCCGCACCTGGCCATCCACCCGGCACACACGTCCTCCAGGCACTGCCCAGCGCCTGCGGCAGCAGCTGACCCCTCCCGACACCACCTGCCCCGCATGCACAGAACCGCACGGGCTTGGCCGGGACGCAGCCGCCCCCCGCACCTGCAAGCGGCACACTCACCTTCTGCCCGTAGACGGCGTCCGCCGGCTTGCCGTTGGAGTCCAGGCCCCCGTGCACGTATGAAGAGTTCTTCCCGTAGAACCTGCAGGCAAGAGAACCAGCCGTCACCGTCCAGCACCCCTGCCGTGCCGGCCAGCCCCGCCACGAGACACAGCAGCGCCAGCTCCAGTGGGAGCAGTGTCCGCGCAGGAGCCACCAAAGCCCCCACACGGCCAGAAGGCCACGATGCCCCAGGTGGGCCAGGAGGCCCTTAGCGATTCTTGCAGCTGCGGCGAGCGTCAGACACGAGCCCAAGGCCCTCTGCTCCCGTCCTCACTGCCTGGCTCAGCACAGCTCATTCCGGGGCTCCAGGGAAACACATTTCAACAAAGGCACCCCTGCACGTCATTCTGCATCCTGAAGCCAGCCCCAAGGGCGCCACCCAAAGGGACAGGCTGGCCAGAGAAGGCCAAGTGATCGACACCTTCTGCAGACTGCCGGAGACCAGCGCAGCGCCTGATGGGCGGTGTGTCAAAGCCACGCGGCAGCACTGACCGGCGCCTGCTGACGCCCGCAGAGGGGGGCTTCCCGCAGCCCCTCGTCCTCTTTAAATCCCAGCGTCGACTGACTCCTAAGATCACCCCTCGAAACTGCAGGCAGAAAACCCAACTGGACACTACTGCAGCGTCGTCCCTGGAAACAGTTAATGCTCACACGGTACTTGAGTCCCGTGTTCTGGAGCACACCACCACAGGCCCCGTGGCTGGAGCAGACGCGCCCCCTCCCTCCGTGAGGGGCCCGAGCGCCGGCCAGTAAGGCCTGCCCCACGGCCCGACGCCCCAGTGGGCAGTTGGACGGCGCGGCACCGTGCAGGTCCTCGCGCGCCTCCACTGGCGTCTGTGCAGTCTCCAGACTGCTGGGCGGCCTTGCGGCCATCACCCAGCGGGCCTGGTGGGGGACCCGGGCCCAGGGCCCTCGGCCGACGCAGCCGCGCCTCACCTGTGCAGCATGTCGGGCGCCTGGTTCAGCAGCGTGTAGTACTGTCTCACAAACTCCCGCCCGACCAGCAGGGGACTCGGCTTCTCCATCACCATCGCTTTGGTCGATGCAACCTGGGGGAGCAAGGGCAGCCGTCAGCCAGGAAGGCCGCGGGCGAGGGAGAGGCAGCGGGGGCCGGCGGGAGCTCCCCCAGCCTCGCTTCCAAAGAGCACGCCTCGCAAGAACAAAGACACCACGACAGGTGAGAGTTCACACGCTCACGCTTACTGACGTCGCATGACAGGCAGCAGGCGCCACGACGCACGCCCAGCCCCAGCTGCGACCTCAGCCACCCCAGCGGCTCGCGGCCCACCCAGCGCGGCCAGGGAGAGCAGCACCCAGCCCACCGCGCACCCCCAGAGCCGCCCCCGTCGTCCCCGAAACACAAAGCACGGACGGAAGCGGAGCCCTGAACAGGCGCTTCGCTTACTTTCTCAAGGCCCGAGAGCCCGCCGGAGAGGGCGAAGGAACGCGGGCAGGACGTGGCCCACAGCGAGACCACCGCGCTCGGCCACCCGGCCGGCCCCAGCAGGGCGGCCGGCGCCCGCAGAAGCACTTGCTGAAAACCAGGTCAGACGGGGACGGCCCAGCGCTGCCTCTGAAGAGGAACTCACACGTGAGGCGGACGCAGCCAGCGGCACCGGGAAAGACGGTGCAGGAACCCCCATTCCGAGGGGCGGAAGGGGCCGGGAGGTCAAGCCCCCAGCGGTGCAGACCCGCCCACCGGGGCGCACCTGCACCTCAGGGTGCCACCCTTCCTCTACCTGCGGCGCCCACTCCAGAGAGTCCGAGGCCGGCCCCTCTGCGCACGCAGGGAGACCCCCAAGGGGCCCGCCCCTCCCCACCTCACCAGCACCCGCCTCGGGAAGAGGCAGAAGGCCACGAGGCTGCCCAGGCCCGGACAGCAAGCGCACTCGGACGGCACCTGCGGGACCCCCGCCCCGGGAGGGAGGTGCTGCTGTCCCGGCAAAGCCGGCGTCTGGCCACGCTCGAGGCTGCAGACGACGCGGTCTGCTGGCAGGGCCGGCCTGCCGAAGGGGGTGTGCGCAGTGATTACTGCGCCTCCGCGCAAGGACTGCCACAAAGTGAAGGTCTTTCTGGCCTTCCCAGACCCCAGGGACGGAGACCCAAGAGGCAGCGGGCACACCCAAGGCCCACTGGGGGTGGGGCAACGGAGGCGGCCGACAGACGCAAGCAGGCTCAGGGCCGAGCACGGCCGAGCCAGAGCACAGAGCAGAGCAGCACGCAGCCGGAAGAAAGGTCAGAGACCAACCGGGCAGCCGCTGGAGACGGTCAGTGGGAGTAGGTGCAGAAAAGGTATCGAGAGGGGCCTCCCTGGCGGCGCAGGCGCTGAGCACCGCACTGTGAAGCAGCCGCAGCCGCTGCAGCGCGAGTTCGACCCCTGCCCTGGCCGGGGAGGGACCCGCAGGGCGCAGCAGCCTCTCCTGCCCCCGCTGCCCCCTCCGCCGTGTGCTTCAGTCGGTCCGCCCGTTCTGCTCCCGGCCCCGTCTCTGGGAGCGCCCTCACCGCCCTGGACTCTGGCCTGCACCCAGCCCCTGCTGCATAAGCGAGAGCTGCTCTCAGGAAGCGACGAAGTAGAAGCGCAGCAAAGGGCGCTGGCATCCCTGGCGCGGGCAGCCTGTGCCTCCGTGACGCCAGCCGTGCGGCTCGCCCGCCACCTCCAAGGCTTTGGGTCTAGGAGCTGCTGGAGCTCCCCACGGCAAATCGGCTTCACCTAAACCCGCCTGTAAACCAGACACCGACTGCGATGCTTCTGAGGAGACCCCACCGGCTGCTTCCGGCGAAGCGCTCCCGTGCCGGTCTCGGCAGGAGCCATGCGGGCCCCGCAGAGCCGCTCCTGCGGCAGAGGACCCAGGGCCAGGCAGGGCTCACGGCCACTGCGGGCACCAGGGGCTGCGGGGCCAGCAGCAGAGACGCACAGCACCAGGGCGGCGTGGCCTGGCCGAGCCAGCACGGCCCCCGCCAGCTCCCCGGCCTGTGTACACTGCTCCTCGACTTTCGAATTCCCCCTCAGCCCCAAGCCTCCAGATGCCGACGGCTTCAAAGCAGTCCCCGTCGGTGACCGATTCCCCTGCCGAGGACACTGGGGGATGCTCAGGGAGGGACCCGTTTCCGGACCGAACCCTCGGAGGTCGGGAGGGCGAACCAGACAGAGCCCCCGGCCAGCGCCCCGTGCCCACCCCAGGACCGGCGAGCTCGTGCTGATGAGACCACAACAGCGAGGGCCCCGCGCTCGCGGCTGCGAATCACGACACGGCAGCCGCCCGCGGACAGGGCGCTTGGAGCAGCACGTCTGCCCGCGCGGAGGGGCTGGCTGAAGCCCGGTCGTGCTGCGGAGAGGGCACCGCCGCCGCCAGGCGCCCACCCAAAGGACCCGGGCGTTCAGGAGGACAGACAGGTCCGCAAAACAACGCGCCCAAGGAGAGCACCCGGGCTCGCCAGGTGCAGGTGTCCAGCAAGAAGGGCGGCCGGGCTGCCACCCGCAGCCAGGCAGGCTCGGCGCCCGCCGCAGTGACCCCACCGGCTCAGGGAGACCTCGCCGAAGCCGTCCTGGGGAAAGCCACTTGTCCTGGGACACGCACCAGAAACCCACCCAGGCCACACGGGGAAGCTCACGCGGGGGCGCGGGGCACCTGGTCTGTCAGAGCCTGGGAGGGCCACCGCTTCGATCGGGGTCCCCCTTGTCAGGGGGCGCGGAGAGGAACAGGCTCACGCCTGGACAGCGATGGGGGGCGCACGGAGGTCCTGCCAGGGGTGGGCCGGAGGTGAGCGAGGCACCGCGCTCCTGTGCGGCCCCAGGTCTCCTGGGGACCCCCCGCTGCAGGTTCTGACCCGGCAGGTTGCTCGCAAACGGAACCAGACCCCTATGTCCCCCCAGGCCCAAAAACGACCCCAAAGAGAAGCCCCTAGTTCTCCACCTCCAGCCCCCCATCCCCGCGTCCTAGGACTCACCCCCCTCAGTCAGCGCCCACAGGGAGATGACCCCTTGTCCCCTCAAGGCCCACCCAACAGGGCCCCCACATTCGGATCGACAGGCTGACGGCACGTCCCCCTTCCCAGGCGCCAACTCTGCCAAGCCCCCTCCTTGCGGGGACGCAGGACGCACGGCTCAAAGCCGCAGGCCGGGCCCGAACCAGTCTTGCTCCCGCTGTTTGGGGTGTGTTCTTGGAGCTCTGCAGGGCTTGTGGATTATCAGGGTAAACTTCTAAGTGCAAACATTAAAATCACAAAAACAGACTGCACCAAAATTAAAACCTGCTCCCCGAGTGTTAAGAAAGACAAAGCAGGGCGGACGGGGCACAGCTGCAGCCGACAAGGGACCCGGGAACAGACCCGGCGGCACCCCAAAGCCCAAGCCGCGCACCAGACACAGGAGCGCACAACGGCGCCTTCCCCGCCGCCTTCACGACTCCGCAGTCGCCAAAGCCGAGAGGACGCCCGCCACGGTGGGTTGTGGGTGGACGGGCAGGCTCCCACCGCGCCCGGTCCAATCCAATCGGCGAGGACCGATCCAAGCACACGCGGCTCAGCGCCGGTCCCGTGACAGCCGAGTCAACACCGGCCGAGGCTGCTCAGGCACGGGCACCAGGCGCACACTGGAAGGCGCGGCCTCTCCACGCCAGCACCACCTCAGGCAGGCTCTCGCCACCCACAGCTCGGCTCAGAGGCAGGTGCGCCCAGGACAGAGCCCCTCCTGGCGGGCGGTGAGCAGGCCCCGCAAGTGGCCGCGGTGCTGCCTCCTCTGCCGTCAGCATCCCCAGCTTTGGCTTCAGAAGCGCGGGGTGCCGGAGGTCCGCAGCCGGCGCCTGGACACCGCCCGAAGAGCCAGGCCCAGCCCCGACTGCACCAAAGCCCTGCAGGAGCGAGGAGAGGACACACACACTCGCTGCCCTGGCCGCAGCTCGCCCTGCCCGCGGGTGCTCGGGGTGCGCCACCACACCCCACCACGGCCACCGCAGCCGCTGGGCCCACTGCTCCCCCGCCGCCTCCCGGCCTCCGTTCTGCAGTCAGATTTCACGGCTTAAAAAAAGTTCAAGGCGGCCCCACAGCCCCAGCGCTCACGGAGAAGCCCTGGCCCCCACCCTCGTGTCCTCAGAGGCACACAGCGGCCGAGGCGCCCGCTGTCCCTCCTTCGGCGGAGTGCTAAGTTCCAAGACAGCACCGAACCCCCGTGCTCTGAGCAGTGAGGGGAGAACAACTCAGCCTGCAGAGGTTTCCGAAGGGCCCGGGGTTCCCTGCCAGGCGGCAAGTCCGCCCACAGGGGCCTGGCGCGAGGACGGCTCCCCAAGGCAGGCCGGCCGGAGTCCTCAGCCTGCAGAGGTTTCCGAAGGGCCCGTGGTTCCCTGCCAGGCGGCAAGTCCGCCCACAGGGGCCTGGCGCGAGGACGGCTCCCCAAGGCAGGCCGGCCGGAGTCACGACCGTGGCCGAACCCAGCCCCCGCAGAAACGGCTCCCAGTTCCCAGCCTTCACGGCAAGGCTGCGCGGCTGGGTGTTGAGCGTGTGGTCTCAGCCAGGTCAGAGGGCTCGGACACCAGGAAGCCAGGGGCAGAGGGTCCAGGTGGGGCGGGCCCCTTCGGACTGGGGGCACGCCCAGAAAGCGCCCTCGCCCCACGCGCCAGGATCCTGCAGCTTCTCGCCCCTCCCTGTCTGGGGTCCCTGTCTGCTACCAAGTCCAGCTGGACCGAGCTAGGCTCGTGTAGTAAAACCTGAAGGACACACAGGAAGAGACATGAGTCCCTCACAAAGAACTGCAGGAGAAAAGGGACGGAGACTGCGCCTCAGCCACAGCCGCGGGGACCCCCCCGCCAGGGCAGGGCATTCATGCCCGGTCCTTCCCAACAGCTTACACGGAGGTGCTCAAAGGTGACAGGTGACGGAGCTCAGCACCCTCCCGGACTGCGCTGGACCCGGCGGCCAGGCTCTTGCAGAGGGGACACCAACCCAGCAGGCACCACCTCGACCAAGTGGACACGACATGCCCCACCGCTACAGGTACGCTGCCACCCCCTCTGGTTTCCTTCCCCTAAACCTGCAACTCCTCACGACCCAGGCACGGCCAGAGCAAGCGCCGAGGAGCTCAGGGTCACCCGAGCAACGGCCACAGAGCGGGGCCGCCTCGGATGCCAGGCCCAGACGCACGTGCCGGCGCAGCCTGGGCCCGGGCCAGGAAAGGACGTCTGCAGAGACCGAGGAAACCCAGGCGGCGGGCCAGCTGCTGCCAGCATTCCATCAACGCCGGCACCTGAATTCTGAGCACGGTGCGTGATCACGTCCCCAGTTAAGGTCAGAGAAGCCGGAAGAGTAGACGAGATGTCTACTGTGATGCTTCTGGGATTCTCACGCAATCCCAAAGTGGACTTTTCTAAAAGGAAAAAACTTCAAGACAGAAATTGGAAAATGTAACACGTCACTAGGTTTTCTCTTTCACACCCCTGCCACCCGAATTACAATCTAGTCACCCGGCCTTATAACCAAACACCAGTCTGCGTTTTTTCTCACCAAGATTTCTAAACACTGAATTTAAGAAGACCCTCACCCCACGCCTCCCCCGCGGCCCCGGCACCACCCTCGCAGCTCATGGGCACAGGCAGAGGGGAGCCCCAGGAGCCCTCCAGCCCGCCCAGGGTCCACTGCCCGGGGGCACGCAGGGCCAAGCGGGCAGGCCCACCGCACTCCAGGAGGCGGTGCAGGCGGCCCCGCAGGCCCAGAGCGTGGGCCCCACAGACACACCCAGCACCCCGCGCCTCTGGACAGCAGCGCCTCCAGCACCCCTCGTGCCCACGGACCTGCGCGGGGCTGCTCGCTCGCCGGCCAGCAGGGTACCTCCCACCCGCTGCCGGGGCAGACCCAAGCTCACCCTCTCCTCCACGCAGCACGGCCCGCTCCCCACCGTCACCCATGCTCACTCAGCCTTCTCAGCGGGCCCAGGGGTGTCCAGCATGGCCCCCGGCTAACAGGAAGCTCACTGTGACACGGGCAGAGAATCAGGGCTGGGGGGCGTCCAGACAGGTGAAGCCCAGTGGCGGCTGAGTGAGTCCCGGCCACTCAGCCCCAGCCGCAGCGCGGGGGCTGCCGGTCCCAGCCGGCCTGCGGTGGGGGAAGGCAGCTTTCTCCCAACCCCCCTGCCAGCAAGCCTCTCTCTTTGGGAAGACACTAAGTTTTGTTCAGGGAGGTCTTTTGGGAAGTCTTTTAAAAGTGTAGTTAGAAAACGCTCTCGGATCAAGTGGGTGCTTTTACTAAAACGCTAAAAACAGGAAAGAATCGCTTCGGGCACACCTGGCCTTTGCACCGCTTCACCTTGAACCCTGCCTTGTCCACCCTAAGCAAACACACAAGGCTCACGAACCTATAAAATTTACAACTGGCCGCTGCCCTTTACTTCCCGCAAGGTGCCAACAGACAAACCCAGTGAGGTAACTGCACACCCGCTGCGCAGCGGGTCACCGGCTTCGCGGCTCCGAGGTGCCTCAGCGCGGGGACGCGGGTAAGCAAGAAACAAAGGGCTGCCGCTCGCCACCAGCCCGAGCGGCCAGGCGCAGCGGACCGCGCGAGGCGACCTGGAAGTGGCCCAGGCCGGGGCGCGCGGCCGGCGGGCCGGACTCGCGGCCGCTCCCGCTCCACGTGAGCGCGCGGCCGGCAGCTCCGTCTCCGCCCTCCGCAAGGCCGGCCAGTCGCCGGCCGGGAGGAAGTCGCAGGCCCTCGCCACGCGGGCGCCGCCCGAGCCACCGCAGGGGCAGCGCGAGAGGGGCGCGACCTGGCGGGGCGGGCGCCGTCCGCGCGCTCTCCGCCGGGTCTGGCAGCAGGCGGCCGGGCTCGCGCGGGCCCCGCGGACACGTCCAGGCAGCAGCCCGCGCGGAGCTCCCGCGCACCTCGAGCGTGGGTCCTCCGTCCGCGGAAGCGGCCCCTGCAAGCCCAGCCCGCCGGCCCTGCCGTCGGACGGCCGCCCCTTCGCCGGAGTCGCGCCACGGCGCCGGTGCCCAGCCCGCCGGCGGCCGGAGCTGCAGCGGCCCGAGCCGGCAGGTGCGCCCGGGCCCGTAGCCGCCGCGCGAGCCACCCACGTGCCGCGGCCGCCGGAGGAGGAAGTGGCCGCCCGTTCGCGCCCGCCCCGGCCCGCGAGGGTCACGGCCGGCTTCCCGGGCGCGGTCAGCGGCCGGACCGCGCGCACAAAGGGCCGGACACCTGCCCGCGCCGCCGGCCGCCACCTGCCCCAGCCGACCCCGGCCCGCGCCCAGGCCGCTCCGGGCTGCGCGCTCCCGGCCCCGCAGGTGCCTCCCGGCCCCGCAGGTGCCGCCCGGCCCGTGCCCCGCAGCCCGGCCCCCCGCGCCCCTCCCGGCGCCCGGGCTCCGCCAGGCCCCGCCCCGCCCCGGCCCGGCCGTCCCGGCGGGAGGGCGGCGGCCGGCGGGGCCCGCGTGGCCGTTGGGCGCGCGCACGCGGGACGGGCCCGGCCACGCGCGCGGGGGGGCCGCGCGAGCGCGCGCGCGCGCGCCGGCCGTTGGGCCCCGCGCCGCCCGCCCGCCCGCCGGCCGCCGCCCCGGCGCCGGCCGCCGCCCCGGCCCGCGGCCGCCGCCCGCGCCCGGCCTACCTGCGCGGCTGAGCGGGACCGGCACGAGCTGGGCTCCGCGGCACAGCGGAAGGCGAGAGGCGCTCACGCAACTGCGTCGGCACACACGCGTGCTCCGACGCCGGGCTAAATAAGGGCGCTCAGCCGAACGTGCTGCGGCCGGGCCGAGCGACGGCCGACCAATCCCGGCTGCGTCCTCTGCGCTCTTCGCGCGCTCATTGGGTGCTGCTCTGCCATGGAGGCGTGACCCTTGACGGACTTAGACTCGCGCCAATGAAGCTGTGAGGCTCGCCCAGCCATCGTAATGGATTGGCACTGAGAGAGACCAATGACATAAAGGTATAGGGAAAGAAAGGCGGGACGCTCTTTGACCGATATCCGTGCTGGCCAATAAATGTGGATGGCTGCCCCCATTGGTTCAAACGTGTTGTCCTGCGCGGACATCGGATCTCCATGCAGGAGCGGTTGCTCCACAAGGTGGGGCCCGTGTACTTTGGGGAAGTAAACCCCAAGCAGCTAGGGGGCGGTGCAGGGAGGCCGGGCCGCCAGCCAATGGCAGCGCGGGAAGGGCCTGACGGACGGGCGGAGGGCGCCGCGGCGCCGCCGCCCGGAGGGAGCCCTCGCCCCGCCCAGCGCGCCCTGCCGCGCGCCCCGGGTGTGCGCCGCGGGCGTGGCGGGCGCGCTCTGATTGCGCGGAGCTGCTTCCGGGAGCCGAGCGCCGTCAGGGTGGCGCGTCCCGGCCGACCCGCCGCGGGGCTCGCCCCTGAGCGCGCGGGCGCCGGGCGGCCGGGGCCCGCGCGCGGCGCGGGGCCGCAGGGCCGCGGGCGGGAGCTGGCCCTGCAGACGGCGGCGGCCGGCCCGAGCCGCGGGCCCCGGGGCGGGTGTGACTCGCGTGGCGGAGCGCGAGGGCCACGCCCCGGGGCACCCCCGGGCTGGGGCCGCGCGTGGTCGCGGGGAGTGTGGCCCCGCGGTGGAGGAGGTGGCCGGCAGCGGGCAGGGAAGGGACTCCGCGGAGAAGGAAGACGCGGTCGGGGAGGGCTGGCCGGCCGGGGGCGTGCACTGCCCGCGGGAGGCTCCCCCCCCCCCCCCAGCCCCCCCCCCCCCCNCACTGCCCGCGGGAGGCTCCCCCCCCCCCCCCAGCCTCTCCTGCCTCCGCCCGGGGTAGTGCCCGCCTAGCCCCAGGACCCAGGCGCCGTCCAGATCAGGACCGGCGCGCACAGCAGGCGGAGGCCAGGGTGCTGGGAGAGCCTGGCATCGCCCGCTGAGACCCCTGCTCTGCTCACCTAGGGAAAGCCCGGTGTCCACCTGTCCCCTCCACTGCCTGGCCAGACCCGCAAGCCCTGCTCACACACCCTCGGCTTTCTCTCACCGGTTATCCCCAGAGCACTGGGGGCGGGGAGCCCCCGGGAAGAAGCAAGAGCAAGACCCCCCCACATGCACAGCAGGGAGTGGAGGCTGGGGACAAGATCACCTGTTGTCCCAGGCCAAACCTGTGCTGTTACTCCTTCCCCGGAGCCAGCACCCGCTGGGCAGCTTGTCCTCAAGGAGCAGGGGACACCCAAATGCGGAGCCATCAGACCTAGGGAGTCACCTCAGAGACCTCAGGACACTGGAGCCCCAGAGACCAGGGATGGAGAGCAAAGCTGGAGGGTCCCGGGCACTTCCCCAACCTGGATGCAGCACTCTGGGCTGAGCAGGGCGCCCGCCCCTTCCATGGCTTTGCCGCGCGCGCGCGCACACACACAGGTGGATCTTCTGTTTAGAAAACAAAGTTCTGGGCCTCCCTGGTGGTGCAGTGGGTTGAGCAACGCACTGTGAGGCAAACCACAGCAGCAGTTTGATTGCCAGCCAGGGAGAGGACCCACATAGCACAGCAGACCTCTCCTGCGCGCCTGCTGCTCCCCTCAGCAGTGTGTTTTGGTCCATCCACCCATTAGGCTCCCTCTCTGGTGAAGCCTCACACCACCCCCACATCTCTGGCCTGTACCCCAGTTCTTGTATGCATAAATAAGTTTTTTAAATCTTAAAAAAGAAAACAAAGTTCTAGTCCCTCCGTGAGGCCCATCTTCTCTTTTGCTCCTGTAGTCCAGATGCAGAGATGCTTGGCTTCTCGGCCACGCCTGCTTCTCAGAGTCCTCCCTCCCTGGCTTGGGTGTCCTGGGGCCTGCGGGCCCCCTCCACCCCTGGAATGCTGGCCGGGAGCCGGGTCCCGCGTGCACATTCTCTACTAAGACCATCTCCTGCAAGGCTGACACAACCCTATTTTCCATTTCTCAGAAACAGGCCCAGAGAGGTTAAGCAGTCTCCCCACCATGGCACAGCCAGGGCTAGAAGCCGAGACTCACACTGAGCTCATGTTCTTTCTCCACCTGCAGCATTGTCCAGGGGAAGAGGAAGTCCCAAGTAGGGGGGAGGGACACGCCTCCCCAAGCACCCGAGAGTCTGGTGCCTTTTGTCTGTCACCAGAGCTGCCTGGTGATGTGCACGCGGGGGCTGCTTGCCCAGCGATCCAGAGCCAGGGAAGCCCCAGTGTTAAGGGAAAAAGTCGTTCTAAAAACATTATAAGCTTATAGACTCCAGACCAACAATATCCAAGATCTGCAAATCCTACAAGGTCATCGTAGAAGAGTGGATCACCGGGACCTGAGGGTAAAGTTAAGCAACCAAGCTCAGCATAAAGCCAGACCTGTGGGCCGTGGGGGCTCTCTTCTTCCAAAGCCAGCCCTCAGTGTGCTGTTACGTTCTAGCTCAGAGGAACTGGCAGGACATTTACAAATTTGTCTCCTCTGTATATTCCTCATTACTTTATTTCCTCTTTTTTTGTAAATGAAACCTCTTTATTAACCTTTATTGTGTGTGCCTGCAATTGGGGCATTATAAATACCTTTCAAAAGTGCAGGTAAAAACCCAGCCAAGCAAACCTACCTGGTTATCAGGGTTGCCCTACAAGACCAGCAGGGCCTGACGCTCCACAGCCAGACCTGGGCTGCCGCAGACCTAGCAGAGCTCACTCCCTGGGCCTGGAGGGGCGAGCCTAGAGCCCTCAGCACAGCGCACATGGCGGGCACCCCAGGAGGCTGCCGGGCGGGGCGCCGTGCTCATAAAGCTGATGCAGGAGCTTGGCTTTCCAGTAGGACTGCCGCCCAGGGAGGTTGGCGACGGCCAGGGTCACACCGCTCGCACGGGTGGGCCGGCGCCCAAGTGCCATGACAGCCCCTGGTCGGTACCACCAGAGCCCAAAACCCAGACGGCACGAGCGAGAACAGCAGCCGTGGCCCTGGGCTCCTCACGCGCTCTTTCCCCAGGGGGACGTGAACACTTGTCTGCTCGGGGTGGCGCCAACAAGGTGACTTCCCGGCGGTCCAGGCGGGGAACGGGGCACCCCACTGCCGCTGGCAGGAGCCTGAGACCCGCAACTGGAAGGCGCCTGTTAGAACTTAAGATCCGCACGCCCTGGCCTGGAGTGCTGTTGGGCGTCCACTGAGAGACTGCCCGTGGCTCCGGGAGCTGGCCGCAGCGTGGGCAGCAACGGCTGCCAGGGCGGAGCTCTGAGCCAGCCGCCCCGTGTCACGGGGGGCGCTCTGGACGCAGCCTCTGAGCGTGTGTGTGTGCACGTGCTGAGGCCTGCGCAGCGCACCGGTCCCCAGGACGTGCAGCTCGGGACGTCTGTGCAGTCCGTCGTGCACTTTAAAGATGCCAGCAGGCGTGGACGCACACCCGCAGCGCCGGGGAGCCTAGACCAGACCCGCCGCAGAGCGGGAGGGCAGTGACCGGGGAAGGAGGCCCGGGCCTGCCGCGGCGTGGCCATCCTCCCGCCTCTGGACTCCTCACAGGCGGCTGTGGCGCGGCCCCTCCGCTGCTTGGGAGTGCATCCCAGTTCTCTCACGCGAACCCCCTCCAGTGAGCCCCCATCCTACAAGGGGAAGAGCTAGGGTTCTGCGGGGCGATTGTCTAAAGCAGCCGGCACTGCATGCGCTGGCCAGGTCGGGCCTCCGGTAGATCTCGCTGGCTGAAGCCCACAGCGGCCAGGGCCGGTGGGCAGTGGCGCCCAGAGAGCGCTGGGCAGGAGGCTCCGCGCCCGGCCGCAGCGTGAGTGCCCTTCCTGACACCGCCGTCCCCCTCGGTGCTGCAGGGTCCATCCTGCGGGCTCTGGCCCAGGCGTGCGGAAGTGCCACGGGGAGGTGGCTGGAGCCTGGTCACCTGCTGAGGTCTCCCCTGCCCAGAGGAGGGGTGATCGCTCAGAGAAAGGCAGGTGAGTGGGTTAGTGAGGGCAGCACGCGGGAAAACCCTCAGCGGGAAGGAAGACCTGAAGACCTGGCCAGCAGGACAGGCGGGCCATGCCCACTGCAAGCAGACACGGGTCTACGCTGGTCTGCGGAGACGAGCAGCCCGGAGAAGGAGCCTTGAGTGACATGCCAGCTGTGGCCCCAGGCGAGGACTTGGGCGGGCAGCCCCCGGTGCCAGGGATGTGGGGCCCCGCGCCTGCTCCGCACTGCTGAGCCGCAGCTGCGCACCCGCGGTGCCCCCACGCCCAGTTAGTCCCGCCAGCGCAGAGCGGGGAGAGGGCTCTGCTGGCCAGGAAGGAGCAGCAGGCCTGGTGCAGCAGCCGCAGCTGGAAGCCTGGGGGCTTGGGGGCGACGGGCTGTCTCCCGGTAGGTGACTGGGCGGAGCGCCTGGGCCGGGGCTGGTGGTGGCGGAGACCCAAGCCCGACCTGGCCGCAGACCCCAGGCCGTCCTGTGCCCGCCTGCATCCTGGCGCTCAGCCCCCCACCCCGCGGGTGCTAAAACAGCCGCGACCCCGGCCGCCCCTGCAGGAGGGAGGGGCCCTTGCACCCGGCCCCTGAGGAGGGGTCTGAGCTGGGGCCACAGCCTTGCAGCGTCCAGGCCGCGCCTGCCCTGCGGAGAGGCGCCCGGGTGCTCACAGCAGGCGGCCGGCGGGGGCGGGGCCCGGCGGGGGCGGGGCCTGGCGGGGGCGGGGCCCGGCGGGGCGGGGCCCGGCGGGGCGGGGCCCGGCGGGGCGGGGCCCGGCGGGGCGGGGCCCGGCGGGGGCGGGGCCCGGCGGGCCGTCGGCCTGCGCGCGCAGCCCCGGAAGTGCCGCACCGCCGCCGCCGCCGCTGCCGCCGCCGCCGTCATGCCGGTAAGTGGCCGCGCCGCGCCGCCGGGGCGCGCTGTCCCCACCGGCCGGGGGCCGGACTCAGGGCCGGGAGCCGCGGGCCGGGCGAGGGCCCGCCGGCCGCGGGGTCAGCGCCGAGCGCCCGGGGCCGGCAGCAGGTCCACCGCGCCCTGGCGCCCACGGCGGGCCGCTCCGGAGGCCGAGGAGCAGCCTGAGCCCTCGTCCTCGGGCCCAGCCTCTCCGGCAGCGGCTGAGCTGGACTGAAGCGCCGGGCGCGCAGCTTCCAGAGGGGCGGGCGTCGGCCCGGGGGTGAGGCCGCCGCTCCCGCGCCTCCCTCCCGCACCGCGCTGCTCCGCTGGCATCTCAGAGCCCGGCCGCGGGCGCCAGCAGGTGAGCAGAGGCCCCTGGGGGCGCACAGGCATCTCAGGTGTCCTCTCCCTTGGGTCTTGCCCGGCGCCATGACAGATCCGCAGGCTTGCGAAGGCCGGCCCGCTGGGGCAGTGCCGGGAGCCGGGCCACCTGGGCAGGGCAGTGGGGCAGCGGCCCCGGCGTCCCTGCGCTCACCCCGAGGGTTTGACCAAAGGACCCTCAAAGGCAGACGGCGCGGAGGAGGAGGGGACCGGGCAGCGCCGCGAGGTGGCAGCCGAGCCACGGCGCTGGGGTCTAGGCTGCCGGCAAAGCTGGGCGGGACGCGTGCCCCACGACGCTGGGAGCTCAGGAAGCTTGGAAGCCCGCGCCTGCTGGGTGCCTCGGGCAGGCCGCCTGGCTGCTCCGGCCTTGGTTTCCTCGCGGGACGCCATCAGGGCGGACGGGCACCACCGGCGACACGCGCTGCCGTCGCCACAGACACCCGGTCCCCACGCAGTGGCGGCGCCAGGACTGAGACGCTGGGCAGGAACCACAGGACTCGGCGGACTTGCCCGCCAACTCTGAGGGAGGCCATCTGGGCCGCCCTGAGGGGCCGCCAGGCTGCGCGTGGGTCCTCTGAGCCACCCCGCCCGGCTCCCGGCCAGCGTGTCAGGTCGTCACCGCAGAGGCAGCGGTCCCTGTCGCAACTCCGGGCGGGGGGCCGGCTGCACCTCGGCCGCGGAAGCCCCCTTCGTGCTCTGCAGAGGAGGCCGCTGCAGCCCGGGAGCCCGGCCTCGGCCGTGGGCAGCGAACGGGCGCGCCTCCCAGGGTGCCCTGCCTGCGCCCCGTCCCACCAGCGCTGGGGTGGGCGCACGGCGAGGGCCAGAGAAGCCTGGGCGCACGTCCCGCCTCCGGGAGACGCCTTGCAGCGGCCCCGGACCTCAGCCCTGCGTGCTCGCCGCAGTTGGGCCGCTGCTGGCTGGGCTCGCAGAGAGCAGGCGGGAGGCGCCGGTCCGTCCAGTGGGTCCGACTGCCTGGGGGTGGCAGCTGTGGCCTGCCCCCTGCCGCCTCCAGGAGCTGCTCTGCTGCCCGAGGACCGCGCACCAGGCTGGGCTGGGAGGCCCTGGCTGCGGCCTCATGCGGGGCCGGGCCGTCGGAGGGCCAGCTTCTGCAGCGAGGAGGGAGCCCTGGCTTGGAGGAGCTCGCCCTGTGGTGAAGCCCTGGAACACCCTGTGCCTCTGTCCTGGACACAGCCCGAGCTGCAGGGGCACGGCCTCGGCGTGTGCAGCCCCTCACCCACCTGGAGAGCGACACTGGCCCACACTGCAGACAGACTGGGGCCCGGGAGGGCCGAGGGGCTCTCACACTCGCCCAGCTCTCGCGCAGAGCCAGTCTCTGGCCGGGTTTTGAAACAAAGCGTTGACATAAGTGAGCTTCGTCTGAAAGCAGAAGGCAGGCCCCGGCCGGCAGCCACGGACGCGCTCTGCACAGCGCAAGAGGCACTTAGCTGTGCCGCCCCTCCGGGCGCCAGGACGCGCAGGGAAATAGCAGACCCTGACCCGGAGCCCGCGGTGGCGGAGTGGACGCCTGGTGGAGCCCCTGTGCTCCAGGGCCTGCGGGCCGCTGCTCCTAGCTCACTGGCACGCCCCGGCCCTCGCGCGAATGGGGTGCGGCTCCCAAGAGCCACGCCTGGCTGGGCAGGGCTGGTAGCGGAACTGCGGGCCCTGCCCCGTGCCCAGCCAGGCGTGCCGATGGGTCTGTGGTTCCTGCAGGCTCCGGCGTGAGTGCGGGAGTGACCAGACCACTTCGAGGGTGGGCCCCTGGGTCCCCAGACTGCCCCACCTCAGGCATTGGGGGTTAAAGGTGAGACTAGAAACGGGCATTTCAGCCAGCTGCCCGGTGGTGCTCCCACGGGGCCGGCACCCCAGTGTGCAGGGCCATCTCGGGGCTTCGGCCGCCTGGGGGCCCGCGCCCTCCCCACTGCGCAGCTCAGGGGAGCAGCTGAGAGCAGCCGGCGCCCGCCCCGCCCCATGCTAGCACTGGCCTCCGTCTCGGTGCGGGGCTCACGGTCGCTGTCTGTTCCAGAAGCACGAGTTCTCTGTGGACATGACCTGCGAAGGCTGCTCCAACGCGGTCACTCGGGTCCTCAACAAGCTGGGAGGTGAGTGAGCGCGTGCGGGCGGGCGGCGGGGTGGGCGCACGCAGGCCCGTGCCGAGGCCGGGCGGCGGTGAGGCTGGGCGCCTGCGCGGCCCCGCGGCCCCCGGCGCCCGCCCATCCCCGTGAGCGGGAGGGGCTCAGCTCAGACGCCCGGCGGCCCGCGGGCCACGGTGGCTGCAGCGGCGCCGTGCCCTGGCGCTGGTGGCGCGTGCCCTCCGGCTCGTGCGCCACTCACGGCTGGGAGCTGGAGTGCCGTGACGCCCAGAACAGCAAGCGCAGACAGCCGGCACTGCCCAGTCCTCTCGCCGCCCGGAGCCCTGTCCCAGCAGCCTCGGTCCCCAGCGGGCAGGCTGCCTGGCGGGCTGGGCCGAGCGGTGACTGGTCCAGTGCGGCCAGCTCTCGCTCCAGCTTGTCCGAGGGCCTCCTGAGCCCAACTGGGGGAGCGGAGCGTGAGTGACCAGAGCCCCTGCCAGCTCCGAGAGCCCCCAGAGCTGACCCACTTCTGGACCGAGGACAGACGGGAGGGCCCAGGGGGCCCACTGCCCCGGCCCGAGTGCCACGCAGACCCAGGCACAGGGAAGGGCCTTACCAAGCACCTGCTCTGGCCTGCCTGCTCTCAGGGTCTGCGCCCCATGGACTCTGGGGGTCCCCCATGGCGTGGCCTTGGGGAAGGCTCGGAGGGCTTCTCAGGTGGCGAGGCCCCATGAGCCAGAGAGCTGGCACAGGCCGCCAGCCCCGGCCCTGCCCGGGCCAGGGGAGGCGGAGGCTGAGGGCCGGAGGCCCGTCTGCAGTGTGCACCGGCGTCCAGAACGCGCCCTCCCGGAGCGGGGGTGCCCCAGTGGGCAGCTGGGCCCGCACCGGCCTCGGGCGCGGGAGGAAGGGAGCACACAGGCCCCGGCAGTGGGGCCGGCGGGGCGCTGCACCCCTCTGGGGCAGGCAGAGGGAAGCCTGGGTCGGAGCGGGCCTGGCGGGCCGACAGGCCCCCGGCCTGGGACGTCTGCTTTCAGGCCACACATCCTCCTTGCGGGTAAGACGCCGACAGGAGGCCTGGCGAAGGCCAGGTCTGCCTGCCGGGGTGCTGCAGGGCCGGCCACTAGCTGGAGCTGGGCGCTGCTCCCCCGACCCTTCCTCTTCCGCAGGGGTGCAGTTCGACATCGACCTGCCCAACAAGAAGGTGAACATCGACTCGGAGCACAGCGTCGCCACGCTGCTGGAGACCCTGGGCAAGACCGGGAAGGCCGTGGCCTATGTGGGGCCCAAGTAGCGTGGCCCGAGCAGATGGCCAGCGTGGCAGGTGGGTGAGGCCGCCTGCCGCCAGACCCGTCCCGCGGGCCAGCCTGCGGTCTCCGCCGCTGCAGCGGGCTGGGTGTGTGCTCGCTGCCCCGGCCGCCTGCCCCTCCGTGACCGGGCGCGCCGCCTCTGGCACGGCCTCACCCGCCCGGCAAAGCGTCGGAGCTGGGAGCTGGCGGCCCCCGCGTGAGGCAGGGCGGGGGTGGGCGCTGACCCTGACCCAGCCGCCCTCGCGCCCGCCCACCGCTGTCGCCTGTGGTGAGGGGTGCCCGTGACTGTTGTCGGGCCGGGCGAGAACGGGCCACGCAGGGCCCAGGGCCCACAGGCCACTGCCCACTTCCTGCTCACTGACCCGCTGACCTCCAGGACCACACACCATCCCCACTGTGCACAGGTTGGCCGGGCCAGGGGCCTGTGAAACTGACCGCACACGCAGCTCCGGGGTCACCCTCCTAGGAGGTCCCGGCCTCCGTCCCCCTCGGCCCTCGGGGTCCACTCAGCCCTGGCCTCTGCCCGCCGTTGCCGGCCCTTGGCCCTGCCGTGCGTGGCACTGCCAGCAGGGGGCGCGCGCTCACCAGCCGCCTCCGTCTCTTCCAGGCCTGTCCGGAGCCGCCCCGCCCTCCGGCCACTGAGGGCTGACACTGCAATAAAGCCCAGCTGCTGTCGTGCTGTCTGCTGTGCGTCCTGCTGTCCCGCCGTCCTGCTGTCCCGCCCGCGCCGTGCTGGGGAGTGCTCGGGCCACTTCTCCACGGGTCTCGGAGCTCCCCCGGGGGCGGGAGCCCCTGCCGGCTCAGCTCCCTGACCTGGGCGGGCCTCCCCGACCTCACCGTGGGGACCTCGCACACCTGCCCGGCCGCCTGGCCTGGCCTGGCGCGTGGGTGGGGGCTGGCGCGGGCGGCGAGGCGGGCTGTGGGCGCGGTGGCCAGAGGGGCCGGCAGCTGGTATTGGCGGCAGCGACCCGCGGCCTGGGGCAGAAGCGAGGGCCTCTCACGAGTGCCCGTCCCGGGGCTCGGCGCTCTCCCGGGCCTCTGCGGTCCGCCCTGGAGCGTGCCACCAGCGTGCCCGTGGCCGGTGCAGAGCCGCTGCGCGTCGCAGCCACTTAGGCTCAGGAGTGGCCCCGCAGGCTGGGAGGAGAGGGCGTCCCTGAGGCCACACCGGGAGCACCGCTGGGCCGGAGGTCAGGCAGGCGGCCTTGCCCCGCTGGCCCCTCGAGTCAGCCCCCGGGGCCTCCGTCCTTTGTGCCTGGAAGCCCTGGCCAGCCCACGGCTAGGGCCGTCCTGGAGGAGCCCTTGTGGCCAGTTCATGCTGCAGGGTGGGGGCCGCCCCGCCTCTGCAGCCCCCGACCCGGCGCCCCCTCCGCGGGCACCTGCGTCCCCAGTGCCCTGCCTTGGAGCGGCACCCGCCCACCCCCACTCCGTCTGGGCCCCTCCCCTCCCCCACACCCGCTGCCCACCAACCCTCTCCGCAGCGGGGGGACATTCCGGCCTCCGGAGGCCCAGGGCGCCGGCCCAGCCCTACCCACGTGTCTGCTGCCCTGGGCCAGGCTGGCACACAGCACAGGCACCAAGGGGGCCTTCAGGGTCTCGCCGAGTGCCAGGCCCTGGCGCCCAGCCCCTCCCATCCCGCGGCCTGAGCTGGACAGCGGAGCCGGGCTGCAGGGGCTGTGCTGCCCTTCCTGCGGGCGTGCGGTGTCGAGGCCCCAGGCACCAAGCCGTCCGCAGCCACGCCGACGACTCGCCAGCCCTCCCACACTGCAGCCCCCACCACACCACGTGCCCCTGCCCCACGCAAGGGGTGCCAGGACCCCGCAGCAGCCGGCGTCTGGAAGGCGGGGGGGACCCCACTCTGGGCCCCGCAGGGCGCGAGCCTGAGGGCTCACGCAGAGCCTGTGACGCCGCCGTGGCAGGCAGCCAGTCACGCGGGCCCTGGGCCCCTGCCTTGCTGCCGCCGCCGTCCAGGCCTCCGTGACTCGAGGCGCAGGTGCGCCCGCTCTCGCTGCCCCCATGCGCCAGGCTCGCGCGACTGGGGTCCCCCGCCCGACTCCGGACCCCAGCTCCCAAGAGCCCACAGTGCCCAGCAAGGGTCGGGGCTGGGCTCGCCAACTGACCCCCAGAGCCCAGACCAGGGTGCCAGCTCCGGTGGTGGCCCGGCCCCCCCCCGCGGCCTGCCTGGCGCGGCCCCCCCTCCCCACGTGCCAGCCGCGGGCCCTGGGCACTCGCCGCCCACCTGTGGTGGGGCGGCCCCAGAGCCCCGTGGCCGTCGTGGGCGTGCCCGGCACCGTCCAGGGCCTCCTGCCTGGACCGCGGCCCTGGCTGCAGGGGGGGAGGGGGCAGTCAGGGGCTGCTCCCGGTTTCTCCCAGCCTGTCAAAGGCCCAGGCCTGTCATTTCTTGGGTGTGTGTCAGCGCTGCTTTTAGCTTCCCCGGCTGTGGCGGGCTGTGGCCAGCAGTGCGAGTGGCCACATTTCCTATCTGTCCCCAGGAGGGGCGGCCTGCGTCACGGGATGTGGCCGGCATCTCTGCAGCAGACACCGCTGTGGGCTCACCCAGGGCTCCTGACCAGAGAGCAGGCCTCGGCCCGCAGCCAGGGCGGCCCAGGCCATGGCGTCCTCCGGCGGCGGTGCCAGAGCGCCAGGGCCCTCCTGGCACACAGAGGGCCGTGGGGGCTCCGGAGCAGGCGCCTAGCCTGACGCCCCGCCCCGCCCGGGCGCCCTGTACCAGGAGGTCTGCAGCCGCAGGCTCGTCCTGACTGTGGGCACCGCCTGGCTCTCAGGCCAGGGCGTCCCCCTGCCGCATCCGACCCCACTGTCCCGAGCCAGCCTCGGAGCGGGGGGCAGCCCTGGGCCGGCCCCGGGGAGCCAGGGTCTGCCCGGCCTGCAGCTCTGCAGGGAGCGCGCTGGCGGAGGCCGGGCCCCCACAGGGGCCAGAGCATCTGCGGCGGGGGGTGGCTCTGGGCTGGGGTCAGGGCCGCCCAGCGACCACCCTGGGGCTGAGCAGCCCACAGGCCACACCCAGCTGCCCTCTGCAGTCACCGCCCCTGCCGGGCAGCTGTTGGCAGCAGCTCCCTCCTCCGGGCCCAAACAGAAGCCACAGTGGTCCTGTGTCCCCAGCAATTAGAGGCCCACAGGGCCAGGGCACGGGCAGAGGCTGGCGGGCTGCAGGGGCCTGGCGTCCACGCCACAGGCGGCCCTCCCCCGCGCCTGGACACCTGGCTGGCTCCGTCTCTTGCTCAGCCAGTGTCTCACAGCACCCGGGCCTGCAGGTTCCAGAACGTTCTGGCTGGACCGTCCAGGGCGCCCAGCCGCGCTCTGCTCCCGACAGCAGGTGCGACCCGGACAGCCCTGTCCCTGGGTCAGCGCCCGCTGGACAGACCCTTGCTCCATGCTGTGCCTGAGACAGGGCCCCTCCCCGCGGCCATTTCCAGCTCACGCTTCGGCCTCTGCGCCCTGTCCCCTTGGGGAGCGGCTACCGGGGCTTTGAGGGCGGGCCGGGACACCCCCGGCCAGCCAGGCTGTGCGAGCACCTGCTGGCCGGCCCGTGCCACGTGGAGGGTGGAGACTGCCCCAGCCAGTGGCTTCCCTGAGGCTGCTTCTGCGCCCCAGGCTGAGCTGAGTGCCTGTCCTGGCGGCCAAACCCTGCCCAGCCGGAGAGCCACCGCCGGCCTCTGGGAATGCTGGAACCCTCGGCCGGTGGCGTCACAGTGTCCCCTGGAAACCGGCCCTGGATGCGAGGGGCCCGTCTGCCAAGACTGATCCTGGCTCTGTAAAGTGAGCCCGCCGTGTGGGGCGCCTGAGAGCCCCGGCCCCGTCCTCCCGCCGGCGGGAAGCAGACGGCCCCTCCCTGGCTGGCCTGGGCCAGCACGGCCTGGCACAGGGATGCAGCCTGCCCTGCGCACGAGGCCGCAGCAGCGCCCCGGGGAGACGCAGCGGACAGCACTGCAGCAGGCGGGTGCCTACACCCGACGCAGGACCAGCCCCGGCTTCTCCTGGGCAGCTCCATGCCGCCCGGCTGGCCTCGGGCACCCACCCTGCTCTTGCCTGAGCTGCAGGAAGCAAGGGGCACGGGGCGCTCCCCTCCCTCGCCGCGGGCCCGGACGGTCCTCCGTTTCAGGCGGCCCAGGCTGGCCGCACCGCACGGCCACTGGCTGCGGCTCCGCAGACGTCGAAGCCGACTCAGGCACAGGAAGTCCTGGTGTCCGCTGAGCACACGCCGCGGTCACCCGCAGCGGCGTGGATGGGGCCCAAGGGCTGCTGCCCGGGCCGAGCAGCCAGGGCACGCGGCTTGGGGGCGGCCCGGGACGGGCTGAAGGGAGCGTGAGCTGGGTCCCGCCGTGGCTCCCAGGGCGGCAGGTGGGGCGCGGGGACAGCAGAGGCCGCCACGTCCGTGTGGGGCTGTGTCCTGGCGCCGGTGCTGGCTGAGCAGGCATCCCGGCCTTCAGGGCCCTGAGGGGAGAGCTGGGGGCTGGAGGAGGCGTGCAGCCATGGGGACGACCCCCTCGTGCCCTCTGACCTTGAACCGCCATGTCCATACAGGTTCCCGGGGCTCCCCCTCATCGTAGGTATTTGCCGCCCACGTTTGGGCAGCCACCCCATCCCCCTGGCGGCCACCCCGTCCCCCTGGCGGCCGCCCCGAATCCCTGGTGGCCACCCCGTCCCACTGGTGGCCACCCCGAATCCCTGGCAGCCACCCCGAATCCCTGGCAGCCACCCCGTCCCCCTGGCGGCCACCCTGTCCCCCTGGCGGCCACCCCGAATCCCTGGAGGCCACCCTGTCCCCCTGGCGGCCACCCCGAATCCCTGGTGGCCACCCCGTTCCCCTGGCGGTCACCTTGCCGCGGCAGCCGGTCCCTCCAGACGGCCGTCTGGGGCCTCCCACGCTCCGCTGGGCCGGACACACCACTGTAAATGCCCGTTTGTCTGCTCCACAAACGGGTCCATTCTGCATGATTTGTTTGGAAAACAAGGTTTTCCTGCTAAAAACAAAACTCAGAGAGCCCTGGGATTAAGGGCTCTTTCATCGTCTGAGTCTCTTCAGGTGACCAGCTGGGCTGAGGTGAGTTTACAGAGGGGTGGCTGCCAAGGCCAGCGGGGGCCAGGCGTGGGGCGCGTCCCGGGGTGCCGGGCAGGAGCGGGGGCGGCTGTTCCCCGGCGCTGGGCGAGCCGAGCGGGCCAGACTCCGCGGCAGCCGGTCCAGGAGCGGAGGCTGCGGCTGGGCTGGCGGCCGGGCCCAGCAGACCCGGGCTGTGGGCAGGCTGAGTCAGTTCTGCAGGATTTGACGGGCTGGGGTACTTCGGTACTTTTCTGGTCAGCCGGTGCCTGGGCCAGCGCCGGTTTCCGGCGCGGGTTTCTAGCCGCCTGGACACGCAGCGGCGCCCCCGGCTTCCTCTGGGGCGCTCAGCGCAGCCCAGCTCAGGGCGCGGGTGTCCGAGTGAAGCCCCAGGCCCTCCGTGGGCCTCTCGGCCTTGGTCCCGGGCTGTGCCAGAGGGGCCGAGGCGGGACGGCCGGCCCGAGGGAGAGCAGGACCCGAGGCTCAGAGCCCTGGGGCAGAGCTGCGCTCAGCAGGCCCACCCCAGCCCCAGGAGGCCGCGTTCTGCCCTGCTCCGTTTGACCCTCAAGGCCGCGCGCCCCACCTTCACCCTCTGTCACGAGCGCTCAGCGCTGCCCCCCAAAGCAGCGGACTGCCCGTCCTTGACCGAAGGCTGGGGGCCGCGAGCGGACAGGGCAGGGGCACCAGGCCTCGTGTCTCCGCCTGGCGCTATGGCGGGCCGGGTCCTGGCGAAGTGTGAGGACCTGCCCCAGGGCATCGGGGGCCAGCGGCCGGAGCGCGCAGCGTCACGGCGGAGGGGTCACGCGCTGGCCGCATGGCTCAGCCCCTGGCAGCCAGGCAGGTGCGCGCACCGGCTCTTGGGAAAGGGGACTGAGCCTCGGCACCAAGAATTCTGCCACCACTGTGAACACAAGCTGCCGCCCCGAGGCCCCGGGACTCCCACACCGTCCCGCGGAGCCGGTGGGGGGCGAAGGGCACAGCCCCACCCAAGTAGCACCCCAGCCTTTGCCTGCACCCGCGCCCTCCCAGCTGCGGCCCCCGCTGGGGTCTCCAGCAGGAGGACAGAGGGCGGTGGGCACAGGGGCCGGAGGGCCGGGCTTTGCCTTCTGACTGCGTGATTCCCCGTCCTGCCCTGGACGCCCGAAGGGAGGGACTGCGGCAGTGTCTGCAGAAGCGCGGCCCCGCGGCAGGTGAGGCCTCCCGAGGCCCGCGCTAGCCAGCCACGTCCGCTTCTCAGAGGCCCCCTGGGGAGCAGGCCAGACCAGTCGCAAGCCCCCGGGGCCAGGCCTCAGCTCTGGGCAGGGAGGCGCAAGGCTCCGCGCAGGTGGGGCCAGGCCGGGCCTCGCGCTCTCGCCCTGGGCGTGTCAGCGCCCGCGCACACCCACGGCAGCTCTGGGTCTGTGGGGCCCGAGAGTCCAGCCCGCCAGGCCACCCCTGCCTCCGGCCCGCTGCCAGCCCCTGCTCACCTGGCTCCAGCGCCGGCGGCAGGCAGGTGTCCCCACCACCCCGCTCGCTCCGCGTGCCGGCCGGAAGCGCTGGGCAGTGACCTGTGCGTCTGACCACCAGGCTATAAACCAGGGTGCCCAGGATCCCCACCTCACATTTGATTAATTTGCAAGAACGACTAGAACTCAGGAAGCCACACGCTCACGGGATCTCCCACTTACCCACGGGATCTCCCAGCAGCGGGACAGAGGTGCCCAGCGAAGGCGAGGGAGACGCGCGTCCCAGGCCCCCGCGGCCACGCCCCCATCTCTGCTCACCTGCTCGGCGGGTCTCTGAGGCCCCTGCCTCTGGGCTTCTGGGGAGACCTCCCCACACAGGCCCCAGCGACGAGTCTTCGGCCACTGCCTTTGGCCCGCACCTCTAGCCCCTCTCCTGTCCCAGAAGCCGAGCGCGGGCTGAACGCCTCCACCCCACCCACCTGCAGCCAGCCCCACCCACCGCACTCAGCGTTTTCCCGGTTTCCCGCGCGCACGCAGCGCGAACGGCGCCCTGCAACGGGCCCGCTGAGGACGTCCTCGCCTCGGCCGGGGGCAAGCATGTGATGACCGCCGCACGCACAGGCCTGACCGAGTGCAGGCATTTGCCAGCAATCGCGGCGTGGCCTCCCACGCGAAAGGCGGCGGAGCTAAGGCCCAGCATCCTCCCCTCTTGCTCGCAGCGCTCGCGTGGAGGTTCGAGCCTCAAGGCTCTGACCGCGCAGAGCCCCGCCCACCCGGCCGCAGAGCCCCGCCCATCCCGCGCAGAGCCCCGCCCACCCAGCCCGCACCGTCCCAGGATCCCGGCCACCGGCTGTCGCTCCCTCCGCAGCCTGTGGCTACACACCACGCCCGCCGCAAAGGAGAAGGGGTGCGCTTCTCACGCACCGAGCTCGAAATCAGGGCTCCCGCTGCTGAGAAGACACTGCAAAGAGGAGAAAGTGACGAGGCTAAAATGCAAGGCGGGTGCTGTCTGGATCTCCCTCTGGGAGCGCAGCTGCAAACTGGGGCGCACACCCAGGTGACCTCCAAAGTGCCGCCAAGCCAAGGCTGCTGTAGGACACTCTTGTGCTCACCGGCCTGCAGTGCGCCGGCTGGTTTGGCCGGAGGAGGGGGACCCCCACCCCAGTCTGAGATCAAGGGTCAGGGGGAGCCCGGCTGTGCACCAGCCCGCACCTCCCTCCCACGGCTCTCGGTGGCTGCTCTCTTCCAGCAGAACGGGAACGACATCTCTCTGTTCTTTGTCTGATTGCAAGATGCCCTGTTTCAAAGTGAGCTGCTCAAAACCGTGATGGTTTTGAATTGTTCTTTGTCTGATTGCAAGATGCCCTGTTTCAAAGTGAGCTGCTCAAAACCGTGATGGTTTTGAATATTACAATTACGTATTTTCTCAGTATCTTGTAACAGAAACAACTATGAACTGGGAGACGGGCTGCTGAGACTGGTTCAAACCTGCATTTGCGATCCAAGCCCCATTTTCAATTTCGAGTCTTTGAGGCCGTGCTTCTTAAGACAAACACGCCGACTGGACGGGCCATACGTGCACCCGTGCCCGCTGCAGCCCTGTCCACAGCAGCCGAGTCACGCAGACAGCCTGGGTGCCCAGCTACACGTGAGCGGGCGAAGGACTACGCAGCCATCAGAAAGGTGAATCAAAAAATGAACTCTCGCCATTCCTCTCTGGCAACAGGGATGGAGCTGAGGGGTGATGGTAAGTGGGGGGCCTAAGTTTGGCTGCACCAAATGGAAAGCCCAAAAACAATAATGCCTTAAACTAGAGAGAAGTGATTTCTGTCTCATGAAATTATGGGCTGACGAGGCAGCTCACTAGTCGCCAGGCACCAGGCTCTGCCTTTCTGCTCCATCCCTTGCCCCAGTAGCTTCTACCCTGACGGTCACTTTGTGGCCCGGCGGCCGCTGGTGCTCCAGCCATGACGTCCAAGTCCAGGCAGCAGGAAGCAGGAAGGGCAGCAGAGATGGACGCGCACGTGTAAGTCAAAGTGTTGCTTAAACGACAGCGCCGCCCCCTTCCATCCAGCTGGGAATGGGCTTGCGAGATGCCGGGGAGGGGGTGGCGAGGCCTGGAGGAGCATCCAGGCACTGGCAGCCGCAGCCCACGCCTGGGTTAGCACAGCAGAGCAGCCCAAGGGTGTGTGCGTGGCCTTGACCGCTCTGGGGCGCTGAGGGGGCCCTTATCTGTGTAAGCAAGTGGCGTTTAAGGGTGACAGTCAGTCTCCCCGCCAGGCGCTCCGGGAGCGCTGCAGGGCCCAGGGCTAGAAACGGACGGCAGGGGCTGGACAGGAGGAGGTGCTGCCCCGGCCCTGGCCCTGTGAGCCAGGGCCCTGTGAGCCCGGTGGCCTGCCCAGGGCTCTCCTCTGGGGCCCGGCTCGGCCCCAGGGGCTCGGCTTGGGTCCTCCACGGGGGCTGCCCCAGCAGCTCCTTTCCCGAGTAGCCGCAGAGCCAGGGGCCGGGAGGGCGGGGGTTCCAGACAGCACCGGCCTCGGAGAGGCTCCCTCGGGCCTGGGCACGGCTCGGGCCAAGCCAGGCCCCGCTGCTCCCACACAGACCTGAGGCAGCCCCTGGGGACCCAGCCGCGGGCCGGGGATGGGCAGAGGACGCACTGCCCGCTGCCCTCCACGCTGCCCATGTGGCGCCCTGCAGCGCCCTGGGGCCTTCTGTCTGATTTTCGAAAGCACCAGTGACCTGGGCCCAGGGACCACGGGCAGTTCAGGGCGGAGGCCTGAGGAAGCAACGGGAGGCCCCTCGTGTGCCACTGCCGGTGGGCCTCTCCGTCTGTCTCTGCTGTCTCCTGAGGCCCTGAGGCCTGGTCTGCTGGGCGTGGGCCCGGGAGTGCCTCTGTGTCCTCGCCTGTGTCCCTGGGGCCTGGCTGGTGCCCTCTGCCTCCTGCTCACAGATCCTCTTTGTCGCCTGCCCCAGGCCCCGACCCAGAGCGGTGGTGCTGAGCCCAGGCCCCGCCCGCCTGCCCTCCCCCGCTTCTTCCCAGGCTGGAAGGAGTGGAGCCGTGGCCTGAGGGGGTCCTCCAGCTGCGAGGTGACTTCACCAGGCTGGAATGTCTGCCTCCGGGCTGCAGGGAGGGAGGGGCCTGCTGTTCTGGGTTTCCTCTGGCAGGGCTGTAGGCACAGACCGGACGCTGGGGGTGGTCAGGAGGGGGCAGGGGCAGGAGGGTGGGGGACTGCAAATCCAAGGGCCCGGCCCCTGGCGAAATGAGCGGCCTTCAGGTTTTATGCGGGCCGCCCAGCCTGTTCACGCTCCTGCGGCTCTGGGGGGCCTCTGCGACCCTTCACGGCCCACGTGGGGTGCCGGCCTCGCCCACACCCTGTCCTCAGGGCCAGCACAGCCCCAGAGGCCTTGTGGGGGGCTGGGAGCTAAGCAGCTCAGGCTGAGGGCTCTTTCCAGAGAGTGGGAAGGACAGACAGAGGGAGGATGGAGGGAATGGAGCAGGGAGGAGCCTCCTGCCCCAGCTGCCAGGCCCTGGTGGCTGTGACCCACCCCGCAGGTCCGGGAGCCGCGTCCTGGACAGACCCTCTGCGGTTCACCAGGCTGAGCAGCCGGCAGCACCGCCCCACAGGCCTCAGGCGAGGCTGGGGCTGTGCAGGAAGAGCAGGCGGGCGGGCAGCTGGGGGCTGGGGGTGGGCGGGGGGGAGGGAGGGACCGGCTGGAGGGGGCCGGCTGGCCCCTCCCCCAGCGGCCCGAGGTGACTCACCGTGGCTGCCACGTCTGGCTGGGGCTGGCCCGGCCGCCTGCCACCGCAGGGGCTGGGTCTGCTCTGCCACGTCGGGCGGGCCGGCCTCGGCCCAGGGAAGCTCTGTCCGCGCCTGGGCCTACAGCCGCCCCTCCCTCAGGATGGGTTCCGGGACCACGTCTCCGGCCCTCCAGCCACCCGCGGTCCACCTGTGCGACAGCCTGGCAAGGCTGGGTGGGCCGCCCCGGCCAGGGCCCGCGGCGGTGGGCAGGCGTGGCCGGGGCTCTCGGAGGGGCCAGCCGCGCACAGGCCGGGGCCCCGGGGCCGGGGCCCCGGGGCACCTTGGCGCCTGCTCAGGACGGGGCGGCAGAGACGCTGCGCCTCCCAAGAGGGCTTCGTGGCACGCAGGTTGGGGGGACACCCAGAAGCTCAGCGTCAGGCTGTCACTGGCCCCCATGGTCAGAGGCGTGCCCAAGCTCCGTCGAGCCCACCCCCTCCACTGGCCCAGGACCCCGTCTTCCTTCTGAGGCCACAGGGGGGGGGGGGCTGGGCACCCCCAGGGCACGGCCAGAGCCGGCGCCACCTCACTCACGCCCGGGACCCAGCGGTAGACGCTGGCCACGACGCCCGCGCCTGCCAGCCCAGAGTGGCCTGAGCCAGCGCTGACGGGGCCTCGGATGCTGCCCGGGCGCGGGCGCTGGGGACGGCGCCGGTGCCCACGGACGGGCGGGCGGGCGACGGCCGGCCCGTGTGACTTGGGCCGCATCAGCCAGACCCCAGCGGCCAGCAGTCTCCAGGAAGCCGCTCTCGCGCGGGGAGGGCCGTCTGCAGGGGCTCCTGCGAGGTGACAGCGGGGCTGGGGACACCGCCCGGTGTCTCCGCAGGGCCCCAGGACAGGGCCCAGCGCCCACCCGGACAGGGAGGCCCCCACGGCGCCCACACCACGTGCTGGCTCCCGCCCCGCCCACGCAGCCCAACCCCCCCCCCCCCCCCCCCCCCCCCCCCCCCCCCCCCCCCCGCACGCAGGCAGCAGCCGCCCTGAACCCCCCCCTCCCCCCGCTCTCGCCCCCGGGGCTACCTCAGTGCGCACGGTCCCTGCCTGCCCCCATGGGCCTGCCCACGCGCCGTGGACGAGGGTGGCCCCCCGAGCTGGGCACTATCCTTGTGGAGGGGCGGATGCAGCTGCCGAGTGACGCGGGGGCTGCGGGCTTCATCCGCCTCCGCCTGCGGTGCCCTCTTTGGGCCAGGGCCAGAGGACAATGGGACTTTGTGCCCTGGGCCAAGAGGTGGGCCGCCTGGGGGACACAGGGCCTGCAGGCTGCCACACAGAGCTGCGACTCGGGCACATCAGCCGCCAGGGTTGGCCCTCCATGCGGCGGCTGGGAGACCCCAGGCCTCGCGCACACAGGGCCCGGGCTCCCGCTCACCAGGGTGCACCAGCTCCCCACAGCCACAGTGCAGCTCTGAGCTACCAGGCTGCACCGAGGGGGCGGGGAGGGAGGAGACAAATCCCGCGTGCTGGAAGAGCCCCAGGGAGGAGGGGGCGCGGTACGCCTGGCCCTCCCGGCCTGGGACTCCACAGGAACTTGCTTCTTGAAGTCTGCGCAGGCCTCGCCTGGGCCTGGGCCTGTCCGTCTGTTGGCCTGGTTACCTGGGTACCTCTCGTCTCTCCTTTCAGTGCTATCTGATCCCGGGCGCGTCAGCCAGCCTGGGGCACCAGTGTGGCCGGGCTGGCCTCGGCTGTGGGTGAGGGGCGGGGGCTGACATGCAGCAGGTGGGAGGGCAGAGCCCAAGCTGGGTCCGCAGCCCTTCTTCTGAGGGGGTGGAGGGCAGGGCTCTGAGTCCCCGAATCCCCGTGGCGCGCTGTGTCCTGGGGAGACCCCCAGGCCTTGTGTCCACACACTGCGCCAAGGGACCCCACCTCCTGCTGGGAGGTGAGCCGCGGAGGGCGGGGCCCTGGGGCTGTGACTTGGGGGTGCTGAGGACAGAGGCAGCGTGTGGCCGGGCAGGGAGGCGGGGAGGGGGATGGCAGGACAGACAGGGCCGCAGTAGGGGGCTCCCAGAGCGGCCGTGCTGTCTCCCTTCCCGTGTGAAGCCCACCAGACTCTTGAGAGCCGCCTCCTCCAGGAAGCGCTCCCTGCCTGCTCGCCCGAGTCCCAGCCCTCTGGGCACTCAGACCACCTCATGTGCCCCCTCGATGGTGGAGAGCCCAGACGCCAGGCCCCTGGGCAAGGCCCGCCGAGGAGGCAGGGCTGGGGTTGGGCTGGTGGACACAGCACCCCGCCCACCATCCTTCTCAGGTCGTCCTGGATGCGTGACGTGGCCTTGACCTCTGTCCCCCCACAAACGCTGGACAGTGACTGGGGGTCACTGCGAGGGCGCCATGGGCCTGCCTGCTGACCCCCGGCCCGCTGAAAGCGAGGCGCCCCGCGCCCTGGCCCGGCTGCGCGTCCTGTCTGCACACGGGCAGTGGCCTGGCCCGGCCCCGTGGCCGCCTGTCTCAACAAGGCCCGTGCCAGACGCTGGGCCAGGCTGCGCCCCCAGCCCCTCAGAACAAGGCGACGCTGTTCTGGGGGTGCCGAGGCCCTTCCAGGCCTGGCCCTGGGGAGTCTGTGGGCAGCGGCCCCAGAATCCGGGCGGGCGGGGCTGGGACAGCTCACAGCCCACCGCAGGGGGGAGCGGGCAGGACGCAGAGGGGGCGGGGAGGAGCTGGAGGAGGGCCGAGGGGAGCGGCCCACCCAGCACAGCAGCTTCCTGCCTGCTCTAAAGCCCTCACTCTGCCACAGCCCTCAGAGGGTCCTCAGCGCCTGCCGCCGCCCGCAGCCCAGGTATGCTCCCGCCCAGACCCTCGGCCCCGGCCCCCAGCAGACGCCCGCCCAGCTGGACGGCCTTGCCCCTGCCCTGCGGGGCCCCAGGACAGCGGCCAGGAGTGGCCCGGGGCTCCCTGCGCCTGTGCGTGTCTTGGGGGTGCTGCCCGCCCACTCCCACTCCCTCAGCTGAGCCCCCGCGGGCCCGGGGACAGCGCTCCCCGCGGGCTGATGTCTGGGCAGCTCCTGGCCTGGGCTGTCCCTGAAGGGACTTTGCAGGAGGGACGGCTGGACCTCTGGACGCGGGGGACTGCTGCTCCCGAGTGCTCCCTGTGTGCGTACGCACACGCACCAGCACACACACACACCAGCACACACACACATGCTGCACACACACGCCTGCACACACACAGATGCTGCACACACACGCACCAGCACACGCACCAGCACACAGACGCTGCACACACACACAAACACCGGCACTCACGCACCCACGCACACTCGCGGTCTCTGCACCTCACGCGGGCTGTCTGGTGCTGCCGGGTCCGCCTCCACCTATGGCCCTGAGGAGCCCTAAGGGACTGGGGTGCAGCTGAGGGGGTAGAGCAGGATCCAGGAGGCCTCACACTCCATACCTGCCCTAGAGGGTGTGAAGCCTCTTGGGTGAAGCGTTTATTCAGACGGCCCTTCTGCAGAAGCCCTGAGGGGCAGGAGGGGCCCGGGGAGAGGCACCCCGCCAAGAAGCCGGCCCCTGCAGGGGAGAGGCCCCGTGGAAAGGGGAGCCTGGGCGGGCTGGCGACGTATCCCTGGGTCCCTCTCCGTGCCCCCAAGGGTGGGGGAGGCAGCAGAGGCTGGGGGCGCGGTGCCTCGTTCTCGGTAAGTGCTCGCCTGCCCGTCCAGCGAGAGGGAGCGTGGGCTTTGGGCTTCTGGAGTCCTCTGGGACTTTCAGGCCCCTTCTACGAAGGCACCCAGGGCAGGACTAGGAACTGGCTCCAAGGCGGCTGCAGCCGGGGAGCCGGGGAGCCGGGGAGCCGGGCAGGGGCGCCCGCAGCCCTGAGGGGCGGCGGACCCCAGCAGGCCCGGGAGGGGCGCTCTGGGGAGCCGCTGCCACATCGACAGAGCGGCGGCGGGTGGGGCTGCAGGGGAGGGGCCGCCCAGACCCCGGGCCCCGGGCCCCACCCCCTGACTCAGCCCCGAGGAATGCCGTTGCCCGGCAACCTCTCCTCGGGCCGGGGGACCCTGACTCTGCCGCTGCCTGCCGCCGGATTCCAGGACGGAGGCGGAGGAGAGACCGAGGCCCAGGCCCATCCCTGCCCGCTGGACTCGGCTTCCCCTCGGGCCGCTGCAGGGGTGTGAGGGAGCCCCAGCGCCGGTGTGAGGGTGCGGCTCTGGCTCCCCAGCTTGGGGCGCAGGGGCCTCCACCTGCGCTGGGCACATGCACTCTGGGGGCGGGGTCAGGGGTGGGGGGTGGCGCCGGCTCCCCCGGAGGCCCCACCTCCAGCCAGAGCCACCCGGGGGGCCCTTTCCCTCTCGGGCTGGGAGCGGGTGCTGAGCCGGCCCGTGCCCCACAGCGGCAGAGCCCCCACAAGCTGCCTCCGTGGGGGCGTGGAGCCCCCGGCCCCCAGAAGCAAGCCCGGAGGGGCTGGGTGGGGCTGCGGCGCCTCCTCAGCGTTCGCTGCGACAGCAGGGCCTGCCCCAGGCCGGCCGAGACAGCAGGAGAGGCAGCGGCAGGCCGAGGAGGGCGCACGGGCAGTGAGCTGGGGCACGAGCAGGGTCGCCCCGGCACCCACCCGTGCGAGGTCCGGCCCCAAGGCCAGCCCGGGGGCTCTGGAGCTGGGCAGCTCCTCAGGCCGCAGCCGCTGAGGCCTGAGCTGGGGTCTGGCCAGTCTCCCTGAGGGCTGCTGCGCCTCCTCCCGGCCAGGCGGCGCTGGGGTTGGGGGGCTCCCTCCTGACCTCCTGCGGGGCGGGACCTGCTGTCCTCTCCACGAGGCCCGAGCAGCCGGCCCAGCCCTCGCAATCCCGGCACAGCCAGCCCGGCCGTGCAGGGCCCCTCCTCGCCGGGGAAGCGCGTGGGGAGGCGGACGAGGCGCCGGCTGCTCCAGAAGGGCCGTCCGGGGACCGGCCACTCGCCCCTCCTCGGGGCCGCCTGGTCAGTGCTGCCGGGCACCCGGGCCGACTGAGCGGGGCAACGGGACAGGGCGAGGTGGGCGGCCAGTGACCGGCTGCTGTGGCCTCGGGAGCCAGTTCCCGTCGGCCCCTCCGCCCCCACGTCCAGAAGCCCGCGAGGCTGCACAGGCCGAGGCGGCGGCCTCACTCCGGCTGCTGGAGGGCGTGCGGGCACCAGCCTGGGGGGGGCGCACCCGGCCGTCGCCCAAGTGCAGGGGCGCATGGGCAGAGCTGCCACGTATTTGCTCTGGGGCGGCAGCCCAGCCCCCGAGGTCCCTCCATCGCAGCCGCCCCTAGGGGGAGCCCGGGAGGAGCCGCCCTTGTGACACGTGGCGCCACGTCAAGGCCGTCCCGGTCCACAGGTCTCGGCCTGACCACGCCCACCGCCGCCTGACCACGCCCACCGCCGCCTGCCCCGGCCCCTCGCCTGGGGCCGTCGTGTCCCATCTAGTCTTCCTCTGACGAGCCAGCACGCCCCTCGCAGGCTGAGTCCAGCCAGACACGCTGCACACCCCACGGCAGAGGCCAGAGCAAGAGGCCCCCAAGGCCTGGCCGCACAGCTCCAGAGGCCAGTGGCAGCGGTCGGGGGCAGGGCCCAGATTCGCAGGTGACCGGCGGCCCCAGCCCGGCTGCGTCTGTCTGGGGTGAGCGGAGCTCACACGCACCCCGGGGCCGGGCGCTGCTCCTCTCCTGCGCTCCCCTCTCAGCGCTGCCCTGCCCCTGAGCCAGCAGCCCCCTGAACCAGCAGCGGGAGGTGCTGCTCGCTGCGTCCGGCCCATCTCCGTGGCCCCTGGAGTCGGCGGCGCCCCAGTGCCTGGTTTCCTTGCCCGACCCTCGCCAGGAAGGGGCCCTGCTCGGGGCCCTGCTCAGGGCCCTTCAGACGCTTGTGGGGTGCCTGTCCTCCCGCGGTGCGGGGGGCCAAGGGCAGGGCGGGCCAGGCCCTGCTGGGGGTCAGCTGCTGGGGCAGGCAGGACGGAAGCCGCGCCCCCTCACTGCCCAGGCCCGGGCTGGCCCTCGGCCGTGCAAAGCCAGTTCTACAAAGTGCCGCTGCAGGGCCACAAGCCCCGTGGCCAGTGCTGCCTGCCCGGGCAGAGGCAGGGCAGGGCCCCCGAGGAGGGGTGCTGGGCCGTCGGGCAGCTGGGCCCGGGTTCCTGCTCTTTGGTCCAGAGCCCAAGACCGGGGCCCACAGAGCCCGGGGTGAGCTGCCGGTGCTCCTCCACGCCGGGTCCATCGGGCAGCAGCGTGGCCTCCCCGGCCCACAGGCAGCCAGGGTGGCCTCAGCTGCCCCCAGAGGAAGGGACTGGCGGCCAGGACGGGGGCAGGGCTGTCTGCGGCGACCTCCCAGCCAAGGAAACACCCTCCTCCTCCTCCTCCTGCTGCTGCTTCTCCTCCTCCTGCTCCTCCTGCTCCTCCTCGCCCTGGTGTGCACCAGCCCGGGTGGGGGCTGGGTGGGGGCTGGGGCCTCGCTGCCCTCCCCACCGCGCATGCCCCTCCTGAGCCGGGGCTGGCAACCCCATGCCCCACGGGCCAGCCCCAGCAGCGCAGGGCCCCTCGCGGGCCCCTGTGCCAGCTGGTGTCCCGCCTCGCCTGGCGGGCTGGGCGGGCCCTGTGCCTGCCGCCCACTGTACCTGGCTCCCAGGGCGCTGGCCTCAGGGCGTGGTCGGGCGGGGCCTGCCGGCCGCCCCACACTGGCCTCTGTGGCTGAGGCCCTCCCACTCCACCAGAGGACTCTGTACCCCAGGACAGGGCTGAATGCTGCAGGGCTTGCACAGTGCTGGAGGCCCTTGATTCCCAGCCCCTGGAGGCACAGGTGGCACGCCCCTGCCCTCCCTCCCTCCCACGGAGAGGTCACTGGGCTGGAGAGGTCACTGGGCTGTGGCAGCCCCGGTTGGGGGGAGTGTGGGGGAGGGCGGCCTCCTGCTGGGCAGCCCCGAGCCGCCCCCTCGTCCCGTCCCCCTCATCCCACCCACGCTCTCCTGGCGAGGCGACCACCCTGAGTGGGGCTGCCCCGTCTGGCTGGCGGCAGCCTCCAGGGGCCCAGCGGGCAGCACTGACCCCACCCCCACCCGGGAATTTGGGGAGTGGAGAGCGGGGCCCTGGGCGCGCGGGGAGCCCTCCCCAGGCCCGGCAAGCTGGGCACGTGGGCAGGGAGGCCAACCACCAGGGCAGCTGTCCAGGGCCGTGCCACCGGCCAGCTGCGCGGGGAGGAGGGGCAGCCTGCAGGCGCCTGGACAGCTTCCTGGCGCAGGACAGGCCTGGGTCAGAGCTGCGCCCACCCAGGCTATTGTTCATCTCATTGTCTCAGAGAGGCCGAGGTTCTGCCCTCAAGCTCCCTGCTAGGTGTGGGCAGGGGTGGGGCGGGACATGGCGCGGGAAGGACGCGGGACCACGGTTTGGGCCCCAGAGCCTCCGTGGCTGGGGGCCGAGTGGAGGGCTGGCACCGCCCAGCCCAGGCCCGGGCACAGGCATGGGCGCCTCCCCGGGCCCGCGCGCTCAGCTGCAGAGGCCTGGCAGGGCGGCTGGACAGACCTGCGTCTCGCCGTCGCCCACGCGTCTCCCTTGGCCTCCCGCAGGAGCTCACGAGACCCCCCGGGATCCAGCACCATGAGGGCCTGGATCTTCTTTGTGCTCTGCCTGGCCGGGACGGCCCTGGCCGCCCCCGTAAGTACCGCCCCGCGTCCACAGCCCCAGCTCAGGGGAGGGGAGCTGCCGTGGGCACGTGTGTCGGGTGACTCTTCTTTAAAGATGGTGTGAGCACCTTTGGGTGGGGGTCCAGAGAAGGGAGATCTCCGTGTTCCAGGAAGGGGGGCTGGTTAGTGGGGAGCTTCCAGAAAGGACGAGGGGTGCTTCTGAAGGAGGCGACCTGTGTCCCCGAGGAGGTCAAGGCGGGAATGTGCTGGGTCACCCCAGTAGGGCGTGATGGGTGCAGCAGCAGGCTCTCCTGGCACCGAGCAGGGAGAGGATCGGGGGGTGCTGGCACCAGAGGCCGTGGCAGCTCTGGGGGTTGGACGGGTCTGCCTCCCGTTCTCACATTGTGAGAGGTTGTACTGAGGAGGCTGGAAGGATTCAAGGTGAGCCCTCTGGGCCTAGGCCCCGCGTGTCTGGGCCAGCAGACGTGGCCCTGGGTGGAGGAGGAAGAACCAGAACCTGCAGCAGTGGCAGGAAAAGATCGCGGGAGGGACAGGAAACTTGGCTGCTGGGTGGGCACCCTAACTGCAGGGCCCGGAGTTTCATGCTGTCCCCCTACCTCATGCTGACACCCCAGTCCGAGTCACAACAGCACACTTGGCGCTGGTGACACTCACGGCTCGCGGCTGCGGGGGGCTGCCACCCCATCTGTGGGAGGGGGCTGATCTGCCCCTCATCGCACGTGTGGAAAAGCAGGGAGGCTTTTCCCACATAAACTCCGGAGGGAGTCCCAGGACCTCTCAGGTCCTCCCGTCTGCCACCGTGGCCCCTAGACACACCTGGGCCGCCACTGAGCTGCCCAGCCATGGCGCGTGTCCAGCTGGAGGACCCGCCCTGACCTGGGACCCCTCGCCCGCAGCAGCAGGAAGCCCTGCCTGATGAGACGGAGGTGGTGGAGGAAGCTGTGGCCGAGGTGGCGCAGGTAGGAGGGGGGTGACCCTGAAGCCGGGCCCTGGCTCCTGGGGATGGGTGGGAACAGCCGCTGCCCCTCCCTGGTGCTCACACGGGACAGGCCCGAGTCCCCGAGCCGCACGACAGCCTCCTGAAACACCCAGAACTTTCCACGGACGGCTGCTGTTGGGCAGGGATCGTGACCAGCTTTCTGTTTGAAGCCGCGGGGTGGTGTTTCTCACACGCTCGCCTGCAACCAGACTCGCAGGTCCTGGGCAGGCTGGTGGGGGCTCCGTCCTGCTCTTGCCGGACACCGGGGCCCGACCACCGGCCCATGACGCGTGGGTCTGTGGAGTCAGCTGGCTCCTGGGCCTGACCCGAGTGCAGCGCCCATCCCGCTGGCCTGTCACCTTCCCAGGTGGGGCGCCCTGACCCTGACCCCTTTCTGCCAGCTCTGCAGTAGGGCACCGCTCACTCCTTCCCCCCTCCCAGGTGCCTGTGGGGGCCAACCCCGTGCAGGTGGAGGTAGGAGAATTCGAAGAAGGTGTCGAGGAAGCCGAAGAGGAGGTGGTGACTGAAAGTAGGTCCCCCCCAGCCACTCTGCCCCCAGCCCTGCCCCGCCCCAGCCAGGAGTACCTCCTTCCGCTCTGCCCCGACCCCCTCTGCCCCCTGCCCAGCACCGCTCCTGCTCCCTCCAGGAAGCACAGGCTGGGCCTCCCTGCAGGCGTGTGGCTGACCGGAAGGCTTGACTCTGTAGCCTCGGCCCCTGGAGACAGGATGTGTCTGCAGAGCAGGCGAGAGGCAGGGCCAAGGCCGCTGCTGTCCCTCCCTTTCTCGCTTCAGAAGTCCAGCTTCGCATTTCCACCAAGGCCAGTCACTGCCACCGGCGCTCCTGCCTGGCCCTGCTTGCTCCGCCCGCCGCACAGCCGGGCCCGTCTCCTTAGCTGCCCCCCCAGCTGGGGAAGCAAGGCCAGGCCCCCACCGAGTTGGCGCCAGGAACGGAGCCGTGGCCGGGTCCCATGCTTCCCCTGGCCCCGCATCTCCAGCCCACAGGGCACTGGCCGAACGGGCTTTGGGGGCCAAGCAGCCACGGCTTACACCCGGCCACTCCCCGCAGGGGCCACTTGCTCCCTCCCCGATCCGCAGTCTCCTCTCTAGCTCAGGCAGAGCACATCCTGCAGGAGGGACTTGAGCCGGGTCTGGGGCAGGAAGGCCAGCTCCGGCCTGGCCTGTGGGCCCCTGGGCCTGCTGGGCGGAGGCGGTCTGGGGCAGTTCCTCCCCCACAGCCGCCCATCCGGTGTTGCCCGCCCGCCAGCCATTGTTCGGTCCGGGCTGTCCTGTGCGTCCCCCACAGCCACTCGGGCCACTCTGTGGGCCCGGCCCCCTGCCCCGCCCGGCCCCCGCAGCAGGCTTCCAGGGCGTTCCAGAAGCCGACCAGAGAACCCAGAACACCTCCCGACCGGCGGGAGCCGAGAGCACCGGGGCCTCCACCCTTGGGGCTTGCCCCGTGGCACCTGAGTGCAGGTGCAGCCTGAGGCCCAGAGTGCCTGGCCTGAGCTCAGGCCGGAGCACCGAGCCCCAGGCCAAGCAGACGGCTCCCCGAATGCCACTGCTGAGCGTGGCAGAAGAGGGGGGCCCTGGGCGGCCCAAGCTGGAGTGGAGAGGCCCCGCGAGAAGGGCCAGGTGTGGCCAACGTCCTGCCCTCGCCCGCAGACCCCTGCCAGAACCACCACTGTAAGCGCGGCAAGGTGTGCGAGCTGGACGAGAGCAACACCCCCCTGTGCGTGTGCCAGGACCCCACCAGCTGCCCCGCCCCCGTCGGCGAGTTCGAGAAGGTGAGTGCGCAGGCGGGCGGCCTCCACGCCGGTGCCCAGAGGGCTGCCGCCTGGCCCTCGCGAGGCCGGGCCAGCAGGCAGGGCGAGGGGCCATGCATCCCAGGTCGCTCCAGCGCACCGCTCCCGCCCCGTCTGACTCGAGGGGACGCCCGGGCGCTGCGGGGAGCGCCAGCCGAGCGCGCGTGGGACTCAGGTGCCGTCAGACCCCGCCCGGCCCGGGGGCTGTGGGTCCGCTCTGGGCCCAGCGGCACTGCCCACGAGAGGGGCACGGAGACAGCCTCAGCTCAGAGCCGCTGGGGTGGCCGGAGAACGCCGGCTCGTCGGGCCACAGCGTGCAGAATTAGCAAAAGCCCGTCAGAGCTTCGTTCCAACGCCAGCAGGGCCCGTCCGCTCACCCAGCGCCCGCCACCGCCCGCCGCTTTCCAGCCAGCCGCCAGCACGTCCAGCCACCCCTCCTCCATCCGCCACGCCTTAACCCACGCGTCTGTCTGTCCGCCACCCGCGAGCACCATCTCTCCTCCCATTCACGACCTGCCCGTCCGCGCATGTGATCGTCCACTTATCTGCCCAGCCTCCCGCCACCCTCCACACATCGCTCACTCACCAGTCGAACCACCCATCCCATCTACTCCACCACCCGTTTGCCCATCCATCCCTCACCCCTCCGTTCAGCTGTCCACCCCTGCCCGTCGATCCGTGCATCGCCATGCATCCTTCCGTCCACCCTTTCGCCACGCACCAGCCTATTCGTGCACCATCTGCCCGCACTCACCATTCCTCATCTGTCCATCCATTCCTGCGCCCCTCAGCCCCCAGCACGCGTCCATGGCCCATCCCTCCATCCTCCACCCTCCATCGTCTTCTGCCCACCCGCCCCTCCAAGCACTACCCACCACCCCGCCCACGCACGGCTTCCCCGAGCATGTCCTGCGGCCGCTGTGCTGGGTGTTTCTCGGCAGGCGGCTCCCAGTGGGGCAGCAATATGGCCACAACGCGCCACCTGCCGACCCCCGGGCTCTGCTCTCTCCCAGCACACTTGTCCTCGGTGTGAACCCTAGCATTCTGTCCAGCCTTTGCTCCCCTCTCTGCGCCCCCTGCCCAGCGCCCGTGAGCCCCCTCTGCAGCGGCAGGGCCGATACTACGCGCCCCCAGGCGGGACAGGCTGCCCTCGCCCCAGCTCAGCCCCCCATGTCCTGCGCCCCCGGGCCGGGGTGTGTCCTCCACAGCTGACCTCACTGCTGCGGCGGCCATGGCCTGGCAAAGGCGCACGCTGGGCCACAGGAGCAAGGCACGGGGCGGAGACGCGCAGACGCGGCTCTGCTCACCCCCTTGCTCCGTGGCCTCCTGCGTCGGACCCCCCCAGCAGCCCCAGCCCAGTGCCCGCGCTTCCAATGGGGCCGGTCTCCAGGCAGCCCCGCCCAGCGCGCCCCCAGGTCCAGACTGCAGAGGACACACACGCCCAGCGTGCCCGGTGCGCGAGAGGCTGCGGGCACAGAGGGCGCCTTTGTCACCAGCGGGATGTTTCCAGGGACCCCTGCCGCGGCGCCTGCTGTGGGCAGTGGTGTGACTCCCGCGGGCGGGGCTTCTGCCCCCAGCTCCAGTCTGGCCTGCTCTGCGGCCCGGTCCCTCCCCTGCCCCTGGGCAGCGGCCAGCAGCGGCTCTAGGCAGGCTGCACCTGGCCTGGGGCCGGGAGGGCTCCCGCCCAGCGTCGTCCAAGGCCCTCCCCCGCTGGCTCAGGTCCCCGTCTTGGGGTCTCGGGGAGGCCTGTTGAGGAGGCCCCTAGAGTGGGGGCGCTGGAGCGGGGGCCCTGGAGCGGGGCCCTGGACTGAGGGGTCTCGCTCGCTGGCAGGTCTGCAGCAATGACAACAAGACCTTCGACTCCTCCTGCCACTTCTTCGCCACCAAGTGCACCCTGGAGGGCACCAAGAAGGGCCACAAGCTGCACCTGGACTACATCGGGCCCTGCAAGTGTGAGTGTCCCCACGGTGACGGGGCTCCCTGCACGCTCCTCTGTCCGCGCCCGCGCGGCTGTCCGTGGAGGACCCCCAGGTGGCGGAGCGGCCGGCGGCGCTCAGGGGCTCCGGGGGCCAGGCTGCCGGCGCCGGCTGGCGTGGACCTGCTGGCCCTGGCCGTCCTGGCCCGGCGGCGACACCCGGGTGGGCAGGGCGCGGGCCCGGCTGAGCTCCTGCCTCCGGCCTAGACATCCCGCCCTGCCTGGACGCCGAGCTGACGGAGTTCCCCCTGCGCATGCGGGACTGGCTCAAGAACGTGCTGGTCACCCTGTACGAGCGGGACGAGGGCAACAGCCTGCTGACCGAGAAGCAGAAGCTGCGGGTGAGTGTCGGCGCGGGGGGGCTGCCGCGGGCCCCCTCTGGCCCCGCGGGGCCGGAGCCCTGAGCAAGCAGACGCCGCCCACAGGTGAAGAAGATCCATGAGAACGAGAAGCGCCTGGAGGCCGGCGACCACCCCGTGGAGCTGCTGGCCCGGGACTTCGAGAAGAACTACAACATGTACATCTTCCCCGTGCACTGGCAGTTCGGCCAGCTGGACCAGCACCCCGCGGACGGGTGAGCCCTCGCGGCCCTGCCCTGGCCGGACCGGCTGGGGGTGGGCGGGGGCGCTGGCGCTCTGGCAGCGAGGCCCAGCAGCCCGCGAGTCCTGAGGGGCCCCAGGGCGCAGTCTGCAGGGTGCTGCGTGGGCCCCGCCTTGGGCCCGCCCTCCAGCAAGACACGCCGGCCCGCCCGCGCGGTGGGCCTGGGAGCGCCCGGCCTCACTGCTCTGCCCGGGCCCTGCCCGCGGTGCCCGCAGTGCCCAGGCAGGCAGCCCCTCTCCGGCACGCAGGCGGCCTTCCGGCCCGGCCGCTGACCTCTTGCTGCTGCTCCCGCGGAGGGTCTGCTCTCGCGGGCCGTGCGGTGGGGCCGGGCTCCCCAGGAGGCTGGCCTTGCTCTGTCCAGCGGGGTGCCTGGCCCCGCCCCGGCTGGGGTCTCCTGGGCCCTGGGAAAGTCCCTGCTGCCTCTCTCCCAGGCCCTGGGCCGCGGCTGCGGCCTGTGCGCCGGTGGGGGTGGGGCGGACATCTGGCCGGGCGGCCACAGCCCCAGCAAGGGCAGGCCGAGGAGGCCTGTGGACGTGCTGGCGCTGCGTGTGCACGTGCAAGGAGCGTCGGCCCCGGGGTCAGTGGCAGGAGCCCGAGGCCCAGAGGCCGGGCAGCCGGAGGGACAGTCCCTGCAGCCCTCGGGGAGGGAGGGGTCACGGCTCAAGGCCAGCGGAGCAGGAGAGCAGGCAGGGGTGGAGTCGGGGCTCTGGAGGAGGCAGCGGCCCCACCGGCCTCCCCTGGACTCTGCGGGGCAGGAGTGATCCCACGCGCACCCGCCGGGGGCGCTGCAGGGCTGACCGGCCGCGGGGCCCATCTCGGCGAGGAGGCCGCGCAGACTCGGGGCCTCGGGCCAGAGGGCCCTGGCAGGAGCCGTCCTCCCCTCCCGAGACCAGCCCGTGACCCGCCCCCAGGTACTTGTCCCACACGGAGCTGGCCCCCCTGCGGGCGCCCCTCATCCCCATGGAGCACTGCACCACCCGCTTCTTCGAGGCCTGCGACCTGGACAGTGACAAGTACATCGCGCTGGACGAGTGGGCCGGCTGCTTCGGCATCAAGGAGCGTGAGTGCCCGCCCCAGCCCCGCCCCGCCCCGCCCCCGCTTCTCCCCCTCCCCTCCCCCTCCGACCCGCAGCTGCTGGGCTGGGGGAGGTAGGAGGGTCAGAGGTGGGGGCCCCAGAGGGGGCGGCCTGTGGGGGGGAGTCGGGCCAGGCCCGGGAGGAGGCGGCCGCGGCCTGACTGGCGTCCCCCTGCAGAGGACATCAACAAGGACCTGGTGATCTGAGCCCGGCACCCCAGACCGCCCCGCCCCGCAGAGCCACCCCGCGCCCCGGTTCAGATGTTCAGATGGTCCCGGTTCTACCTGGACAGGTGCTACCCACAGCTGCGACCCGCTCACGGTGCTCAGGCGGCCGCGGTCAGTCCCACCCGTGGCTGCGCCCCTGCGCTGACCGGCTGGCCTCGCTGGGCCTCCGGCCTCTGGCCGGACGGGGCACGGGGCGGGCGCTCAGCTCGCGGCGGTGCTGCGGGGCTCCTGGCCCCGGGCCGGGAGGGCGGGTGCCCAGCAGGCGCTGCAGGCGAGAACCGCCCCCCAGGCATGTCATGACAACGCTGCTCTCTCCCGGCGCGCCGGGAGCCCCACCGATCTCTCCAATAAAAGTAACGACTTAGAGACGCCCCGACTGTCCGTGCCTCGTGGCCCCCGCGCCGTCTGCGTCCGCTCGGCCGCTTGCTCGGGCTCCTCACTGGGTGCGCGGCCTTTCCTCGGGCCTCTGCTTGTCTGCCTCTGTCCCTGTCCCTGTCCCTGTCTCTCTGTCTGTCTCTGTATGTCTGTCTCTGCCTCTGTCTCTCTCTGTCCCTGTCTCTGTCCCTGTCTCTCTGTCTCTGTCTGTCTCTGCCTCTGTCTCTGTCCCTGTCTCTGTCCCTGTCTCTGTCTGTCTCTGCCTGTCTCTCTGTCCCTGTCTCTGTCTCTCTGTCTCTGTATGTCTCTCTCTGTCCCTGTCCCTGTCTGTCTCTGTCTCTGTCTGTCTCTGTCTGTCTGTCTCTGCCTCTGCCTCTGCCTCTCTCTGTCCCTGTCTCTGTCCCTGTCCCTGTCTCTGTCTCGCTCCGGGGTGTGCTTGCTCGTCTGCTGAGCCGACAGCTGGGCGTGTCCCTGGCCCCACGCGTGGCCGAGCAGACCGGGGTTGCCCCGGGACTCGCAGTCCGGCAAGGAAGGCGTCGACAGCTGCCGGGACAGGCCACGGCCGGGCGGGGGGCGTGGGGTGTCTGCCAGCGTGGCCAGGAAGCCAGGCCTGTGGGGTCTAGACTTAAGTTCACTCAAACGACCCGGTTCCTCCATCGCACTGGGCCCCTCACAGGACCCCTGTGGCCAGCGGCCAGCGGCCAGCTGGAGGGACAGACCTAGGACGATCGGTCCCTGCAGAAGTCCCCCGGGGCAGCGCTGGCCTGGGCGTCCTTGGGAAGTCCACTCGTCAAAAGGGGGAGAGGCGGGGGGCGGAGAGCTGGGGTCCAGCGGGTGAGGCCGAAGACACGCGGGCTGCAGGCGCGAGGTTTGGGTCCTACGCTGTATGTGCCCAGACAGCCCCGCAGCCCCAACTCACGGGCGGGGCAGGAGCTGCGGTCAGGGCTGGGGCGTGGTCATGCGACAGGGCGGTGAGAAAGGGGCTGGGGCCAGCACTTGCCCCGCGCCTCTGGAGGGGGCATTTCCAGAGCAGGGGCGCCAACGGAGACGAGGGGCCGGGGCCGGGGCCGGGGCCGGGGCCGCGGGCTGAGTCAGAGGCCCGGAACCAGGCTCCAGGGCAGCGCCCAGCCCGCCAAGCTCCCCTTCCTTTCGGAGCTCACACTCAGGCTGGGGCGCCCCGCAGGCCGGCCCGTGGCGCCCGGGCCACCCCCAGGCCCGTGTCTGCCAGCAGCAGGGGCCGGCACCCCTGTTGGTGCTCCCGCCTGGCAGGGTCCCAGTGGCGGCGGCGAGGGGTGGGGATAGCAGAGGTGGTGGCAGGAGGACAGGCTGGAGCTGCCGTCCTGGGCCGTCTGCTCTGCTCTGGTCGAAGAATAGCGGGGTTGACACAGTGGCAGCCATGAGACACGGAAAGAGCTCTAAGGACAACTGAGTCCAAGATACAGTCACACAGACCCTGAAGCCAGAGTCAACTCTTTGGTAGTGGTGGTGGTGATGGTGGTGGTGGTGGTGGTGGTGGTGGTGGTGGTGGTGGTGGTGGTGGTGGTGGTG
>JAGFMF010011956.1:1673194-1693370 GCA_019455555.1 Galemys pyrenaicus
TGGTGGTGGAGGTGGTGGTGGTGGAGGTGGTGGTGGTGGTGGTGGTGGTGGAGGTGGTGGTGGTGGAGGTGGTGGTGGTGGTGGTGGTGTTGGTGGTGTTGGTGGTGTTGGTGGAGGTGGTGGTGGTGATGGTGGTGGTGGTGGTGGTGGTGGTGGAGGTGGTTCTGGTGGTGTTGATGATATTAGTAGATGGTGATGGTTATGGTGGTGGTGGTGGCGTGGAGAGTACGCTAACACCCCCTCTGACATGTGAGGCCCACTCCTTTCACTCTATGTAGACTGGTCTCTGCCTGGTCCTCTCAGGCGTGTGGTCAGAGCAGGGAGCCAGGTCGTCTTCCATCTGCATCGGGCCGGCTACAGGTCACAAGGGGTAAGTGACCAAGGGAATGGCAACCAGGCACAGTAAGGAGGTGGGGCCCCGTCCAGGTGTGGGCATCTGTTCCAGGACAGCGGTGTGAGCCCTGCGGCTGTCCCATCTGAGGTCCAGGCCCCCCACACTCCTGCAGCGGGGTGAGATGGCTCTCACCGGAGACCCTGTGCCCCCCCCCCCGCCTCCTGGCCAGGCTGTGCAGACAGCAGAGGACAGGACGGTCCGGCCTCACAACCTGGTTTCCAGATGGTCCCAAGCGCCAGAGGGACCGGCGCGGCCGTGGGGCAGTCGGGCGCCCCCTGGTGGGGCCGGGAGAAGGGCTCCGGAGTGTGCTGTGAGGCTGGGAGGCTGTGGGTCTCTAGCCCTGCCCCTCCTTCTGCGAGGGGAGACTTGCTCTGGGGTGGGGTTTCCAGAGAGCACAGGGCCCCCGGGGAAAACCTGGACTTCAGGTGAGCGGCAAGTGAATGCCGTTCGCCGTGCTGCAGGCGCGGTCAGGACAAACTCAGGCTTGTTCACTGAGCATCTGAAGTTCGGGGTCAGTGGGCCCTGACGCCCCTGCTGGCCCTGGGACCGGTCTCTGGTGCCCACCGCAGAGCACCAGAGCGGCCCGGCGGATGCTGGCAGACCCGAGGGAGGAACGGCCACAGCATGACAGCGGGGCCACCGAGCGCCCCAGGCCCCCAGGGGAGGCGGCAGCGCCGCCCCCACAGACAGCCTCTGGGCAGGCTGGGCTGCCCCCGTCCGTCCTCCCTGCCCCCCGTAATTTAGGCCCCAGGCTGGCACGGGCGGGTCAGACTTCAGCCGGCTGGTCCAGTCAGGCCCGTCCCCCACTCACCGGCGCTTGCCCCGCCCCAGCCAAGGCTGGGCAGAGATGGACGCCGCTCGCTGCCCAAGTGCCCTCGCCCGGCACCACCGCATCACAGTCCTGCCTCTTCAGGCGTGGGACAGCCAGCCCTGCAGTGCACACGGAGCCACGGCCGTGACCGGTGGAGCCGTCCGGGACAGGCGCGAGGCCAGGGCCCTCGCCTCTGGCTCCGGATGTTCTGGCGGCGCCACACGGACGCAGGCCCAGGCGCAGCCTGGCTCGGAAGGAAGCCGGCCGGGCGGCATCTGACGCGCGAGGACAGCCCAGCGAAGCAGACGCCTTCTGGACGGCGGGTCGTTCGGAAGAGTGAGGCTGCAGCCCCCGGCCCACGCGCAGAGGTCACCGGAGAGACGCGCACGGAAGCTCCGACACTGCAGCGGACACAGGCTCCTGGGCTTGGCTCTGGCAAGGGGCCTTGAACGTGGCGCCCAGACTCGAGCAGCAAAAGCAGAAGGAAGAAACGGCTGTTTCGCGGGCGGTCCCGACGCGTAAGGACTCGCACAGCTCAGCACGCAGCGGCGAACCGCTGACCGAGAGCAGGCGGCGGCTCTCCCAAAGAAGCTGCACATGTGCCCATCCCCGTCCACCGCGAGCCAGACGCCACCCAAGCCTGGGGAGCCATGTCCCCAGCCCGTGAGTGGCCAGCGGGACTGGCGTGGCGAGGACATGGCTCAGCGGGGTCCCCAACAAGGGCGGCACAACCAGTATGGAAACAGTATGGGGGTCGTTCAAAAAATTACAGCCCAGAAGCCCCACCCCCGGGCGCGTCTCCGAAGGACACGAAGACCCGCTCCTCTGTCCCTGACATGCACAGCAGCATCGTCCACAGGGGCTGGGATGTGGAGATCACGTGCGTAGCCCCCAAAAGTTAGTGGATGAGATGCGCAGAATACTATTCAGCCATGAAAAAGAAGGGCGCTCTCGCCATCTACAACACTCACGCTGAGTGAAGTGAGTGTGCGGGGACAAGTCTGTGCGGGCCCAGACACTCGCACGCCCACTTAGAAAGCAGGGCGGCCTCTGCCTGCACCTGGGCGGGGATGCGGAGCTGCAAAACAGCTAAAAAGTGAGTGGTTCCGGGGCCCTAGTGTGCAGTGTGGAGTCTGCCCGACTGGTGCTGTGTCTGCACTCACCAGCAACACCGGGTTACTGCCCTGCACTCATAATTAGCGCGTGGTGTGGCTGTCACTGTTATGATGGTAGTGCATTATATTCTTGAGAGCTGCTAGGAGAATAGATCTTAAGTGTTATAATCACACCAAAAAGTGGTGATTACATGAGCGGACAGAGGTGTTAATTAGCTAGCTTTACCATGGGAAGCGTTTTCAGTGTCGGCGAGCAGATAACCGCGCTGCACACCCGAACTTACACGCGCCAGGCGTCACCGACACGCAGTCCTGCTGGGAAAGGCAGACACACCAGAGCAGAATCCGGTCTTTCCTTCCCCCCGCCTTCCTTCACTTTTTGCATGTAAAATATACTTTATTATTCTTCAGGGTTCAGGGTTCGATTTAAAATCAGGCTTCACCCCTTGGCCCACCGAGCAGCCCCCTCACCGGCAGTAGCGTGGAAGCTGCATAAAACCCGAGAGAGCACTTAACTGCGGGCAAGTGCCGTCCCGAGAGCAGCTCCGTGCGCCTGTAGCTCGAGGCAGAGGGCTGGCCCCTCCGGCTTCCCCGCCTGGTGGGGCTGGTCCTCACTCAGGCAGGCGCCGATGCTGGGGGTGCTGTGTGCACACACGTGCTCACAGGCATCGTACACTCGCACACCCGCCCACAGCATGCGCCTGCGCACACATGCACAGGTACAAGACATGTGCACACTCACAACAGTGCATGATGCACGCGTGCATGCCAGCGTGCACACGCACGCACACACACACATACACATGCTCCCTCCCAAACAACTGAGATCCAGACAGGCCCAGGAGGTGGCCGTCGTGGGACAGGCACAGCCCTGCAGGCCGAGGCCCTGGCTCAGAGGGTGTGTGGGTCCCAACTAGGGAAACGTGTCATGTCCTGAGAGTATTTGGGGTGCGGCCTCCCTGGGGGCACAGGGCCAGTCTCAGCACTGTGGGGCTTCCGCAGCAGCTGCAGCGCGAGTTCGGTCCCCGGCCAGGAGGGACCCCCAGGGCGCAGCAGACCTCTCCTGCCTCCCGCTGCTCCCTCAGCAGTGGGTTTCAGTCAATCTGCCTGTCCTGCTCCCCGCTCTGTCTCCGGTGACTCCTCTCACCTCCCATGACTCTGGCCTGCACCCCACTCTTGTGCGCATGAATAAATAAAATAAATCTAAAAAAAAGAATTTGGGGTAGTGCCACTGTTTTTCACCTTGCAGTCCTGGAAAGCTTCCCAAGAAGTGAACTTTGATTCACAGTGGGGAGAGGTGAGCCTGCGCCTCACACCAGGGAGGGGTGACCCTGAGTGCCATGCACATGAGCCTGGATGGAGCTCCGCCCCCCCGTGGCCACCCGCGCAGCGGCCCTGGCACAGACGCCCACTCAGGCTTGGGCTGGGTGGGGCCCCATGGCCCCCGTGGACCCCGAGCACCGGAGCCCTCCTGCCAGGGCCAGCCTCCCCGCTGCTGGCGGTGCCCACACCCCGGGGCTGGAGTGCTGGATGCTTGAGCCCGCGGGCCACCAGGGGGCAGCCTGACACCGGGAACGGCCCTCCTCACACAGGCCCCGCCCGCACCCTGCCTCCAGGAGGAGCGCAAAGGCCTGGGGGTTCGCTCGCACCGGGACCAAGGGAGCCGGGCCAGACCCCAACTGCGCCCGAGTCCGGCCTCTGGGACCCAGGGAGCCCCCCGGCACCGCGGCACACCGTCTGTGCGCCACAGCTCCGTGCAGCGGGCGGCCGGCCGAGGAGAACGGCCTGCTGCCCCCTCCGGCCCCGAGTACGCGGTCAGCACCAGCCTGGACGGAATCCAGGGCAGGGCGCATGGCGTCTGTGTGGCCACACACTCGTCTGCGCTGGACGTCGGGCTGACAGCCCCGGCCTGTCCAGAGCGCCACCCCCCGCCCGCCCGCTGGGCCGGCCGGACCCTGCCCCGTCGGAGAGGACGCCGGCCGTGGCCGAACGCACCTGCCCGGTCCAGGCCACGCTCCAGCAACGCTGGGCCACGGTGTGCTGGACGCCGCCCGCCACTGCCGGCCCCGGCCCCGCCCGCCGTGGAGGGCTGCATGCGGGCCCGGGAGCAGGCGGCGTGCGCCTGGTGAGGAGGGTGGGCGGCTGGCCCGTGGGCTCCAGGCCACCGGAGGCCGTCTCTCCCGTGGCTCGGGCCCGGCCGGCGGCGCTCCCCCAGTACAGGGCGGCCGGCGCCGGGCACTGGTACAGACAGCTGTGCCCACCGCTGGCGCTGGCTCGCGCCCTCTCCAGCCGGTGCCAGCCGCGGCGGTGTCTGCCAAGAGCACACAGACACCTGGTCCGGCTCGCCCAGGGGGCACGCGGGGCCGGTGGCGAGGGTGTGAGGTGGCCAGGGGTGTGGGACCCCGCAGGGAAGGGGGAGCAGGGCGCGAGGGGCGGGGCGGGGCCGGGCAGGCGTCCTCGCAGGGGCCACGCTCAGCGCTCGGCCGCCTGGGTCACCGCCATGGAGTGCCCCAGGGCAGCAGCTTGCCTTGACCTGCTGTACCCCTGAAGCTGGGGAGCAGGCGACCCCCACAAAGGGGGCTGACGGGGCGCACAGGGAAGGGGGAGCCCCACGCGCTCCTGGCTTGGTGGCTCAGCACGAAGCTCCGGGCGCCGTCTGCCCCCACAGCCGCCCTCTGCCCGCCTGAGCGGTGCGGCATGGCGCAGCCCCCCCGGGCATCACCCGTGCCCGGCCGTGCTCAGAGCGGGGTGCGGGGCCCTGTGCCGTTGCCCTGGGAGGACGCCCGCGGCGGGGTGCAGGGTCTGGGAGGGCGGGTCCTGCCGTCTTGTGGGCACAAGGGCGGCTATGTGGGGGCCGGCGGGGGCCGGCAGGGGCGAGGAGGTGTGGCCTTGGGGAGGTCCAGCTCACACCAGGGCCTCGGACCCCCGAGGGCGGCAGCACTACGGTCCTGGCTGGGGCGGGGTCCAGGGCGGGTGGGCCTGGGCTGCTGGGGGAGGGTGGGGCCCTCTGGAGGCCAGTGCTCTCCCGGGGGTGGTGGCCCAGGAACGGGCGCCCCACCCGCGGACCCCGGCTGCCGGGCTCGCGGTTGTGGGCTCCGCGTCCTCGGGGCGGCCCCCCGCGCACCCACGGAGCAGGCCAGGGCCAGCCCTGCAGCCACGGCCCCGGGGCCGCCCAGGCCAGGCCTCCCCGCACCTGCTGCGCCCCCGCCCGCACCGCCCCCGGGCCAGCCCCTGCACCGCCCCCACGGAGCTGCCAGCCGTGCCGCCCCACAGGCCCGTGTCCCTGCGGGGCTCAGGGCCGAGGGCCACCGGGGCCCTGCAGCCACCTGTCTCTGGGCGGGGCTGCGGGTCCCCCACGCCCAGGAGGGGCGCCCAGGGGCAGGGCCGGCTGCTCCCGCCAGCTGCCCGCGGCTCTGCCGGGCCCAGGCCTGATGAGAGGCCGCCCAAGGCGCCAGCTTCACGTGAGCTTCGCGGCCACTGTGGCCTCACCCCACGGCCCGGGAGGAGCGGTCGGCGGCCTGGGGGTGCACGACAGGCTCGGCCGCCGGCTCCCGTCTGGGCTGCGCGTCGCTATCAGAGCCCGACAGGCGCGGGCGAGGGGTGCCGGCCCACACCGCTGCCGCCCCGAGCCCACCCGGCCGCTGGGACCACGCGGCAGCCTGCCGGCTCCCGCCCGCCTCCGGCTGCTCCGGCTGCTCTGGCCGCGGCGCCCGGGCCTGCTGCGAAGCCGGCGTGGAGGCAGCGGCCCTGGAGCAGCCTGCCCTGCCTTGCCCAGACGTGCGGCCGCCCTGGGGCCTGCCTCTGCCGCGGGCTTGCGGGGGCCGGCGAGCTGGTGCTGGGCCTGCGCCAGGGCGCTCCTGCCGGGAGCCGAGCCCAGCACCTGCCTGGCTCGTCCTGGGCGAGAGGCCTGAGCCGCCGCTGCCCACACAGCGGGCTTCCCCGCTCCCCAGGTCAGCCCCCGCTCCCCACCTCTGGAGTCTGGGCTGAGCCTGGGAACAGATACGAGGGGGTGGGGAGGCGGGGAGGCGGGGGCTTGGGAGAGTGGGAGGGGCAGGAGGGACCCCTGCCCGGCCCCCGCAGCCTGCCCACGAGCGCCTTTCTCCCAGTGCCCCGCTGCCCCTCGCCAGCTGCTCGCAGGCCCCGCCCCGCCTGGTGGCCTTGGGCAGTGGCACGGGCCGCGGGGGTCCGCCCTGTCCTTCAGGAGCAGCCTGCGACTCGGTGGCTGCTGCACGGGCGGTGCTGGCCGACCGCTCCAGACCACGAGTCAGGGCGCCTCTGCGCAGGGGCAGGGGCAGGGGCGTTGGAGAGCAGAGCAGCGCCACATGCTCCCTCCTCCGCCGGGGACGAGGAGGCCGGGCGCCGCGCGAGGGTGAGGCAGGGGCCGGGGCCCAGCTCCTCGGGGAACAGCTGGCGGCCCGGGCCCTGCCGCTGGGCCTCTCCCAGGGCGGCTCTGCGTCCAGCTTGGGACCTGCCCCGCCCACAGCCCCTCCAGCAGCTGGCGAGCGTGGCCGTCGAGCAGAGCCAGCAGCGGCACCCGCACAGCTGGCCGCACAGCTGGCTGCACTCATGGTGGCCACCCGCCGCCGACAGTCTGAGAGCCAAGGTGCAGAAAGGCCGTTCGGGACTAGCGGTGCTGGCGACCGAGCGGCCCCGTTGCCCCCGCCAGGCTGCTCGCGAGGTGACCCGGCCCAGGGGCGCGGGGGCGGCGTGCCCGGGGAGGGACCCGCCCGCTGTGGGCAGGGCAGGCTGGCTGGCCAGGGGGTGCCTGGGCTCGCCCTGCCTGGAAAGGGAGGCCCGGAGGCGCCAGTGCCCGCGGAGGGCGGGAAGCGGAGGCGCGGAGGCGCGGGGCCAGCCTGGGGCTGCAGGAGCCGCCCACTGCATGGTCAGCGGGGCGGCCCGCCCTCGCCCTCGGCGCCCTCCCGCCTCCCCCGCCAGGGCGCGGGCTGGCCCGCTGCCTCTCAGCAGCTTTCCCAGGGCTCTTCCCAAGCCTGTCAAGGCACCCAGCTTCTCCAGGGGACCCACGAGGACGCCCAGGCTGCCGGGCAGGGGCGAGGGCCCAGCCACCAGCGCACACCCGCCGGGCCCCTCACTGCCAGTGGGCGGGGGAGCGGCCCAGGAGCCACGAGGCCCGCGAGGGGACGGCCGAGCACCAGGGAGTGACGGCTGCCCCCACAGGGCCTGCTCGGGGCCAGGGCATGGGCCTCGGAGCCCAGGACTGCCCGACCCGGAGGCGGATGGGGTGTGGGGCGGGTTCGGGAATCGCACCGAGCTGGGGACGGGTCCACCTGGCAGCCCCCGCCGGGTCCCAGCAGCGCCGCATGCTGACATCGGGTGTGCGCCCACAGAAACTCGGGGTGTCCCGCGGCCCCACTCGCGGCGCCCAGATGGACCCCAGGGACCGGGCAGGGCGGTGGGGAACCCGCACACGCAGACACGCACACCCAGGCCCGCTGCCCCGTGCGCCCAGGAGCGTACGCGGGTCGGCCGCTCGGGGGACGCCGCCTCTCTCCTGGGGCGCAGGCCTCCTCAGCGCTCAAGTCGGCGCCCCCGCCCCGCCCCGGCAACTGCAGCCCGCCTGCGCCGGCCGGCCGGCCACTCCCGCTGATTCAGCCGCTTCCTCTTCCTGCTCAGCGCGGCTTCCCAGGGCCCGGTGCCCGCCTGACTCACCCCGGGGCCTGGGCTGCAAGTCGGGGCACGGCTGGCGGAGGGACGGGGCGACCGGGTGGGGCGGGCGGGGTCACAGCCGGGTGAGCGGGGGTCCGTGGGAGCGGCTTGTGGGGGCCCGAGGGCCCTCGTGGGGCCGTGGGGGCCCCGCCCTCTCAGCTGCTGCTCCCCAGGGCCCAGGGACAGCTGCCCGGGCCGCACGCCCACCTCCTGGCCACCCGCTGGCACGGCCGGTCTGCTGTCCACAGGCCCGCTGGCGTCCTCGGCCATCCCTCCCCAGGGCAGGCCACGAGCCACAGGCCCGGCCAGGCAGCCGTGCGCGGCCAGGAGTGGGTGCTGAGGGGGCGCGTCCCATGGGGGGCCAGCGCTGCCGCCCACCCACCCGGCCTGAGCCCCAGGCCTGCACATGCGGCTCCGTCCTTCAGCCCGGCCTCGGCCGCGGGCTCACGGCCTGGACGCCCTCCCTGTTCTTGGGCAGCCCCATCTGGGGGACCACGGCTACCCCGAAGTCTCCTTCCCCGGGGCAAGAGGGCCCGTGCTCCATGGTCTCCCCCAGTCTTCACGGTGTCTTGGGGGCCACCGTCCCTCCTTAGGGGCCCCCCAGCAGTGACCCCCAGACAGCCTGGCCGGTCGCAGCCCGTTCACGCCGCTCTCGAGTGCGGCAGCCGCAGCAACGGACCCCGGGCCCTGCTCCTCGCCGGGACAGCAGCGACTGCCGCTCGCACGCACACCCCGGCTCACACACGCTCACGTGCCGGCTCACACACCACTCAGACACACACCTGCTCACACCCACTCACACACATACCCGCTCACAGACACACCTGCTCACACTCAGACACACCCACTCACACCCGCTCACAGACACACCTGCTCACACACACCTGCTTACACTCAGACACACCTGCTCACACTCACACACCACTCACACGCCTGCTCACACACCTGCTCACACTCAGACACACCTGCTCATGCCCGCTCACACACACACCGCTCACATGCCTGCTCATGCCCGCTCACACTCACATCGCTCACATGCCTGCTCACGCCTGCTCACACTCACACACCACTCACACGCCTGCTCATGCCCGCTCACACACACCCGATCACACACACACCTGCTCACGCCTGCTCACACTCACCGCTCACATGCCTGCTCACGCCCGCTCACACTCACACACCGCTCACATGCCTGCTCACACCCGCTCACACACACCCGATCACACTCACACACACCGGCTCACGCCCGCTCACACCGCTCACATGCCTGCTCACGCCCGCTCACACTCACACACCGCTCACATGCCTGCTCACACCCGCTCACACTCACACACACCTGCTCACGCCCGCTCACACTCACACACCGCTCACATGCCTGCTCACACCCGCTCACACACACTCAGTGCTTGCTATCTTTGTCTCAGAACAGAATGTCCAGGAAGACCCTGGCGGGCGAATCCTGCGGGCGCCTGCTGACCGACCAGGGAGGGAGGGCGGGGACCAGAGACCCTCCCTGGCTGCCGCTGACCCTCCAGCCGGCCAGGGGTCGAGTTGCCACCGTTTCCTTCTCCTCGAGAAGTGGCATCGGGCCTGGTGGCATCGGGCCTGGTGGGGCCCCGAGCTCCCACTGCCCACCAGCCCCTCCCACCCACGTGTCCACCGGCCCCTCAGCCCAGGCAGCCCGAGCCCCAGCGGTCCCTGGGCCACCTCGCTGCATGCAGAGCGCAGGCCGGCGGGGCGGTGGAGCCAGCCGAGACGCGAGGGCACGCCAGCACAGGCAGGGGCGTCAGGCAGGAACGGCCGCAGAAGCCCAGGGTCCAGCTGCCCTCCTGGACAGTGGCTGCTCCCCCTGGGCCGCGGGTTCCGGCGTGTGGGGGCCGCGGGCTGGCAGGGAGCCGGGCCTGGTGCCGCTTCAGAGGACGAGCAGCAGCCGCTCCCAGAGGGCAGGCCTCGCCGGGCCCAGCCCTGACCTGCGGCGCTGGCATGGGCCCGGCCCTCAGCCCGAGGCGCCTGCAGACCCAGCTGCCCTGGCCCCGCGTGAGTGCTGGCTGGCCCAGGGCGTGTGGCCAGAGGTCAGTCTGGCGGGCTCTGTCTGTGCAGCCCACACTGGTCAGGGCTGGGCTGGCCCTGCGCTGCGTGCTGCTGGGCAGCAGGTCCGAGGTCTCCCTGCCACCGCCGGCCCTGTCCCCGGGTGCCTGGGCCTGGCGGGGAAGCCGGCGCGGCAGGAGAGGGGTGCGGCCTCCGGGCTGGCGGGGCCGTGGGCTGCGGGGCTGCCCGCCTGCCCCTCCAGGCCCTCCCGTTCTCGTCCCAGCAGACCTGGGCCGCCCCGGCAGCCTCTGGCCTGGCTCGCTGCCGGCCCCTGCTCACTGCTGACGTGCGGGGCCGCTGGCCGGCGCAGGCATGTCCACTCCCGGCACGTGCCCCGCGGGGCGGCGCCGGGGGCCGGCCAGGACGCAGGCTGGCCCAGCGCTCCCGGGGCCACGCTGGAAAGCGCATCAGAGCTCGCCGCGCCAGCGGACACGGGTCCACTGCAGGTGTGCTGGGGGACTCCGGCCGCGAAGCCTCTGGCTGGCCGCGACAAAAACACGGAGAGAAGCCGCGGGCTGAGGAGGACTCGGTCCCCACCCGCCCTGCCACACGGACGGTTGGGGCCCTGAGGTGGCCCTTCCTGGCAGAGCGGGGGCGGCGAGGTCGCCGCCTCGCGGGGGTGCTTGGGGCCTGTGCTGCTCACCCGGCGTCACCGTCACCAGCGCTCTCGGGACACCACAGGGAGAAGGCGAGGCGGCGAGGGCAGTGGGGCCAGCCCAGGCTCCCAAGTCCAGCCAGGCGCTCCCGCCCAGGCCTCCTGGGATGGCCGGTGCCCAGCAGAGCCGGCTGGGCTTGGGCCGGTGAGCTCATGCCCGCCAGGTGGCCAGCACGCCGGACGCCGGACCTGGCAGGAGCCTGGCAGCCTGCTGGCTGGGGCCTGGACGGGCAGAGGGCCCAGGTGGCCAGATGACCGGTCAGCGGGGCTGCTGAGAGCTTGATTACATCCCGGCACCCTGGGCAGGGGCTGCCGTGCCCACTCCTGCTGGCCCCGTCTGTCCACGCAGAGCTGACGCCGGCCAGCCGTGCCCCCACCGTGGTCCTTCTGCCTTTCCCGCCCACGCGGGCTGCGGCCTCGGGGACAGGTGGCCGCGTCCGTCGATGACTTCATTCTCCTGCAGGTTGCCTCGGCCCGCGGCCAGGCCCGGCGCCTCCCCGGTGAGGCTCAGGCCTCTGCTCTGGCCCCTCTAGGCCGCACTGCCCTGGGAGCACCGAGGGGCAGCGTCCATGCCCCGAACGCGGCCGCCGGCCACCACCCGCCCTCCAGGGCCTGGCTACGCGTGGGCAGCGAGCGCAGGGACACTCGCACGAGGGCCGGGGAGCCGACGCCCAGGGCAGGCACGCCCTTTGGAGCCTACGCCCGCCCCAGGACCCCACGGCCTGGCTGCTGCTCGCTGAGAGCCGGCGAGAGCCTGGGCCGCGGGCCCCACCCGAGAAGTGGGCGGGTGTGGCTGAGTCGAGGTCCGGAGCGGAGGGGCCACAGCGCCCAGCGTGCCCCTGCTGCTGCTCGTCCAGGCCGCGGGGCCGAGGCACCGTCTCAGCAGGAAGAGGGGGTCAGGGGCCGGGGAGCAGGCCCTCTGGGGGCAGCCAAGGCCAGCGGGCCCGGGGGCAGCGGGGAGAAGGACGGCCTGGCCCAGGGAGGCAGGGTGCTGGGGTGCGGCAGCCTCCTGGGCCCCGAGACCCTCCCCGACTGTGCTCTCAGGCCGGCAGGCCGGCGGGGGCAGGCGCCGGCCCCTCACCCACGGGCTGTTAGCGGGAGGCCGCAGGCCGCCTGGACCCCTCACCCCAGCGCTGGCCGTGACTGCTGCCCTCAGGCGGCAGCCCCAGGCCCTGCCCAGCAGGGATGGCCGCGGAAGCCCGGGCAGCTGCCCACAGGGCCCAGATGCCGGACAGTCCAGCAGCTGCAGGACGCTCCCACCTCCGGTCTCGGCCGCAGACAGCCTCTTGTCTCTCTGCCCTGAGCCGCCCCGGGCAGCTGGGACAGAGCCTACGTGGCCTGAGCTGGCCGGTGGCTCGAGGGCGCTGCCGCCAAGGGCAGGGACGCTGAGGGTGCCCCTGGGCGAAGGGCTCTGGGACCAGGGGTGTGGGTTGGCTGCAGGGGGCGGCCGCAGGGGGAGGCCGCAGGGGCAGCCGCCGCACTCCCCTGGCCTCGGCACCTGCACTCGGGGAGCAGATGGGGGCGTCCGGGTCTGAGAACGGGTGTGAGCCGCGGGGCTCGGCCTGCCCAGCTCGCCTGCTTCCTCGGGCGCCGCACACCCGCACAGAGTCTGCGGTGCAGGCTGGAGCGGGCACTGCACGCGGCCCCCTGCTGGGCCAGGCGCAGGGCCGGTCCTAGAACCCCAGCTCCAGGGCCCCGGGCCCTCAGGCCCCGCCCTGCCCGCCCCGCCCTTGTCCCAGGGAAGCCCTCCAGGGCGGGTGGGGGACGGCGGGCGCAGTGCCTGCTGCCCACGGCCTCGTCCCCCCGAACAGCAGGAGCAGGTGGGCCTGGCGCCCAGCAGCATCTCAGGCCCGTCCCCACGGCGCTGGGCCGGGACCAGCTGGCCGCCGCCTCCTCTCCGGGCTGGCAGGGAAGAGCCGCCTCTTTTCTCCTCCTCCCGCGGGGAGGGCGGACACACCTACTCGACTTCTCGCGGCTCAGGTCCCTCTCCCTCCTGCTCCGCGCCTGGGTCCTGCCACCGGTCAGCCTGCGCTGCGGCCGGCCCAGCAGTCCGCGGCCCCCGCCCCACGGGGCACAGGTAGGCGTGGGAGGGCTGGGAAGTGGGGTGCTGCCGAGTGGCCCCATCCTGACGGCCCGGGGCCGGAGGGCTGGGGCTCCGGAGGCTGGGACGGCTCTGGAGAGAGGCAGGCGCGAGGGGCAGACCTACGCCTGGCCGGGCCCGGGCACACGAGGGGCCGCCAGCCGCAGCAGCCTGAGCCAGGGGCCGGGGCCGGGGCTGGGGGGCCGGCGGTGACCTCAGGCAGCAGCAAGGTCACAGAGGGCACCGAGGGTCCGGCCGGGCCTGGAGGGGACCCCCGCCTGGGCGCCCAGGGCTGAGCCTCGGGAGACGCGAAGAGCCTCCTGCAGGTGTCCGAGAGCTGTCGGGTGCGGGGTGCAGCCGCCGTTCGAGGGCCCCAGGGCCCCGCCATGTGCTGCCCGGGGCAGCCGCATCGCCCAGAGCTGAGAGCCGGAGTGGCTGGGTCTGCCCGAGCCTGAGCCGGGGCGCCGGGTGCTCTGGGCGCTGCGGGGAGAGGAGCGCGAAGGAGCCAGGAGCCGGCAGAGTGCGGCCGTGGCGGGACCCGCCCAGCGCGGGACCGGGGCCTGCCGGGGCTTGCGAGGGCTCCAGGGCCGCCTGGGTCCGCCTGGCTGGGGCTGGCGGGCTCGGGCAAGGCGGGGAGGCCGGATTGCCGCAGCTGGCCTGGGGGGCGGGGCGGCAGCTGCCCATGCAGGCTGGGGCTGCCGGCTGGGCACGTGGCCCTGGGGGCCGCGGTGGGGGCTCTGCCCTTCGGGGCTCTGCGCTCTGGCTCGGGCGTTGCTCCCGCGCGCGACTCGGTGCTGGCCGGCAGCAACGGGCGTCTGAGGTTACTGATGAGGGGCCTGGTGGAGCCCCAGGGGCTGCCCCACATGCGGCGAGGCCACTGGCCCCAGAGCCCGGGAGAGCCCAGTCGGGCAGGGCAGCCCCGAGCCGGCCGCCGGGCCGAGAAGCAGCAGCACGCCGGCTGCCCCATGGGGTGGGAGAGAGAGCGGCTCGCCCCCGCCCGCTGGCAGCCAGGCAGGGGGGCCCTGCGGTCGGAGGCTGCCCGGAGGCGCCGCGCTGAGGGGCAGAACGGGGCAGGCAGGAGGGGGCGGCAGGGGCGGCAGCGGGGAGGTGGGGCAGGCGCGCACGCAAGCACACAGCACAGCCCCTCCCGCACGGACCCGCCGCCCCGGTGGCCCTGGAGGTGTCCCCCGCTCCTCACAAGGCTCCGAGCCCGGCGCACGCCGTGACCAGCCGTCTGCAGGTGCAGGGCCGGGGTGGCGCGGGGTCCAGGGCCAAGGTGTTTGACCGCCTGCCGGGAGGCCCAGGCCCGCGAAGACACGTCCGTAGAGCCCAGCGCTGGTGCCTGGATGTTCCTGTGGGCCTGGGGGTGCTGGGTGGCGGTGGTCCCGGAGCGGGCAGGGCGCCCCAAGAAGTCTGGGCCCGCGGTGTTGGCCGGGGCAGGGAGCGGAGCTGGGCACACAGCCGCAGGTGACGCGTGTGGGGTGCCCACAGGCCCAGGTCAGGGCGCTGGCCGCCCCAAGCCAGCCTGCAGGGCCCCAGCCAGCACGGCACACCCCGCGCCAGCCCCACAAAGCAGCAGCGTCGGGTCCAGTCCCCGGCCCGTGTCCCGCCACAAGGCACAGGCCACAGCCACCGGCCATGCAGCCTGCACTGGCGCCCCCGGCCTGGGCCCGGAGCCCTGGGCCCTCCGAGCATCACGGCGCACAGCCCGCTCGTGCAGGCAGGTGGCCAGCGGGACGAGGCAGCGGGACAAGGCAGCAGGACAAGGCCTGTGGGCGCTCCGGGCAGAGCCCGAGCCGTCCCCGACAGAGCGCCCAGCAGTCAGCGTCCCTCGAAACGCTCGGAGCCAGGGGCCGTGCCGGAGCCCCAGCGTGCACAGCCCTGCAGTGACCGTGCGGGCAGCCGCGGCCCCGCCAGCCCGGCGCCGCACCCACCCCCCGCAGGCCGCCCTGACCTCCGCCCGGGACCCCATGGGCGGGGCAGGCCCGGCTCAGCTCGGAACACGCTGAATCAGGCCGGGCCTCGCCACAGCTGTGCCCAGAGCCCAGGGCGCCCACGGTCAGCGTCCTCCGCCTGCTGCCCGCAGAGCCAGGCCGGGGCTCCCGGGCCCGCAGCCGCAGCTGCTTGGGGGAGCAGGGGGCTCTGGGCTGGGCGGCGCAGCCCCTCGGCTCTGAGCCTCCTGCCGGCACTTGGCTCTCGGCCAGCACTGGGCCTGCCTCTGCGCCTCGCTGCAAAGCGGGGTGCAAAGCCCTGCGGGTTTTCCCTGATGTCCGAAAGCAGAGCGCCCCCATGGAGCTGGGTGGGTGGCGCTGGCTGCAGGGCACCCCCGAGACCAGCAGCCGCCGATGCAGAGACCCCGGGCCCGGCCCGCAGAGGCGGACACGCGTGCACGGCGGCCACTTACCGGCGGTCCAGGAGCTGGCGGCGGCCGGACGAGGCGGCCGGTCCCGGGGCGCAGGAGGCCCGCTGCCCGTGGCGCCGTGTCCAGACTAGTGATGGCTGGTCCTCCTCCCCGCTGGCCGGCGGGGGCTGCGGGGCCTGCGAACGGCTCGCTCCACGCCCGACGGCACAGGACCCTCGCCGGTGCGGCCCTCCTGTCGCCGTCCGCCGCAGGCCCAGACGTCCTGGCACCTGCCTGCCCACGGCACCGTCAGAGGCCGGCCACTTTCTCTGCGGCCACCTTGGCCCCGCTCCCTGCTCTGCTCGGCTGCAGGGCGCCCCGGTTTGGCCCTGGCCCCCGGCTGCCGCAGCTGCCCAGCACCCCGTGGAGGCCGCGGGCCTGGGGAGGCTGCGGCGCCCAGTCACGCCTGGCCTCTGGATCGATGGCCTCAAAGCGGCGCCCACCAGCCTCGCAGCCTTGTCGTAAGGCCAGTGCCCGCAGGGCCGGGGCGGGGCCCTGGCCAGCTTCTCGGGGCTCCCGTCGTGGGCTTGGCCAGGGGGCTCTGGGCAGCAGGTGTGGGCGGTGGGAGCCCCGCTGCGCCGCCCGCCCTGAAGCCTCCCTGGAGCCGGGCAGGGCTGAGGCCCAGGTGACCCCACCGCCCAGCACTGCAGCAAGCCCCCAGCCCCCTGCCCGACCCAAATGCAGATGCTCAGCCTGGGGCTCAGAGCGAAGCAGGAGGAGGTGCCCCACATGGAGCACAGCAGGCAGGCGAGGGCCTGGGGGCCAGGGAGGGGCACTGGCAAGGGGGATGGGCGAGGGCCTGGGGTCAGGCGAGAGGCACCTGGCAAGGGGGACAGGGAGAGGGCCTGGGGGCGGCGAGGGCCTGGGGTCAGGCGAGGGGGCAGGAGGGCCTGGGGTCAGGCGAGGGGGCAAGCGGCTGGGTCTGTGCTGTGCCTGCTTTGGCTCCTGGGCCGCGGGAGCCTGTGGCTATGAAATCCGCAGCTCACCTCTGGCGCTGGTGTTTAAACGTCCTCTTCCTTCACAAGCCGCTTTGAAGTCCGCTGCCAGAGTCTGCAGCCGAACGGCCGCCAGCCCACTGCGCCTGCCCACGCGGGGCTGGCCCGAGAGCCTCGGGCTCTCGGGAGGCTGAGCGGCGCCGGGAAGCGGCTCCCACCGGCCCCGGCTCTGGGCCCCTCCTTCCCAGGCTGGGCTCTGCTCCTGCAGCAGCGGGCTGGGCCGGGCACACCTGGGGCACAGGTGAGCAGGACCTGCGCTCCGGCCTCCCTTGATGGAGCGAGGGGGCGGGGTCTCCTCTCTGCAGGACGAGCCCAGCACCTCAGCAGCCTGGGGCTGGGCACCCAGGAGGAGCGGCTGTGCCCTGGGCGGGGAGGGTGTGACCTCGGTGGCACCCATGCCTGTGCCAGCCTCGCCCCCGGAGCCCGTCTGGCCAGGCCGGCCCCCCCGGGGCCAGGAGGCCGCGCTGGGGATTTGGAGGGAGGCGGCAGGAGTGGGTCACCGTGCTGAGCAGATCCAGACGCCAGTCACCCCGCGTCCCCCGAGCGTGAACCTCGTCCCGAGCCCCACCCCACGGTTTGGCCGAGCAGGTCGGGCAGTGCTGGGACAGGCAGTGGCCACAGCACCGGCTTCCCGGCGGAGTCCTGGCCCCCGGCCCCGCTGTCCGCAGCTGGGGCACAGGGCCCCAGTGCTTGCTGGGGGCTCAGATGCAGGAACTTGGGGATTTGAGAGCGGACTCGGGGGCTTGTGTGTGAAACTGGGGCTCGGGTTCAGAACCCAGGGGCTTGACTTGGCACTGAGGGTCTGCAGCGTGAAAGTGGGGGTCAAGTTGGAGTCGGGGTTTCAGTGCCCAACTCGGGGGTTCAAGTGCAGAGTGGGAGGGACTTGGTGTGGACCGGGGGCTGGGCTGCAGCCCCAGCAGCTGGCCGGCCTCTTGTGGGAGGCCTGGGGGCCTGGTCGGGTCTCTGCCTGCAGTCGGGACGCCACTCGGTCCTGGGGCTGCCCTGCCGGCTGCTCCCCAAAGCTCCTGGGCTGCTCTGTGCGGGGTCAGGCTCAGGGCCAGGCCGGACGGACTGGGCCTGGCCAGCGGCAGGAGCCACGCGGGGGGTCGGAGGGAGGCCGGACACGGCGCTGCGACGTCGCGGCCCTGCAGGCGGGAGCACCAGGTGGGCGCGGGCAGGCTGTGAGCCGGCGCCTCTCCGGGTCTCGAGGCCGGTCACCCCGGGGGCAGCTCAAAGCAGCTGCGCTTGTGCAGGGCGCACGGCCACTCGCCGCCCACGCGGCCTGCTGGGCTCCGGAGCGTCCCCGCGGAGTGGCCGGGCGGGGCGGGCAGATGGCCCCAGGCCGGCCGCTGCGGCAGAGCCCCCTCAACCGCCGCGAGGGCGAGAGCAGGGACACTGGGACGTGAGCTCCGCGGCCGGAGGGGCCCGGCGCCCGTGGCCAGCAGGGACGGAAGAGGCCGCAGCGCCCCACCCGGCCCGGCCGTACCACATCCCTGCTGCCCTAGGTCTTGGGAGGGAGCTCTGGGCTCCTGCCCCCGCCCACCTCCCCCGCCCCAGTAGCGGGCTGGGGTTACCTGCACTTCACAGGGGGTAACCCCAGGCTCAGGAGCGGCAACGTGACTCCTCCGAGGTCACACGTGCCCCTAGGGCCGCAGACGCCAGCCCTTCCCGCTGGTGCTGGCCAGCTGCTGGCCGGGCAGGGAGAGCCCAGCCGCAGGTGCACACCTGGCCCCCCCGCTGGCTTCCCAGAGCAGGCTGGTTGGGAAGGGCCCCAGCTCTGCAGTCCTGTCTGGCCCATGCTCCGGCCCCTCCCGGCTCCCCTCCACAGCCTCCGGGGCTCTGTTCGGGCAGACGAGACAGGAGCACAGCAGGGCGTCGGTGGCCCCCGGCCCTGGGCACCCGCCCTTCTTGGCCGGAGGCTCGGAGCCCACGCTGGCTTCTGGGGCCGCACCCCGGCTCTGAGGCCCCTGGAGATGGCCGCAGACCCGCTGCAGTCAGCCGGCCCGGGGCGCAGCTCAGCCTGCACCTGGCTGGGCACCAGCCAGCCGCCGAGCAGGGCAGCCTCGGAGGGGGCTGGGAACTGGACGTCACTGTGTGCCACGCTGGCTGACCCGGGAGGGCGAGTGGCCAGTGGCCACAGCTGGTCTGCACGGCCCCGCCCTCCCCACAGGGCACAGGCTTGGTGGGGCAGGCGCTGGGACCTGCAGGCCTGGCCCCAGGGAGCCTGGACCCCGACAGGTGCTGGCTGTGCTCCCAGGGCTGCCCGCAGGCTGGACCTTCTCCAGAGGGCCACGAGGACCTGCCCACCGACCTCACGTGGACGCGCTGGCCTCGGGACCTGAGCTGACCAGAGCCGAGGGGCCCCTGGGGCGGCTCCCGCAAGGCCCCGCACCCCAGTCCCGCTGAGGCGGCAGCACGGGCCCCGCAGGCAGGGGCAAGGCCAGGATCGTGCGCTGGGCCGCCTGCCCGGGCAATCCCTCTCGGGGGGCCTGGTCCTGAGGGGCCTCTTGTGTGGTGGCTCTGAGCGGGGTCCTGGCTGCGTGCTCAGTGCCACCGGGTCCTGCCCGGGCACGGGCCCTCGGACAGCCTCACGGCCACTGCCCCGCGGAGCCATCCCTGCAGCTGCAGAGCCCCAAGGCCGGGCGCTGGGCAGGGGCTGGGGCGGGCACGGGCGAGGGGGACACGGGGCTGAGCCCCGATGCAAGGGCCCGTCTGAGAGAGCACCGTGGAGAGCCGGGGGCCCAGGGGGGGGTCAAGCAGCAGAGCGCAGAGCCTTCTGGAGGGGCAGGCGTGGGGGCGGGACTCAGGTGGAGGCTAATTCTGGGGTGTTTCACCGCAGGGGGGCCATGAACTGGTCTCACAAGATGTCTCACAAGATGTCTCAAAGATGTCACAAGACATCTCACAAGATGTCTCAAAGACCTGGAGGCATGGTGGGCCCTGGGGCCGCCCCCACCCGAGGGTGCCCTCTGCACCTTGCCCCCTCCAGGGACACCCCCTCCCTGCACCCCAGCAGCCCTGCAGCTGGGACCTGTCGGGGCGTGTCTGCCGAGCTGACCTGGGCGCGGGCCTCGGCAGAGCGGGCAGAGCGGGCGGGCGTGAGCCCGCTGAGCGGGGACAGGGGACTCCCCAAGGCCATGGGATCCCAGCGGCTGGGCAGAGGATGAGCAGGCCGGTGTGCAGGTTCGGGGCGCGGGGCGGGGCAGGAGCACCGGTCTGGTAGAGCAGCCTCCAGCTCAGGAAGGGCGGTGGTGGGTGCTGGCGGGTGGGGTAGGATTTGGGCTCTCGGCGCCGCTGGATGGGGACTTTCCATGGGCGCCCTGGTTCCACTCGCCCTGCCCGGGCGCTCAGGGGTCCGCAGGGCTGCAGAGCCCCTGCCGGATGAGGCCCCAGCCTCCCTCCCCTGCCCCTGCCGGGGAAGCTCCCCTGGCCTTGCCTTTGAAGCAGGGAGCGGGAGAACCGGTTGGCCTGCCTGCTCCAGGAATGCTGGCACCTCTGGCCCCGCCTGGCAGCTGGTCCTGGGCTGGAGGCAGGCAACAGCCTGGGGTGCACTCCAGGGCCCACGGCTGGGCCCTTCTGGCCCAGAGCACAGCTGGGGGGTCCAGGGAGAGGGTGGGCGGTCTGGGTCTCTGAACCCCATTCCCAGCAACTCAACAGCCCCGGCCAGGACTCCCCCAGTCCCCACCTCGCTGCGGTTGGGGGGTCCTCCCTTGGGGTTCTCTCCTCTGGGTGTGGGAGTCCCCTGCACACTGGCCAACCCGCTTCTCATGCTCACCGCCCCTCCCCCTCCCTTCTTCCCTCTCTCTCCCCCTCCCTCCTTCTCTTCCTCCCTCCCTCCCTCCCTTTCCTTCTCTCCCTCCCTCCCTCCTTCCCTCTCCCTCTCTTCCTCATTCCCTCCCTCCCTTTCATTCTCTCCCTCCCCACCTTCCTCCCTCCCTCCTTTCCTTCTCTCTCCCTCCTACCCTTCCCCTCT
>JAGFMF010011956.1:1693387-1733836 GCA_019455555.1 Galemys pyrenaicus
CCCCTCCCTCTCCTTCCCCCCACCCCCAGGGCTCTGGAGCTTCCCATCATGGTTTTCACCTTCCTGGGTCTGGCTGTGTTCTGGCTCCACGCTGCCACCTGCGAGAAGCCCCCCGAAGGGACAGGCCCCCCGCCTGCCTGGCGCTTCACGCACCCCCTCTACAATGCCACCATCTACGAAAACTCCGCCCCGAAGACCTACGTGGAGAGCCTGGTGCCGATGGGCGTGCGGCTGGCCGCGCCGGGCGGGGCCGTGCGCTTCCACATCGTGTCCGGGGACGCGGCCGGCGTGTTCAAGGCGGAGGAGCAGGTGGTGGGCGACTTCTGCTTCCTGCGCCTCAGGACCAGGAGCGGCAGCGCGGCCCTGCTGAACCGGGAGGTGCAGGCCAGCTACGACCTGGAGGTGCAGGCCCTGGCGCCCGCCCAGCCGCGGGGGGCCCGGGCCTGGGTGCGGGTGCAGGTGCTGGACCGTGACGACCTGAGGCCCCTGTTCTCCCCGCCCTCCTACCGCGTCACCATCTCCGAGGACACGCCGCCCCGCACGCCCATCTGCCGGCTGACGGCCACCGACGCGGACCTGGGCCGGAACGCCGCCTTCTACTACGCCTGGCGCGCCCAGCCCCCGGCCTTCGCCCTGCACCCCACCAGCGGCGTGGTCACCGTGGCCAGGAGGCTCAACGCCACGTGGCGGGGCCGGCACGAACTGCAGGTGCTGGCCGTGGAGCGTGCGGGGAGGCGCCCCGAGGGCACGGGGCCAGGCACGCTGGCCCCGCTGCTCATCCACGTGGAGCCCGCGCCCCGCAGGGCCCCCGCCATCGTCTCGGTGCGGGTGGCCCCGCCGGGCGGCGGCGAGGAGGCCGCCTACGCCACGGTCACAGTGGAGGCCGGCGGCTCTGGCGCCCAGGTGGACGCCCTGGACATCGTGGGCGGGGACCCCGGGCGGCTCTTCAGGGCCGTCGGGTCCTACGCGCGGAGTGGCGAGTTCCGCCTGGTGGCCGTCCGGGACGTGGACTGGCTGCAGCACCCGCACGGGCTCAACCTCAGCCTGCAGGCCAGGAGCAGCGGCCAGCCCCCCTCCCCGGTGCGGGCCTTCCACCTGCCGCCCTGGACGCTGGCGCCCCTGGCCTTCGAGCAGGCGGAGTACCGCGTGCGGCTGAGCGAGTGTGCGCCCCCCGGCAGCCGCGTGGCGCTGGTGCGGGCCGGCCGCGGCCCCCCCGGGCTGCGCTACCTGCTGGGGCCCGGCCCCGAGGCTGCCGGCTTTCGCCTCGACGAGCGCACCGGGCTGCTTACCACCTCCAGGCTCCTGGACGTCCGCGCCCGGGCCCAGCACCGGCTCCTCGTCAGGACCATCCCGGGCTTGGCCAGCGCCATGGTCACTGTGGACCTGGTGGACTGTAACGACCACGCGCCGGCCTTCGGCAGGCCTTCCTACGAGGGCGCCTTCGACGAGAACGTCCCCCCGGGCACCAGCGTCCTGGCGGTGGCCGCCACGGACCTGGACCTTGGGGAGAATGGCCGCCTCAGCTACTCCATTGCGGGCCCCGGGCCCGTGCCCTTTGCCATCGACCCCGACCGGGGGGTCATCTCCACCTCCGCGCCCATGGACTACGAGCTCATGCAGAGAATCTACACCTTCCGGGTACGCGCGTCCGACTGGGGGTCCCCGTTCCGCCAGGAGAAGGAGGTGTCTGTCTCGCTGAGGCTCAGGAACCTGAACGACAACACCCCGCTGTTCGAGGCGGTCAACTGCACGGGGTCCGTGCACCCGGACTGGCCGGTAGGGAAGCCGCTGGTCACCCTGTCGGCCATCGATGTGGACGAGCTGCAGAACCTGAAATACGAGTTCGTGGGGGGCAACGAGCTGGGGCTCTTCGACCTCCACCCGCTCTCGGGGGTGGTCTCCCTCAAGCGTGCGCTCCCAGACCGGCCGGCCAACTACACCCTGCGGGTGACAGCCTGGGATGGGGAGCACCGCGCCCCGCCCACCACGCTGCGCCTGGCCGTGGTGTGGGACGCCCGCCTGGCGGTGCCCGTGACGTGCCGCCCGACGGGGGCGCTGGCGCTCTTCACCAGGGCCGTCCTGCACTCTGCGGGGCTCGGGAGCCTGGGGCCCCACGACCAGGATGCCCTGCCCCTGGGCGCCTACCAGGCCAACCGCCACACGCCCCAGTTTGCCGACCGCTCCCCGCAGGCCGTCGCCGTCCCGGAGCTCGCCGCCCTGCACACGCCCCTGGCCCGCCTGGAGGCCTCCGACCCCGACGTGGGCGCCAGCGGCCACCTCGTCTACGTGATCGCGCACGGCAATGAGGAGGGCCGCTTCGACATCGGGCTGGAGACAGGGCTGCTCACCGTGGCGGCGCCCCTGGACTACGAGGCCACCCGCAGCTACGTCCTCAACGTGACGGCCTCCGACCTGGGCACGCCCCGCAAGTCCTGCTGGAGGCTGCTGACGGTGGCCGTGCTCGACTGCAACGACAACGCCCCCCGGTTCCCGCCCGGCGGGTTCCAGCTGACCGTCCCCGAGGACACGGGCGTGGGGGCCACCGTGGCGGAACTGAGCGCCGGGGACGCGGACTCCGAGGACAACGGGCGGGTGCGCTACAGCCTGCTCAGCCCCACGGACAAGTTCTCCCTGCACCCCCTGACCGGGGCGCTGGTGGTCACCGGCCCCCTGGACCGGGAGTCGCAGCCGCGGCACGTGCTCCAGGTGGAGGCCCGCGACCAGCCCCAGGCCGGGCCGCAGCTCTTCTCCGTGGCTGACCTGGTGGTCACGCTGCAGGACGCCAACGACAATGCCCCCCGGTGCGTCCCCGCGCTCAGCCGCCTCCAGGCCCCGGAGGACCTGCCCCTGGGGACGGTGCTGACCTTCCTGGACGCCACGGACCCGGACCTGGGGGCGGCGGGGGAGGTGCGCTTCGCCCTGCTGGACGACGCCCGCGGCACCTTCCACCTGGATCCCGAGACCGGGGCGCTGAGCCTGCGGGGGGCGCTGGACTTCGAGAGCCGGGCCGCCTACAACCTGAGCGTCTGGGCCCGCGACGGCGGGCAGCCCCGGCCCCACCGGACCCTGTGCCACGTGGAGGTGACCGTCCTGGACGTGAACGAGAACCTGCACCCTCCCCGCTTCGGCGCCTTCGTGCACCGGGCCCAGGTGTGGGAGAACAGCCCGGCGGGCACCCCGGTCCTGGCGGTGGTGGCCCTGGATGAGGACGGCGGCCTGGACGGGGAGGTGCAGTACCACCTGCGTGCTGGCTCCGGCCTGGCGGCCTTTGGCATCGACCAGGACACAGGTAGGAGGGGCCGGCCGGCGGGCGGCCCCGGGCCAGGCTACGGCCACACGCGGGGCAGAGGCGGGCACCGTCCAGCCAGCCCCGTGCCAGTGCTGGCTTGCCTTGTCCGAGCGGGGCCGGGCGTGTGGACACGTGCAGCGAGTGGCCGTCACCGCCCACCCGTGCATGCCCGCGTGCGGGCTGCTCCTCGGGGCGACCCCTGCCGTCCTTGGGCCAGTCTCTCTGTCCGCCCGACGCGGGCGCCGCCCAGGGCCTGCTGGCCTCTCCTGGCGGGCGCGGCTCCTCCCACTGCGGGAGGCGGCTCTGAGCTGTGCTTCCCATGAACGGAGCTGGGCACCTCTGACCAGGAGCGAAGCCTCTTGCTGGCTCCGCAGCCCTGCGCCTGGGTCTCCACCGGACGACCCGGAAGGCAAGGCCAGAGCCACCTTCATACGCTCCTGCCTGACACCTTCGCCTTGTCCTGGACTCGCCCCTTCCCTGCTGGGAGTGAAAAACAAACACGCGGCAGATTTGACTGCTGGGTGCCCCCTGGTGCTAGGTCTCAAGCCAGGGCGCCGAGGACAGGCCCCAGGTGGAGGGCGGCCGGCGGGGGGCAGCTGGCGGGAGACGCAGGGCCTGGGGCGCGGGGCCCTCCGCCAATGCCCTGGGCTGCCCGTTGTCCCCAGGCATGATCCACACCCTGGCCGTCCTGGACCGAGAAGCGGCGTCCTCCTACTGGCTGACCGTACTGGCGGTGGACAGGGGCTCCCGACCGCTCTCCTCGGCCACCGAGGTCTACATCGAGGTCACAGATGTCAACGACAGCCCGCCCCGCATGTCCAGGCCCGTGTTCTACCCCTGCGTGCCGGAGGACGCGCCCCCCCACAGCTCAGTGCTCCAGCTGGACGCCACGGACCCCGACTCCAGCTCCCAGGGGAGGCTGACCTTCAACATCACCGGCGGGAACCAGCAGGGCCTCTTCGCCCTCCATCCGCTCACAGGTAAGGCGGAGTGGGCGGCCCCACCGCCGCTTCCAAGTGGACAGCAGGACCAGCACCCCAGACCCGCGTGGAAACCACCTCGGCCCCAGGCCCTGCAGCGCAAACGGCACAGGGCAGCCGGGCGCCCCAGAGCCGCTGCTACTAGGCAACGTTGGTGGGGTGCGCTCGGCAGGAGGGGGTGTGGCTGTCGGGTGCCCCGCCTCTGTCCCGGGGAGGTGGCGCCCGTGCCCACTTCCAGCTGACCTGAGCTGCCCTCCGGCCGCGCCCAGCGTCCTGTGCAGGCACCGCGGGGTGGGTGGCTCGTGGGCGGGGCCGCCAGCTGGCAGCCAAAGCCCCAGGGCACCTGCTTGGCCCAGGCGCTAAGGAGCTTTCAGGCACTGCACCCTGCACCCGCTTTAGAGCGAAGCAGTGCCAGAAAACACCCAGATTCCCATAAGACCCCGCAGACCGGCTGCTGCAGCGCGGGCCCCTTAGGCGGAGAGCGCCCCTGGCCCCCTTCCCTGCTCCACTCCCTGACCCTGCCTGCTGGCACAGGCATCTGCTCCAGACCCAGCTCCCTGCCTCAGGCTCACCCGGAGGGGTGCTCCCCGCTGGGGAGGGGTGTCCCAGGGTCCCAGTGGCTGTGGGGCTCACATGGGCCCTGGGGAGCCCTTCCTGCTGACCTCAGGACTGGGCTGGTCCTCCTGGAGGGCTGCTGGCCCCCAGAACACAGGCCTAAGGGGCCCAGGTGCCCACCCCCTTGGGGAAGGGAGGAGGCCTGTGCCTGAGGCACCAGCTCCCCAAATCCCGCTTTGTTTACTGTCAATAGGCCCTGCCCAGCCGCTGGCAAAACGCCCCAAAGGGAGCAGCCAGAGAACAATGAGCAGCCCCACCTCCCTGAACCCGCAGCCCCTGGCTGCAGCCTCTTTCCACTGACAGCCCCAGGGCTCCTGCCCTTCCTCCTCTGCTCCCCTCACCTGCCCACACCCCCCTGCTGGGCCTCCCCCTCTGCTCCCCTCCCTTGGGGGTCCCAGCCAGCGCCCACAGAGGACACCTACAGCTCCTCCACCTCCCACTCCCCAGCATCAGGGCTGACCCAGAACAGGCATTCGTGACCTCCATGCCCTTCACCAGACCTCACAGGCATCCAGGGCGAATCTGGTGTTTCCTTTCTCCAGTGCTGGCACACAGTAGGGCCCCGTCGGCGCGGCCAGCGCACAGTGGGGCCCGTTGGCATGGCCGGCGCACAGTGGGCCTTCATCAGCCAGGGTAAACGCGTGAGGAACTTGAGGCCTCTGGCCGCACCGGTGTCTGCTAGGCCCTTGCAGGCTTTGCCTGAGGCCCCGAGGCGTGGTCCCAGGGGCAGAGGGCCTAGTTGGTCAGACAGAAGCAGCAGCCTCAGAAGCAGGGTGGTGTGCTGGGGGGAGTGAGCTGGGGTGGGGGTGTGTGTGCCCACCAAAGGGCGATGCGCTGGGCAGGGAGAATGTGAGCAGTGGTCAGCAGGGGCAGGAGCAGGCCTGCTGAGGACAGAGGCTCCAGGACGGCCCCTGCCCCAGGGCTTCGCTTAGGGCACTGACCCTCTGGAGACCCCGGGGAGCTGACCCCGCCCTTGCTCCGGCCATGAGGCGGATGGGCTGCCCTCCTGAGTGCCCGTCTTCCCCAGGTCTGCTGTCCACGGCCCGGCAGCTGGATCGTGAGGAGAAGGACGAGTACGTCCTGGAGGTGAGTGGAGTCGGGGGGCGGGCGGCCAGGGCGTTCCTGGGCCGGTGGGGCCGGCGGGCGCCCACGGCCACGCTGTCCGCTTGCAGGTGGCCGTGCTGGACCACGGGGAGCCCCCGCTGTGGTCTGTGTCCCGCGTGGTGGTGTGCGTGCTGGACGTCAACGACCACGCGCCGGCCTTCCCGCACAAGCTGTTCAGCGTGCGGCTCCCTGAGAGCGTGGCGGCGCCTGGGCCCGTGTACCGGTTGGTGGCCGCGGACGCGGACGCGGGGCCCAACGGCGTGCTGACCTACAGCATCGAGGAGGGCGGCGAGGGCGCCTTCCGCATCGACCCGGCCAGCGGCCTGGTGTCCGCCCTGGGCTCCTTCCGGGCTGGGGAGTACAACATCCTGACGGTGCGCGGGGGCGTCCCTGGGGTGGGGCGTCCCTGGGCGGGGCGTCCCTGGGGCGGGGCGTCCTTGGGCAGGGCGTCCTTGGGGCGGGGGCCCAGCTGGAGCACTGCCCCATTTTCACCTGGAAAGCCGGACGCCCGACTGTGGTCAGAGGGTCCCGGGCCTTTCTCGGGGGCCCATGGGTCTCCCTGGACAGCGACCGGCGTCAGACGCAGGCTTTGGTGGGAGAGGCCCCTCTGGAGTCCGGCTCGGCCTGCACGTGTCCTGCCCCGTGTAGCCTGGACAGGCCTCCCACGCCGGGCCCTGGCTGCGTGGGCTGAGCAGGGCGGTGAGACTGTCCTCCTGTGGGAGGGCCCTGGAGTGCGCGCCCAGGGCGGCAGACAGTGATGGCCAGTGCCTCCTGTGCAGGGCCAGCCTGGCTTCCATTGGGGCCAGCAGACCCCTGGTGGACCAGACCCCAAGAGCCCTGCAGTGCTCAGCTGGCGGGAGCATCACCGCAGGCGTCCACTCAGCCTGGGGGTACACTGCCCCTTCTGTTTTGGGCCGCGACAGCCCAGCCAGTGTCCACTCTGGCCTCTTTTCAGGTCAAGGCCACAGACGGGGGGCAGCCTGCGCTCTCAGCCAGCGTCCGGCTGCACGTGGAGTGGGCGCCCCGGCCCCAGCCGTCCTCTGCTCCGCTGGCCTTCGACGAGCCCCACTACAGCTTCACAGTCATGGAGACAGACCCCGTGAGCCACATGGTGGGGGTCCTCGGTGTCGAAGGCTGCCCAGGCCTCTGCTGGTTCAGCATCACAGGTGGGGCCCTGCCCCCGCAGCCCCACAGCCTGCCCCTCTAGGCACCTCGCTCGCTGCAGGGTGCACAGCCCGGCCAGCGTCCTTCCCGGCTAGCTCTGGCCTGGCAGGTGGGGGCCGGGGGAGAGCCCGGTCTGGGCTTCCCCTTCTGCCGTGACACGCAGCGTGGAGCTGGCCATGCTGCCCCTGAAGCTGGGGCCACTGTCCCAAGCGGGCTGCGCCCCGGTCGGGCATGTCTGCGCCTGTGGGCGCCTCGGGCTGGGCTCTGGGGCCCTGAGACTGGTCAGCAGCAGGTGCCAGGCAGGCCCTGGGGCCTCTGCTGGCTGCCGAGCCCACCTCCAGCACGCTGCTGGCCGTCCACACGCGCACTGCACACGTGTGTATCTGCGCAGCCCCCAGCACTCGAGTGTCTGCACTCCCACAGCGGGCCTCCAGGGCGCGTCTCAGCCCCGAGCCACCTGCCCAGCTGGACAGGAAGGCCCTTAGGCCCCACGCTCTGTTAACCTGCGGCCGTCCTTGTTGCTGCCGAGGGGCGCCCGGGCACCCTCAGCACCGGCAGACACAGATGCCTGGTACCGCAGGCGGCCGACCCCCAACCTCCCGCTCTCCAACTCACCCCTCGGCCAGGCCACGGTGTTTCCCAGCTCAGTCTTGGGGCTGCCTGCTCAGCCTGGCTTTGGGGTCTTGTGGCGTCTGACGGGGACTCCCTCCTGCTGGACGGGACATTTCTGCCCTTCCCTGAGGACCCAGTAGCTGCCCACCCACACCCCCACACCCCAGCAGATCCAGCTGGGCAGCCTGGACACCAGGCTCACACCCCTTCCAGCTCTGATGGGCCCTCTCCCCGGCGCCCCTCAGAAGCCCCTGCAGCAATGCTCGGCCCACGTGTGCCTGGACAACCTCCCGCCAGGATAACCTAGGCCTGGACGCAGGCAGGCGCAGGCCAGCCAGTCCCCAGCTCCCACACACCCCCACGCCTCGGAGCCGCCCTTGGCTCTTCCCCGAAAGACAGTCCCTGCACCTCACCCCTCTGATGGCCAGATCTGTGGGCCCACCCCTACGTGACTGCCGGTGCCCCCCAGGTGGGGACCCCGACATGGACTTTGACGTCGAGAAGACCACGGGCAGCATCCTCATTGCCAGGCCGCTTGATGCCAGGAGACGGTTGAGCTACAACCTGACCGTGGAGGTGACGGACGGGTCCCGGGCCATCGCCACCCAGGTTAGGGGTGAGGGGCCCAGAGTGGGCAGGGGGAGGCCGCGTGGCTTGGGTGAGGCTTCGGAGAGCGCTGGTGTGGCGTGGAACTGTGGTCCTGGCTCCCCACTCTATTTCTGGGGCCTCGGGGTTGTCCCCCTGCAGGCTGTAGCAGGGGTGGTCCAGAGGGGCATGCAGCCCAGGCGCTGCCCGGGCGGCCTGAGGAGGGGAGGTGCTGGGGGAGACCCCGGCGGCCCAGTTTCAGGCAGAATCTCATGTCCACCCACGGGGGTGGACACAGATCGCTGAATGAAATCCTTGGTGCTGGAACTGTGGACTTGGGGAATCATGTGGGAAACCCCTGCCCGTTCGGCCACCGGCCCCGAAAGGGGGTGGTGCTGGCCCAAGGGGGTGGGGCAGACACTGCCCATGCCCACCCACCGCCACCCGCCCCCAGGTCCATGTCGCCATGATCGCCAATGTGAACCGCCACCGCCCCCAGTTTCTGAAGGCCCACTACGAGGTCCGCGTGCCCCAGGACACGCCGCCCGGCGTGGAGCTGCTCCAGGTCCAGGCCTCGGACCCAGACCAGGGCAAGGCCCTCGTCTACACCATCCAGGGCAGCCAGGACCCGGGCAGCGCCAGCCTCTTCCAGCTGGACCCGGGCAGTGGCGTCCTGGTCACCGTGGGCAAGCTGGACCTGGGCCCGGGGCCCACCCAGCACACACTGACGGTGATGGTGAGTGAGGGACACCGGCTGGGCAGGGCGGCGGGCGAGGCGGTGGGGCTCCTGTGCCCCTGGAGTCCCTGGTTGGCTGCTCCTGCCCCGCAGAGGCCCCCAGGGGGAGCCCTGCAGCCCTAGACCCCTAGCACCCAGCACGCCAGGGCTCTCCCACTCCGTCTCGGCGTGGTGGAGACTCCCACCCCCAGGGCCTGTGCGGGGCACCCGAGGGGATGCAGGGCACAGCATGTGTCCTGGGTGGAGCTGCCTCCACCGCAGCGCAGCTTGGGGCCCCATAACAGCCCCGCCCCGCCCGGGGTCCCCAGGGAGCGGGCCTCTCCTACCAGGGCCTTGGTGCGGGGCCGGGACAGGGTGCAGGGTTCTGAAGTGCGCGCCCCTCGGGCCCAGGGGCTGTCCCTTCACACGGCGAGGCTGGTGGCCACTGGTGGGTGAGCCTGTTAAAAAGCAGAAGGAGCATGGCGGGTCTCGTCTGACCCCGAGGCGTGAGGTCGTTTGGCCATGCGGCCCGTCCACTCCCACCCTGCACGGGGCCCGGCCGTGGCCCGGTGACACCTATGTGACCGCTGCGCCCCTGCTCGCGGGCCCGAGTACAGCCGCCCTGCACATGTCATCCATGGCGCCATTGCCTACGGGTCCAGGTGCGTGACCAGGAGATGCCCACCAAGAGGAACTTCGTGTGGGTGTCCGTCCGCGTGGAGCCTGCCAACCGCCACCGGCCCCGCTTCACCCAGCCGCGCTACGAGGCCAGCGTCCCGGTCGACACGGTCCCCGGCACTGAGCTGCTGCAGGTCCGCGCCACAGATGGGGACCAGGGGGCCAGCGGTGAGGTCCACTACACCCTCCTCAAAGGTGAGGCGCCACCGGAGCGTGGAGCAGGGTGGGCTGTGTAGGGAGCCGGGGGCAGCGGGGGCTTGGGGCCTGGCTGTCAGCGCAGGCAGATGGTCATCCTAGGACGTCCCGCGGCGGGGACAGCGGGGGCAGCAGCGGGGCCTGGCCTGTGGCTGGGATGCCCTGGCCGCGCATATCCTCCGAGCACCACCTGTGGCGTCCTCAGTTCCCACTAGCGTCCGAGTGGGAACAACGTCACGTGGGCCGAAACGAGCACAGAGACGGGAGCAAACGCGCGTTGGTTTGTGCTGGGACTGCGGAACAGCCTCCAGGTGGGAGGGTCCACCACGACGTGCTGACCTGGGCACTGACCATGGCGAACGACACTGTCCAGCACCCAGGGAGCCGCGAGGGGTCATGACATCCGCCGGTCCAACACACAGGCCGTGAGGGCGCCAGCCAGGTGCCCAGAGGCCGCTGCTGTGCAGGCGGAGGGGGTCTGGCCACCACCTGCCGGCCAGCGCCTGCCCCGCACCAGCCGTGCCACGCCTGCGGGCCGTACACCTGGCCTGTGAGGCGCCGGGAGTGCTCTGGGGTTAAGCTTGGGGCAGACGGGCCGAGTAGTGGTGGTGGCGCGGGTGGGCCGGAGGGAAAAGCGGGTCGTGCGACCCGGGCCAGGCAGATCCCAGACTTGGGGACTCGGGACCCGGCTGGGAGGTGGGACTCGCCCCCACAGCCGTGGGCTGAGCCACGCAGCGGCAGAGCCACGGTTCCCCGACAACCTGAGCGGCAGGTATCACAGCGGCACCGAAGAACGAGAACTCAGGGAGGACCAGCAGACAGGCGTGGGCGTGCGGGGCCCCGGCTGGGTCTCACTGGGCCCAGAGGCCCAGACCCACCTGCTCCTGCCTCACCCGCGAGGCCGGGTGGAGGACGAACAGCCACCCGCCTGCCGGGCTCTGAGCCAGAGAGCCCCACACGCCCCCACAAGCCCCAGAGCAGAACCAAGGGCTGCAGCAGCAACACCCACACGGCAGGGGCCTGAGGGGCAGCGCCTGCCCGAGGACATGCCAGCAAGAGGACAGGCCACTGCCCGGGTCTCAGGCCTCGGGCTCCGGGAACCACCACCACAGGGCTTACTTGACAACAGGGAAGCGAAGAGCTCACTGTGCCCGTGCGTGGAGTCTGGGCAGCCTGGCCGGCAGGGGCGGCCCCTGCTGGCCCCGCAGAGTGGTCGGGGACACCGTGTTCATAGCCCTTTGTGAGAGGCTGGACACCAACCACAAGCAGCCCTTCGAGACGCCAGGCCCGGGCCCAGGTGCTCCCGTGAGGCACCTCGGAGTCAGGACGAGGCCCAGTCTGGCAGGCCCCGGCTTCGCCCGCTCCTCAGAGGGCGCTGCTTCTCTTCTTTCTTCGGAGGCGCTTGTCCTCTTCAGCGGAGCTTGGCTCCCTCAGACCCTGGCTTATATCCGCTTTCTGGGTGCCCCACCCACCAGTCTGATTGGACCATTTTTCAGTCCTGTGGCTGATTGGACCATTAACCATCAGCCCATAGTACCTGATTGGTCCATTCCAGGATCCAGGAAGTACCCTGTTACATAAAAGGGCTCTGAGGAGCAACTGCACAGCTAACTAGTGGTGAGAGCCTGGGTCCTGGTAACAGAAGTCTGATTGGACCATTTAGCGCCAGTCAGTTCATAGCTTGCACCTGATTGGTCCATTCCACGACCCAGGAAGTACCCTGTTACATAAAAGGGCTCTGAGGAGCACCTGCACAGCTCACCTGTGGTGGAGCCACTGGCGAGAGAACCGCTGCCCCCGCGCTCCCACCAGAGGCGGCTGGTTTCGGTAACAGGTGCTGGGCGGGTTCTTGCTGGGCCTCAGGGCCTGGACCACGCCTGCGCTCAGCTTCATCCACAAGAGGCTGAGCCCCCGAGAAGGGACCCCTGCGGAACCCCAGTGCCTCTGCTCGGGAACGGGGCCTGGCCTCGGGGTGGTTTTCTCAAGTGCAGCATGAAGTTACCCGTTGGGACGTTTTCAAGCTGCTTTTTAAGAATGTTGCACTAAGTTAAATATTTTAGATCCCACAACTGGATCTGCTCAAAGGAGAGGTGTGTGTGAAGGACAGCACTGAACAGCACTGGCCTCGGCCTGGGGGCCGCCAGGCTGGGCATCGCCGCCCACCCCGTCTCCCCCGAGCCCTCCCCGCCAGGACCGGAGGGGGCCCGGTGTTGGCAGTCCTGGTGGGCAGGGCCACGACGGGCCCTGTGGACACAGGAGCTGTTCCTGCGAGGGCACTGACCAGCAGGGCAAGGCAGGATGTGCCCTCTGGGCCTCAGAGGCTGAATGAGGACTGGAGGCCTGGCTGGGAACAGGCCGTGGAGGGTTCCGCCGACCAGCTCCGGGGCTGGGTGGGCGCGGTGGCTGCCTCTGGGTTGCGGTGACCTCTGTCCATCTTGTCTTGCTCCAGGGAATAGCGATGGTTTCTTTGACGTTGATGCCCTCCTGGGCACGGTCACCCTGGCCTGGACGCCCCAGCAGGCCCAGCAGGGCCAGTACATGCTGACGGTGAAGGCAGAAGACTGGGGCTCCCCGCCGGGGCACGACCTGACCACCGTGGTCATTCATGTGCACCCCTCGGACAGCAGCGCCCCCACCTTCTCAGAAGCCGAGTACTTCGTGGAGATCCCGGAGTCCATCCCGGCCGGCTCCCCGATCCTGCGCGTGGCGGCCACCAGCTCCTCGGGGGTCACCTATGAGCTGAGGGAGGGCAACAAGGAGGGCGTCTTCTCCATGAACACGTACTCTGGCCTCATCTCCACCTGCAAGGCCCTGGACCACGAGAAGGTCTCGTCCTACCAGCTGAAAATCCGCGGCAGCAGCCTGGTGGGCGCGTCTGCGGACGTCTCGGTCCTGGTGTCCATCGTGGATGAGAACGACCATGCACCCGAGTTCCTGAGCCCGGCCTTCGTGGGCCACATCAGCGAGGCAGCGCCCGCGGGCAGCCTGGTGGCGGGCGAGGGCGGCCACAGCCCGCTGGTGCTCCGCGCCCTCGACCGGGACCGCGACGCCAATGCCCTGCTTGCCTACCGCATCCTAGAGCCCGAGGCCGCCCGGGCCTTCCGGGTGGACCCCAGCATGGGCACCCTGAGCAGCGTGGGGACGCTGGACCACGAGAGCACGCCCTCCTTCCGGTTCAGGGTCCACGTGCATGACCAGGGCCGGCCCGTCCTGCTCGCGCCGGCGCCCGCCTGGGTGGTGGTCAAGGTCAGGGACGTGAACGACGCCCCGCCCCGCTTCTCAGAGCGGCTGTACGAGGCGGCGGTCCTGGGGCCCACACACCCGGGCATGGAGCTGCTGACGGTGCAGGCCCACGACCCGGACTCGGAGGTCACCTACAGTGTCCGGGCCGGCAACGCCGATGGGGCGGTGGCCGTGCACCCCTGCACGGGGCGCGTGTCCGTGCTGCGGCCCGGCCTCCTAGGTCGTGGCCGGGAGCTCACCCTCGGGGCCTCGGACGGCCCGCACCAGGATACCGCCCGGCTGCGGGTGACTGTCACGCCGGCCCCCAACTCCAGCCTGCACTTCGAGCGCAGCATCTACAGCGCGGCAGTGAGGGAGGACGCGCCGGACGCGGAGGCCCTACTGACCCTGGGCGTCCAGGGCCGCCTCCCCAACGACACACTGGCCTTTGTGCTCCTGAACGGCACGGACCTGTTCCGGGTGGTGCGGTCGGCGGGCGTGCTGCTGACCCGGGGCGTGGCCCTCGATCGGGAGCAGCAGGACACGCACGTGCTGGCCGTGGAGCTGAGGGACGACCGGGCGCCACCGCGGGTGGCGCGGGCCCTGGTCCGCGTCTCTGTGCAGGACGCCAACGACCACCGGCCCGAGTTCCAGCACCTGCCCTACACCGCCGTGGTCCCGGACGGCACGGAGCCAGGTGACGTGCTGCTGCAGGTGTCGGCCACCGACCGGGACACGGGACCCAACGGCGCGGTCACTTACGCCTTCGTGGAGGACTACCCCTACTTCCGGCTGGACCCCTACCTTGGGGACATCTCGCTCCGGAAGCCCTTGGATCACCAGGCGCTCGACAAGTACCGCCTCGAGGTGGTGGCGCGGGACGGGGGCGCGCCGGCCCTGCAGGCGGCCGCGGAGGTGCTGGTGGTGGTGAGGAACGGCTCCCACCCGCTGTTCCAGAGCCCGTCCTACCGCGTGCGTGTGCCCGAGGGCCTGCCGCCCCACACGCCGGTGCTGCACGCCCAGGCCCGGAGCCCCGAGGGCCACCGGCTCATCTACAGCGTGGCGGAGACGCCTGGCTCGGCCAGTATCGCCGTGGACTCCCGCACCGGCGTGCTGACCGTCACAGGCCCGCTGGACTACGAGTCCGTGCCCCAGCACGTGCTCACAGTGCGGGCCACGGACACGGCCCGGGGCGCGTTCTCGGAGGCCGTGGTGGAGGTGCTGCTGGAGGACGTGAACGACAACGCGCCCACCTTCCCCCGGCGGGTCTACGCCGCGGCCGTGCCCGAGGGCCAGCCCGCCCCGACGCCCGTGATCCGGCTGCTGGCCTCCGACCGGGACTCGGGCCGGAACCGGGACGTCGCCTACCAGATCGTGGAGGACGGCTCCGACGTGTCCAGCTTCTTCCAGATCGACGGGCGCACTGGGGAGATGACCACCGTCCAGGAGCTGGACTACGAGGCCCGGCAGCACTTCCGCGTGGCGGTCAGGGCGGTGGACGGCGGCGACCCCCCGCTCACGGGGGAGACCCTGGTGGAGGTCAGCGTGTCTGACATCAACGACAACCCCCCCGTGTTCAGGCAGGCCCAGTACGAGGCCAGCGTGAGCGAGCTGGCCACCTGCGGTCACCTGGTGCTCAAGGTCCAGGCACTGGACCCTGACGGCGGGGATTCCGCCCGCCTGCAGTACCTCATCCTGTCGGGCAACCGGGACCGGCACTTCTCCATCGACGGCTCGTCGGGCATCATCTCCATGGTCAGCCCCTGCCACAAGCCGCTGGGCCCCGCCTACAGCCTGCGGGTGGCCGCCTCGGACGGCGTCTTCCGGGCCTCCGTGCCCGTGTACATCAACACCACCGGCGCCAACAGGCACAGCCCCGAGTTCCAGCAGCGCGTGTACGAGGCCGAGCTGGCGGAGAACGCGGCAGTGGGCACCCAGGTGATCGAGCTGCTGGCCACGGACCGGGACAGCGGCCCCTACGGCGCCGTGGACTACACCATCATCAACAAGCTGGCTGGCGAGAAGTTCTCCATCAGCCCCGGCGGCCGGGTGGCCACGCGGCAGCAGCTGGACCGGGAGAACGCCACTGAGAGGGTGATCGCCATCAAGGTGGCGGCGCAGGACGGGGGCGGCCGGGTGGGCTTCTGCACCGTGAACATCATCCTCACGGACGAGAACGACAACCGGCCCCAGTTCAGGGCGGCCGAGTACACCGTGTCCGTGCCTGCCGACGCGGCCAAGGACTCCCCCGTCATCCGGGTGCTGGCCCACGACGCCGACGAGGGCCGGAACGCCGACGTCACCTACTCGGTGGACCCCGCGGGAGGCCCGGGCCGAGAGGTCGTGGAGGTCAGCCCCACCACGGGGGTGGTCAAGGTGAAGGAGAGCCTGGCGGGGCTGGAGCACCGGGCCCTGGACCTTAAGATCAAGGCCCAGGATGGGGGCCCCCCGCACTGGGACTCGTTGCTGCGGCTGCGGCTGCAGGTAGTGCCCCGGGAGGCGCCGCTGCCCCAGTTCTCCGAGCCCCTGTACGCCTTCTCCGCCGCCGAGGACCTGCCCGTGGGCGCCGAGGTAGGCTTCGTGAGGGCCCTGGCGGACCCCGGCCCTGTCATCTACAGCCTGGTGCCGGGCACCACGCCCGAGAGCAACCGGGACGGCGTCTTCTCCCTGGACCGCAGCACGGGCCGCCTGACTGTGAGGAAGGCCCTGGACTATGAGTCCACCAGGTGGTACCAGATGGACCTCATGGCCCACCGCCCCCACAACAGCACCTTCCTGGCCTCGCTGGTGTCCGTGAGTGTCCAGGTGAGGGACGTGAACGACAACAGGCCGGCCTTTGAGGCCGACCCCTACAAGGCTGTCCTTGCGGAGAACATGCCCGCGGGCACCTCGGTCATCCAAGTGACCGCCAACGACCAGGACACCGGCGACGGCGGCCGGGTGAGCTACCGGCTGCCTGCCGGGCCCGGCAGCGACGTCCACGGGCTCTTCGCCATCGACGCAGAGACGGGCTGGATCACCACGCTCCAGGAGCTGGACTGCGAGGCCCGCCAGGCCTACCGCTTCCACGTGGTGGCCCACGACCACGGCCAGCCCGTCCAGCTGTCCTCCCAGGTCCTGGTGGAGGTCACCGTGACGGACGAGAACGACAACCCCCCGCGCTTCGCCCCCGAGGCCCACCGGGGGTCCGTGGTGGAGAACGGCAAGCCTGGGGAGCCCGTGGCCACTCTGCGCGTCCTGGACGACGACGTGGCTGAGCAGAACCGGCAGGTCAGCTGCTACATCACAGGTAGGCGTCCTGCCTTGGTACGGGGCGCGGAGGGCCGGGCGGGCCGGCGGGCCAGGGCTGGGACACGCCCTGAGCCTCCAGAAGTGCGGCCGGGCCGGCCCTCGGCGCCCAGGCCCCCGGCTGCGGGAGACAGCGGCCCAGCGGACCCGTGGGCAGTGCGCCCTTGCTGGTGCTGAGCCGGGCAACCTGACGGACTGGAAGGCGCTCGCTGGGCTCTCCTGTTCCCTGGGCACCAGGTGGGTGGGGCGCGGGGGTGGGTGGGCATGCCAGCGTGGACAAGGACACCCAGGGCGGAGTCCTGGGGAGGCCAGCGCGGGCGTGGGCCGCTGGCAGCCGGCAGGGCTCTGCGCACCTGTGACGCCAGGCAGAGCCGGGCGGGCGGCCAGCTCGGGCGTCCAGCACCACACGCGCTGGGTCCAGTGGCGGTCTCCTGCGAGGGCGGGCCAGGGCCTCCCGCCACGCCCACGCTGCTCCTGCACGCTCTGCCATCCTCCAGAGGGTGACCCCCTGGGCCACTTCGGCATCGACCGCACCGGAGACGAGTGGAAGGTGGTGTCCAGGACGGCGCTGGACCGCGAACTCATGGCCAAATACCTGCTCAGGGTCACGGCCTCGGACGGCAAGTTCCAGGCCTCGGCCCTCGTGGAGGTCTCCGTGCTGGACGTCAACGACAACAGCCCGCAGTGTGGCCAGGTGAGGCGGGGCCAGGCCCAGGAGCCCCGGCCCGAGAGTGCGCCCCTGAGCTGAGCAGGAGGCGCCACCCATCCCAGCTCAGCCTGCGCCGCTCCGCCCGGGCTGCTGCTACTGTCCAGCGTGCCTGAGACCCCCTGCCTGTGAGGGGACCCCAGTTCTGCTGGGGACCATCCTGCACGGGCCGCCCCAGCTCACGTGAGCACGACATGGGCTCAGGGGACGCTCTTGGGGACCTCACAGAGCCCAACCCACGCTTCCTGGGGGTGCGTGTCCGGCGGGGTGAGCAGGGCTGTGCCCTCAGAGTGCTTCGCAGCGGTCACGGCTTGCTCAGCCACGCACATTTCCTAAGCACAGGAGGCCGTTTCAGCCTGGGGCCTTATAGCTTCGGCATCAGAGGTTGCAGGGAGATTTGAACTGAGCATGCTGATTTGCCCTGAGGGCCTTGGGGGGCTGCCCTCTCCCTCCCATCCTCACGGACAGCCTCCCCGCCCCTGCCTGCTGCCCCGCACGGCCCCTGGCCCTGCCTGCCCTCAGAGCCGCGGCCCGTCCCCAGCCCCTCTACAGCGGCAGTGTCAGGGAGGACGCCCCGCCTGGACACCCCATCCTGAAGGTCTCTGCCAGCGACGCGGACGCGGACGCCAACGCCCAGATCACCTTCTCCCTGCACGGCCCTGGGGCCGACGCCTTCCAGATGGACGCGCGCACAGGTGACCGCTGCCCGCCGCGGGCGGAGGGTCACTGCCGGTGGGGCAGCCGGCCTCTGCTGTCCTGGGGAGGCCTTGGGGGCCCCAGCCAGGTTCCAGGCGCTGGAGACGGGCCGGGAGCTCAGCCGCGGGACGGGAGGGGCGGGAGGGAGCTGCCCCCTCTCCAGAGGGCACCCTGCCACACCCCCACTGCGTGCCAGCTGTGTGACGAGCAGGGCCCATTCAGAGAGGGGTGCGTGGCGCGGTCTGATGCGTGTCGAGGGGGCTCTGGCAGGCCGGGAGGCTCGCCGGGAGAAGCCCCGGAAAGCTGACCGGCATGGTTCCCTGGCCAGGGGAGCTGACCACACTGGCGGCCCTGGACCGAGAGCGGCAAGACACGTACGTCCTGGTGGCCAAGGCGACGGACGGGGGCGGCCGGTCCTGCCAGGCGGACGTGAGCCTGCAGGTGCGGGACGTGAACGACAACCCGCCCCGCTTCTCCCCCGGCCACTGCGCCGTGGCCGTCTTCTACAACACCACGGTCAGGACGCCCGTGGCCGTGGTGCTGGCCCAGGACCCCGACCAAGGTGAGCGGCCTCGCCTGGGGTCGGGCGCAGGCTGCAGGTGGACCCGCGCAGCCAGCGCCAGAGCCCGCGGCCACAACCAGACCGGCTTCGTGGTGCGCGGGCTGGACGGGGCCAGAGCCCCGGAGCAGGCCGGCCGGCTCGGTCCCGGCCAGTCACAGGAAGGGTCAGCAGAGCCCGCCGAGCCGTGGTGTCCGGGCAGGTTGTCTACCCAGCGGGGTATCGCCGGCTGTAGCGACTCGATGTCGGGCGAGTCCTCCTTCCACGTGGACACGGCCCACCTGCCCAGGCCCGGCACCGCCAGCCATCGGCGGCTCTGCCCCAGTCTGGCCTGGATCCCTGGGCCCGCAGCTCCGCCCGCAGCCGGCTGCACCCCTGCCCCACCCCGGGTCAGAGCTCAGGCAGCCGGCGAAGCGGGCGGGCGGGCGGCCCCAGTGGGCAAGCCGCTGCTGCAGGAGGCCGGCCTGCCCTGGGCCCCGCAGGCGCAGGGCTCCCCAGAGGCATGACCTCGGCCCAGAGGAGCCGCGGTTTGGGGGGGCAGGTGCCGGGGGAGGGCCCTGCGCTGAGGACCCGCTCAGAACTGTCCACTTCAAGGGCAGGTGCTGCTGCCCAGCAGCTCTTCGCTCAGACCCCACCGTGGACACCGCCAGGGCCGGCCCCACCCTGGGGGACAGCCACTCTCCGGGCTGGGAGTGGCCACTCCCACCCAGCCACACCTCCCTTTCCCGGCAGAGGCCCAAGGGGAGCGGGGGCGGCCAGGAGGCGCTGGGGGCTCCGGGGCATGCGCTTGGCCCAAGCAGGGGTCAGTGCCTGCCCCATGCGTGTCCCCTGGGCAGGCGAGCCCAGTCCCGTCGAGGCTCCCACGAGCCACAGCTCAGGCCTGGCCGGACACAGCAGGGGCCGGCTCAGGGCTGCAGCTGAGGCCACCAGGGCACCCACTCTCCCGCTCTCCAGGGCTGCCCCTCGGCACCAGGGCTGCTGACTGGACGACGGCGCCAGGGGGCTGTGCGGGGCCCTCTGCCCCGCCCGGGCTTCTCCGCCGCGTAGCTGTGGGGGCCGGGACCCCACAGCCCGGCTGTCCCGCGTGAACTGTTCAGCCCTCGCTCCGGGACCACAGTGCAGATCCAGAGCCCTGCGCCCCACCGGCGCGGGCAGGGCTGGCCCAGGGCTGGGTCACAGGCCGAGCCTGGACTCTCCCGGGCACCGCCAGGGGACTGTGGGGCTTGCAGACCGCCCTAAGCCGGCCCACGAGGCTGGGCACCGTCCAGTCAGCCCGCACGCGCTGGCGCTGGGCTGCCCCAGCCCCGGCCGGTCACAGGCGGTCAGGCCCGGCAGAGCCCCTCTCCCCACAGGCACCAACGCCCAGGTGGTCTACTCCCTGACGGACTCCGCCGAGGGGCGCTTCTCCATCGAGGCCACCACGGGCGTGATCCGGCTGGAGAAGCCGCTGCAGGCTGGGCCGCAGGCTGCCCTGGAGCTGACCGTGCGGGCCTCGGACCTGGGCACCCCAATCCCGCTGTCCACCCTGGGCACCGTCACGGTCTCCGTGGTGGGCCTGGACGACTACCTGCCGGCCTTCCTGAGCCCCGAGCACAGCGTGCAGGTGCCCGAGGACGCCCGGCGCGGCACCGAGGTCCTGCGGCTGTCCAGCCTGACTCGCCCGGCCGCCCACAGGGCTGGCTACCGCCTGCTCAGCGGGAACGAGCAGGGCAGCTTCCGCCTGGACACCCACACAGGTGAGAGGGGAGCGGCCAGCCCCGTGCACACACCTGCACATGCACACACAGCTGCTCGCACGCTCACATGCCGACACGTGCGCACACAGGCCGCACCGCGTACACACAAGCACGCACGCAGCCGTGTGCACACACCCATGCATACACGAGTGCACACAGCCCGCACGCTCATGCACGGCCCGGGCCCGTGGGTGCCGGCGGCCAGGCGTCCCGTGCCCGCCACACCTCCCTGCGGCCGCGGGGGCGGGGCACCAGACCCTGCTCCACGGCCTGTCCGAGCCCTTCTTGGGTCCCCTCCGCGCTCCGCCGGGCCGCTTCCTCACCGTCCTGCCGGCCCTGCGTCCTCAGGGGTCCTGTACGTGGATAGGAGCCTGGACTTCGAGACCAGCCCCACGTACTTCCTGTCCGTCGAGTGCAGCCGGGAGGGCGCCTCCCCCCTCAGCGACGTGGCGACGGTCATGGTCAACGTCACGGACGTGAACGAGCACCGGCCGCGCTTCCCCCGGGCCGCGTACAGCGCGGGGGTGCTGGAGAGCGCCGCGGCGGGCGAGGTGGTGCTCAGGGTGAGGAAGGGCCCGCGGGAGCCCAGGGTGTCCGGCTCGAGGCCGCTCCCCCTCCCTCCTGCGGGGCGGGCCGGCCCCAGGGCTGAGCCAGCAGGGCCTGCCGGGGGCTGGGTGCAGGGGCACGCCCGGCGCCATGCGCGCCCTCGGCCACCGGGCAGCCAGGCCGGCGCCCCGGCCCGGACCTCGCAGGCAGCCCGGCTCCCCCGCAGCCCCAGCCCCGTCTCGCCCCAGGCAGCAAGGCCACCGTGCCCGGCCAGCTCAGGCGGCCCCGCGCCAGCAGGCTGCCCGCCACGCCCTGTGCGCACATGAGGGGCCGCAAGGCCCTCCTGGGGGCCTTCGCAGAGGCCCCATGGCCGGCCCGAGCCTCCGCTCGCCTCCAGCCGCCACCCCGCCACAGGTGTCCGCGACGGACGAGGACGGGCCCCTGAACAGCGCCGTCACCTACAGCCTCGTGGGCGGCAACGAGCTCGGCCACTTCGCTGTGCACCCCGCAGAGGGGGCGCTCTGGGTGGCCGGGGCCCTGGACCGGGAGCAGGTGAGAGGCTGGGGGCTGGAGGCGGGAGGGCCCGCCCGGAAACGCGCGGGCGCAGGCCAGGGGGAGCGCGGCTCTGCTGACCCTGGTCTGGCGCAGACCCCCAGCTACACCCTGCGGCTCCGAGCCACCGACAGTGGGCGGCCGCCGCTGCACGAGGACGCAGACGTGGCCGTCCAGGTGCTGGATGTCAACGACAACCCACCCAGGTTCTTCCAGCTCAACTACAGCGCCTCGGTCCAGGTAGGCGGCCAGCCCCCGCCCCCCGCCCTCCTGCGGGCCCACCCCTCCGGAGCGCGGCGCGGGGACCGGCCAGGCCAGCGGGCAGCCCGGGCACCACCCAGGGCGCCGTGCCGAGCCGTCTCCCCAGCCTGCGGCGGGTGTGGAGGCCCTGGGCGCTGTGACCGGGAGGGCAGGCGGCTGTGACCGCGGCAGAGTCCGTGTCCTGCTGGCCGCTGCCCAGGCCGCGCACCGCGCCTGCTTTGGCCGCGACGCGTTCCGGCATGGCCGGCCTGGCTCTGGCGAGGACGCCGGTGAGAGCTGAGCAGGAGGCGCCACCAGAACCAGCTGTTTCGGCGGAGGGGACGCCGGGGCTCCTGCCTGGGGCCTCTGCGCGCCACAGCGCAGCCTGGCCTGGCCGAGCGCAGGCCAACGGCCCTTCCTGGACGAGCCAGCATCAGAGAGGAAGGCTGTTCCGGTCAGGCCCAGTAGGCCTGCCCGGGCCGGAACCAGGTCCCGCCACTGCCCCTCGGCCAACAACTGGCCGGGACTCTAGACAACTGACCGTAGGGGACGGCGCCGTCCGGAGCGCCGAGCCAGGGCCAGCAGGCGGCCGGACCGCCTGCGTGTCCCCTCACGGGCACGTGCTCCTTAGGTCCCCAGCAGGACACCGTCCATGGTGCCCAGCTCCCCGCGGACCGGCCCACCAGAGAGCGCCAGCCGGGCGACTGGGCAGCTTCTGGAAGCAGGGTGGGGACGCCCTCCGGCCCCAGCAGCTGCCCAGGGCCAGCCCTGCTCGCAGAGGCTCCACCAGGCCGGCGAGGGGACGGGCGCTCAGGGCAGTGACGAGGGAGACGCAGAACGAGTGCCCAGACGGGTGGATGGTGACAGCTGGGGGCCGGCGTGGGCCGGCGGACGGCAGACGCCGCTGAGGCCCGTGGCCTGGCCCGGCAGCCGCCGAGCAGAGGACGGTGCGGGATGACGGTCTCGTCCTGCTCCCTGACACCGCGGTCTGCCCCAGGAGAGCTGCCCCGTCGGCAGCCGAGTCCTGCAGCTGGTCCTGAGCGACCCTGACTCCCCGGAGAACGGGCCCCCCTACTCGTTCCGCATCACCCGAGGGAACGACGGGGCCGCCTTCCGCGTGACCCCGGACGGCTGGCTGGTGACCGCGGCGGGGCTGAGCCAGGCGTTGCAGGGCCGGTACCAGCTGCAGGTGGAGGTGAGGCGGGGGCGGCGAGGCATGGAGGCCTGGCGGGCACCGGGGACTGGTGGGGCGGCGGGGGCAGGCCCTCGGCCCACGTGCGGCTCGCGGACCCCCGCACCCGAGACGCCCCACCGGGCCCAGCCCGGGCGCAGCAGTCACGGCCTGGCCTGCCCACAGGCGTGGGACAGCGGCGTGCCCCCGCTCTCGTCCTCCACGGCGGTCAGCGTCCTCGTGGCCGAGCGCAGCCGCTACCCGCCCTCCGCCCTCCCGCTGGAGGTCTTCATCACCGTGGGCGAGGGCGAGTTCCTGGGCGGCCTGGTGGGCAAGATCCACGCCACGGACCGAGACCCCCAGGACACGCTGACCTTCTCCCTGGCGGGCCCCGCCCTGGACGGGCACTTCTCGGTGGGTGCGGCCGACGGCGCCGTCCTGGCGGCCCGGGGCCTGCCCTGCGGCCACTACGCCTTCAACGTGTCGGTCAGCGACGGCACCTTCGCGGCCTGGGCGGGTGTCCAGGTGCACGTGTGGCGGGCCGGCCGGGAGGCCCTGCAGCGCGCCCTGTGGCTGGGCTTCGGCCAGCTGGGCCCCGAGGAGCTGGTGAGCGAGCACTGGCGGAACCTGCAGCGCTTCCTCGGCCACCAGCTGGGCGCCAGGCGCGCCCGCATCCGCCTGGCCAGCCTGCAGCCGGCGGAGGCCGCGGCGGGGGTGGACGTGCTGCTGGTCTTCGAGGGGCACTCTGGAAACCCCGCGGAGCTGCAGGAGCTGGCGGCCACGCTCGCGCGCTCGGCCCGGGACATGGAGCAGGCGCTGGGCCTGCAGATGCGCGCGGCCGTGCCCGTGGCGCCCTGCCGGGGGCCCGGCTGCCAGGACCACGCCTGCCGGGACGCCGTGCAGCTGGACGCCGCCCCCGGGCCCGCCTACAGCACCGCCCGGCTCAGCGTGCTGACCCCCCGGCACCGCCTGCTGCAGAGCTGCGTGTGCAACGGTGAGGGCCGCGGCGCGCAGGCTGGGCGCTGGGCTCCGCGGCGCTGGGCCTCTCTGGGCTCCTCGGGCCGCGCGGGGCCGCTCCGCTGACGGGCGAGCGCCCGTCGGGCCCACCCGGACCGGGGCAGCTGGGTGCTCCCTGCCACCACCGCTCCCCGCGCTCCGCCCCTCTCCCGGGCCTGGGCCCTCAGAGGGGGGCTGCAGCCAGCAGGGCGGGAGCGGCTCCCAGGGAGAGGCCCCAGCGCCCCACGAGCTGGCGCACTCGAGTTCAGGCCGGCCGGCCCCTCACGCACGGCCGGGCCGCAAGCAGTGACCAGGCGGGCAAGGGGCACGGGACGTGGGGGCGCGGGGATGGGGACGGGCGGCCGCGGGGGCAGAACCCCCACAGGGACCTCCCCTCTGCAGCGCTCAAGACAGGAGGCGGCGCCCCCAGAGGCCTGGAGCCGCAGCGCACGCCCCTCCCCAGCGTGGCCGTCACGCCGCCTGGGTGGGCCGGCGCCGTCCTCGTGGGGGAGCGGGCGGCTGGTCCCTCGCTGGGGCTCCAGGGCCCTTGGCTCCGAGGTGACACCCGGTGTCCCCCAGGCACGGCCGCGAGGTTCAGCGGGCAGAGCTTCGGGCGGTACCGCCCGGCCGGAGCCCAGCCCTGGCACATCCGCTTCCGGCTGAGGACCCTGCAGTCCCAGGCCGTCGTCCTGTCCAGCACCGGGGCCTCGAGGCTGTCCCTGCAGGTGAGGCCGGTGGCGCACACTCTGGTGCTGAGTGAGCCTGGGCAGGGACTGTCCAGGCCGGCGGCTCTGTGGGCGGCGGGAGGGGGCCCGCGTGGGTCACCGGGCCGGGCGGGAGGTAGCCGGAGGCTCTGGGCTGGGAGCCAGCGTGTGGCCACGGGCGGTGGGGCGTGGAGGTGCCGAGACGGCCCAAGAGCCGCCGCGGGAGGCCCTGGTCAGCGGGCAGCGAGGAGGGCGTCCTCGCGAGGGCGTGGCCCGGGCCCTGTGGGCGGCGAGGAGGGCCAGCCCTCTCCACGAGCAGCCCCCGAGGCCGTGCCCGCCGCCGACACGAGGCGCCCTGCGGCTCACGCCCGGTCCCCCCGCAGCTGCGGGACGGGGCCCTCCGGCTGGAGCACCACTGCCCGGGCGGCTTCCACGCCAACCTGTCCTCGCCGCGCCGCGTGAGCGACCAGCAATGGCACTGGGTGCACGTGGAGGAGGCCGGCAACGCGACCCACCTGTGGGTGGACGGGGCGGCCGGCACCGCCCTGCTGCTCGCCGACAGCTGCCGTGGCCCGGCGCCCCAGCGGGACCTCCTCCTGGGCGGCCTGGCCGCCCCCGGGGCCCCCGTCCAGCTCGCCCAAGGTTTCCAGGGCTGCCTGGACGAAGTGACTGTGAACGGGGAGCCGCTGGCGCTGCTGGCCCCGGAGGGGGCGGGGGGCTTGCTGGAGGCACGCGGCCTGAGCCCCTGCTGCCCCCAGGGCGGCCCCTGCAGCCAGAAGCCCTGTCTCCACGGGGGGCTCTGCACTCAGACCCCGGGGGCAGGTAAGGCCCACAGCCCTCCCCGCCCGCAGCCTGGTGTCAGCCAAGGGGCCCCTCCCCCTCGCGAGGCCCCTCCCCCTCCTGCCGGGGTGCAGCCTGGGGACCTCCTTGGTGGGGCTATCCTGGCCCGCCCCAGCCTCCTCTCGCCCCTAGGCTACGTGTGCACCTGCGCCCCCCAGTTCTCGGGGCGGCACTGCGAGCAGCGGTGGGAGAACTGTTCCTCGAAGGCGCCCTGCCCCGAAGGCGTAGCCTGCACCTCGGCTCCGGGGGGCGGCACCTGCGCCTGCCCACACCCCCACACGGGGGGCAGGTGAGTGGCCTCCCCGGGCTGGCGTGGGGCAGCGCCGCATGGGGCCGGCCGGGGCTCGGGCACCAGCCTCCCGCACTCGGGCCAGTCATGGAACAGGGCACAAGGCATGAGGCGTGCAACCCGGCCCAGGGAGGCGGGGGTGGAGCGTGGGGGGGGCCCGCGCTGGCTTGTGGGTGCAGGGGGTGCCCCGAGGCGAGGCGGGGGACCCGCGCTGGGGTGGGACGTGGAGCCGAGGTGAGGCGGGGCTCCCAACCTGCTGCTCTGCCTGCAGGTGTGAGTCGGAGGCCCAGGGCTGCGCGGAGGGGCTGTGCCTGGTCACGCCGGCCATCAGGCGCGGGGACTGGGGGCTGCAGGAGGCGCTGCTGGTCACCCTGGTCCCAGTGCTGGCCGTTGCGGCCGCCGTGGGGCTCTTGCTGTGCTGTCGCCGCTACCGCCAGGCCCACAAGCCCGTGGCCGCCGAGGACCCCGACCTGCTGGCCCGCAGCGTCGGCGTGGACACCCAGGCCGCGCCCGCCGTGGAGCTCAGCCCCCTGGGCCCCTGCCCCCGCGGGGACCTCGGCCAGGGGGCGCCTGGCAAGGCGGGGGCGTCCGGCGAGCTCGGCACCTTCGGGCCCAGCTCCAAGCAGCGGCCCGTGGTCTGCAGCGTCCCGCCCCGGCTCCCGCCCGCGGCGCTGCCCGCCCGCACCGACCACACGCCTGCCGTCAAGAGGACCTGGTCCGGCGAGAACGTGGGTGAGCCCCGGCCGCCGCCGCCAAGAGGGTCCCGAGGGGCTCGCCAGGGCCAGGTGTCTGGGCGCGTCCACCGCCTACCTGGCCGCTGTGGGCAGAGGCCCGATGGGCGGACCCAGCACGGGGCAGGCAGCCCAGCCCTGAGGCCCGCGGTCAGCCCCGGGGAGGACTGGCCAGCCCCAAAGGAGGGACTGCCCTGCTGCCTCGCCGGCCGTCCCAGCAGCCAACACAGGCAGCGTGTCCCCTGGCCGCAGGCGCTGGCCGTGCTCGCGGTGCCCAGCTGCGGCCCATGGTGCAGGCACTGCCGGAGCCGCGTCCTGCAGGCAGCGGGAGCTGGCCGGGGAGCCGGGCAGCCGCGAGCCGGGCCTCACCCCCCTCCCGCCCCCCAGGGTACCCAGGTGCAGCCGCGGTCTGGCCCCCCACCTACGCCAGGAAGGAGCGCTGGGAATGCGCCCCCTCGGAAGTGACCCCTTACCGCCACCAGCCCCCCGTCTTGATGCCCGAGCCCCCAGGCCTCTACGGGGGCTTCCCCTTCCCCCTGGAGCTGGGAGACAAGCGGGCCCCCCTGCCCCCCCGCTACAGCAACCAGAACCTGGAGGACCTGCTGCCCCCGCGGCCCCCCAGCCCCCGGGAGCGCCTGCTGGCCCCCCGGCTGCAGGAGTACACGGCTGTCAGCTACTACCAGCCGCAGCCGCGCCCGGGGGCCGGGGGGCCCTGCCTGCTCGAGGGGGGCTACAAGGGCGTGAGCGTGCGCCTCAGCCGGGCCGGGCCCTCCTATGCCGACGGCGAGGCTGGGGGCAGGCCGCCCTCCGGCCGGGGCCCCCTGGCTCCCCCCGACTACGAGGGCTCCGACCAGGCAGAGAGCGACTACGGCAGCTGTGAGGAGGTCATGTTCTAGCCCCGCACGGAGCCCGCGCCCGCCGCGCGGCAGGCGGAGTATCTGGGTGGAGGGCCGGCCTGGGCAGCTGCGTCCAGGGCGCTCTCCAGCCAGGGCGGGCCGAGGGCAGCGTCGGGAGCGGCGGCCAAGGGGTTCTGGGCCGGGAGCCGGCAGGCGGCTGGCTGTGGGCCTGGGGCGGCCGGGGCAGAGCAGGCGCTGGGGAGGCCGGCCAGGCCCGGCCCGAGCGCGGGCTATGCTCGGCTGCAGCGTCTGCACAGGCCAGGCCCCCTGGAGGCCACGGGGATGGCCAGCCAAGCTGTGCCAGCGTCCTGGGCACCGCCCGGCCCTCAGCCCAGGGCCCGCGGCCTGCCCGCTGCTGTGAGGGCGGCTGGGCCCACGCTTCTCAAGCACTTTGAGCCAAAGGCCGGACTTCAGAAACCTGCTGGGAGAGCCGGCCCAAGGGGCCCGGGACAGGAGCTCGGACCACGGCCGGGGACAGGTGTCTGGACAGATGCCGGCAGGCGGGTCCCTGCAGTGACCGCCTCGGCAGGAGCCGGCACGGGTGCCCCGCGCACGCCGCTGAGCACGGGCACCTGCGGTGAGCGGGGCGGCACTGGGCTCGGGGCCCGCCCCCGGCTGCTGCTGGAGACAGGGGAGCGGCGTGGAGCGCCACAGGGCTGCAGGGGCTGTGCGGTGCGGGCGTCCGCGGTCACGCTGTGTGCCCAGGGAGGCACTTTTTTTCACAATAAAGTATCTTTTTTACTGTTACCTCCCGAGTCTTCCTGCTTGGCTGGTGCAGGTCCTGGGCCCGTGGGTGCAGGTCTGTGGGATGGGGGTGAGGGGCCCCCAAAGTCCTTGGCCCAAACCAGAGAACACTCGCATGCACGCGGCCCCGAGCCGGCCATCCTCGCTAGGCCTCCAGGTGAGGACCGGCTGCTGACCAGAGGGCCGGCGAAGTGCCCCAGAAGGGGGTCAGAGGAAGGGGGCCGCACGGCCCTGTCCACGGCCTGGGTCTCCGAGAGGGTGGCCCTCCCCACTCCCAGAGGGGCGTGGCCCTGCAGGGCGCAGTGGCGGCCTGGGGCGGACGCATGAGCCAGCTGTGGGGGGATGGGCAGGTCCGGGCCTGGGCCCGGGGAGCCGAGGCGCAGGGGCCGCCCAGGACAGGAAGCCCGGCCAGCCCGCGCTGGCAGCACCAGGGAGAGCGGGAGCAGGGCCCGGCCGGAACGTTTGCGCCTTCTCAACCTCCAGGTCCCGAAGACACCGGTGCTGACCCCGCATGGGCCGGGGGCCTCGCGGCAGTGCCCAGCAGCCCGGGCAGCCGAGGGCTTCGGCCAGCCAGGCCTCCAAACAGCTGCTCCACGAAGGGCTGAGGGGTGCCAGCTGGCCGCGTGGGGAAGGAGCTGGAAGAGCAGCTGCGGGCGAGACCCGGGCCGGAGCAGCCGGGGCCGAGGGCGGGCGCTTGGGCGGTGGGAGCGCTGGGCTGGGCCGAGAGGGCAGGGCCGAGCGGGGAGCCAGGACGCGACTCGCCGAGGCCAGCAGAAGAGCAAAGCCGGACAGCCCCCGGCAGAAGGCGTGTTTGAGCGCGGCGCCGCCCACGATCGAAAGCGCCTCGGGCCGGGAAGCCCGGAGCCTCCCAGGGCCCGGACGCTCCCGGCGCATTGCGTCCACAGGCCAGGACGGACTCCCCCCGGGCGAACGACCACCACCGTGGGAGACCCAGAGGGCACCGCCCACGGCCGGGACTGCGGCTGCGCCACACTGCCCAGCGCCAGGACGAGCCAGAGACGCGCCCGGCGCGGCACAGCCCCGAGGAAGGGCGGTGGGGACGGGTCTGGCCCCCGGGGACGGCCAGAGGCCCCCGGACCTGACCAAGGGCTCCCCCGGCCTGCGCCCAGCCCGCTGCGTCCGGGCACGTGGACACGCCACATGCGGAGGGGCACGCAGAGTCCGCGTCGCGCTCCGCGGATGGTCTGGGGCGGGGCTGCCCGGCGACAGGGACCCGCACCTCGGAGAGCCTCCGAGGAGCCACGCCGGGCGCAGGAAGCCCTCGCGAGGCCGCCGCTGCGCCTGCACTTGCTGGCACACGGCCACGCGGCGGAGGGGACAGCCGGGGCGGTGTGCACAGGGGCGCCGCAGAGGGCCAGAGGGGCCGGGCCCACAGGGCGGCCGTCCTGCAGCGGGGCCCACCGAGAGAGGGCGACGCAGGACGCGCGAGACGCCGGTCGCGACAGCCTGGAAACAGCGCTAGGTTTTAAGTCAAGTCAGACAGTTTTAACACGGCAGCACGGGCGCGACTCAGGAGCTCCGGCCACCGTGGTGGTGCCCGCGGCCAGGGCTGAGCGGCCAGCGGACAGTCCCGAGGCAGGTCCGCCGACCCCCGGAGGCGCGAGTGGGGCAGACGGGGGCGACACGGGGCGGAAAAGAGGCCGCTCAAGGGGAGGGCCCCTGCGTGCCCCAGGCCCGGCTGGAAGGAGAGCGGGCGGCAGCGCGTAGAGTGAGCTGTGCAGCAACGGGCGGCCCGGCCGGGAGGGCGGCGCTGCAGGTCTGCGGCCACCCTGGGGAGGTCGCACAGGCCCACCGGCCTCTGGCCACCCGCAGAGGGGCACAGCCAGGCCCGCCCGCGGCGGGTGGGCAGCGGCCGGCCTCTACAGGTAGGCGCTGGTGGGGCTGGCGAGGACGGGGGCGCTGCCCGGCACGGCCAGCTCGTACAGCGCCTGGTAGGTGCCCACCACGAAGCCCAGGAAGCCCACCACGCTGATCAGGACGTCCTTGGCCACGGCCAGCGGGCTCATGCCCTCGGAGTAGTAGGTGGCGACCTCCAGCAGGGGCGGGATGATGAGGGCCAGCGCGCTGCTGCTCACGGAGCCCACCAGGGAGATGACCAGGTCCAGCCGGGGGACGAGGACGGCCAGGACGCCTGCAGAGAGGACGGGCAGCTCAGGGCAGGTGCGGCCGGCCCCCAGCCCGGCGCCTCCCGGCACGCACCTCGCCTACAGACAGGGCGCCGCGCAGACCCACCTTCTGGGGCAGCCCGACCGCCGCCCCCTCCCGTGGCCCCCCCGGATCGCAGGCTGCCCAGCAGCAACCGCACGACACAGCCACGGCGCCGCCTGGTCTCCAGTGGGGCCAGTGTGCACGCCCTGCCCGACCGGGACCTGGCCTCGCCCGGCGTGGACGAGGGCAGCCTCCTCCCAGCGGCCCGCGTGGGCGCTGGTGCTGCCGGGGCGTGAGGCCACCTGCTCGCCCTCCGCGCGGGCGTCTGGCCCAGCCATTGGCCACGGCCGCCCCCGCCCACAGGCCCCATGGCCCGCTGAGCGACTCGCGCGGTCACTGCACCCCACGCAGCTCGGCTGCGGCCCCAGAGACCGTCTGAGCCGCTGATGGGACGCGGCCAGCGCCCGCGACTGGGCGGGCTCAGCGGTTGTCGCCGCGGGACAGGCAGCCCTGGGGCCCGGGGCCGAGGGAGCAGGGCGGCGGGGAACGGGGAAAGGCGGCCCCGTGAACGAAGACACAGTGCCCGAGGACACGTGGTCAGTGGGCGCCCAGGAGGCCGCAGGGGCCTCTCAGGCTGGACTGAAACGCGGGCGCAGGCGTCCCCAGGAGCCCCTGGCCTGCGCTGCGGCAGCCAAGCGGCCGTGTGCGCTCCGAGCCCGCCGGCGCCCTCTGTGTTCCCCACGGGCGTGAGCCACGGGCCAGTGTGCCCACCCAAGGGCAGGCCCGGCCGGAGCCGGCGGCCAGCGGCGGGAGAGCCGTGCCCCTCAGCCCAGGGGCAGCCGAGCTCAGAGCTTCCCAGCGCCGGTGGGGGAGGCTTCCGCATCTCGCCGCGGGGGGCCATCGCAGCCGGACACAGCAGCACCACCCAGCCCGCCCGCCCGCCCCGCTTGCAGCACCCGCCCGCCCGCCCGCCCCGCCGGCCTGCAGCCGGCCGCGGCCACTCACACGTCAGGCCGACGAGCGCCGTGCGCACCGACAGGTCGACCGCCAGCTGGCAGCGCTCGGGCGCGCGCGCCGCGAACACCGGCACGATGAGCTGTGCTGGCACGTAGAACTGCAGCGCATAGGTGAAGAAGATGCCGGCCGAGTACAGCAGCTTCACCGCCTGGTACAGCCTGAGGGCCGGGCGGGCGGTGGGCACGGGCCGGCCCAGGAGCACGCTCCTGCCCGCGCCCCCACGCCCCTGCCCCTGCCCACGCCTGCCCCCGCCACCCGCACCCGCTGCCCCCGCACCAGCAGTTGGGCAGGTTGAGGGTGACGCTGCCACGGGTGTCGGCCCCGAACTGCAGGTAGCCCAGGGAGCCCAGGCTGATGTACAGCAGCGTGACGATGCCCATGCCCACGTAGAGCAGGAGCGAGAACTTCTCGGGGTCCTTCATCTTGTTTTCCAGCGGCAGGACCTGGGAGGCCGGAGCGACGGGCCGGCCCGGAGACAGTGAGCTGGCGCCAGAGCCCGGCGCTGCCGGACAAGGCCGCACGGTCCGGGTGCGTAGCCCTGTTGCGGGCAGGTGGGGCGGGGCGGGCCCGGAGTGCGGGGAGCCTGGGGTGTGGGGAGCCCGGGGCGCGGGGAGCCCGGGGCGCGGGGCCCCAGCTCGGCAGCCTGGGGGCGCCCTCTCAGCTGGTGAAGAGCGGGAGGCCCGTCCAGGCGCTGCGGGGGAGGGGGGCACACGCAGCCAGGGCAGCAAGAAACCTGAAGACACAGGGTCCGTGGCGCGGCGGGCAGGGCGCGGGGCAGGGGCGGCGCCCGCGAGCTGCCCAAGAGGGGTGGGCAGGGACGGTCTCCGCGCCCCAGAAGGCGGCGCCCTGCGTGCCCAAGTCCCACGCCGAGGGCCACCGGCACTTGCCCGCCCGACGCTCTCCCCCAGCGGACAGCTCTGGGCAGAGCCGCAGAAAGCACGGACAGCCCCGCTGCCCGGCACGGCTGCCGGGCCAAAGCCGGAGGCACGGGCACAGGCGTGGGGCCGCCGGAGCCCCTCGTGCAGTAGCAAGCCGGCAACGCCGGCAGAGGCGGCACTCACCACGCCGATGCCCTCGAAGGCGAAGATAGCCGTGCCGAAGAACAGGGGGTAGGTCTTCCAGGAGGCCACCAGGGGCAGGTGGCTGGGGTCCGGGATCCGCTGGGAGGGGGCAGGGCAGGCTGAAGCCCACGCAGGAGGGGCTGTGTCCTCCCCGCCGTGCTCTCTGGCACAGCCCCGGGGCTGCAACTCCCCGCAGGCGGCTGGCCGGAGCCGCCCCCTGGGGCACACGGCAGGGGCCCGCGTGGAAAGGCCGTGGTGACGGCCACGGAGCTCAGCTGCTCCAGGCTAGTCCGCGTCTCTGCTTTTATGCTCGGCCTGTTTCCCACCGAGGCCAGGCCCCGCCGCAGGTCTGTGCGGAGGCGGGCGGCCGAGGACGCAGCTGGGAGGCCTGTGAGGCCTCCCCGTGCTCCTGACGGACGGCGGCATGCCCAGGACGAGCCGCTGGCCTCTGGACCACGGCCTCTGAAGCCACAGGCCGTGACGCCAGGTTCAAAGAGAAGCGACCTCCAGGGCCCCAACGGTGACCACCAAGGGCCGGCCGGGCAGGCACGTCCACCGGGGAGGCGAGCGCCAGGCCCGGCCACTGGGTGACTTGGGACCAGCGGCCCGGCCCACGCCCACCCAGCCCCAGGAGGGCACGGCTCCCCGCATGGGCGCCGCACCCACGGCAGGTGCCGCGTGAGGGCGGGCGCACCTGCACGATGAACTGGTAGATGCCCACCAGGCTGACCAGCATGCTGGCGTTGGCCAGCAGCGAAAAGGCGGCCAGCACGCGCAGGCTGCGGATGAAGACGAGCAGCACCAGGCAGGGCAGGAAGGCCAGCATGTAGAGCCGCGAGTCCATGGTGGGCGTGAGCGCCACCGTCCGGTTGGCATGGCAGTCGCTGGTCGTGCCGTTGGCCGCCTCGATCACCTGGGATGGCAGGAGACAGGGCTGCGGAGCCCGGCCAGCACAGGGGGCCCGGCCGGGCGGGGCCTGCGGCCGGCGGGCCACGCCTGGGCGCTTTGCTGCCCGCGCCCGCCCGCCGGCCGGCCGTCCCCGCGGCCCACCTGCTTCAGGTTGTCAGCCAGGAAGACGAAGTAGACGCAGCAGAAGCCCAGCTGTGTGACGATCAGGAAGAAGTCCACGCCGCGCCTGCGGGCCACGGAGCGCACGCTGGGGCTGCAGATGGCCGGAGGCGCCACCGCACCCCAAGCCGTCCCGGGCCGGTGAGTCCGCCCCACGGGCCCCGCAGGGTCGGGGGTCTGGCCCACAAAGGGGAGACTGGGCCCAGAGCGCGCAGGGCACCGTGGGCGGGGCGGGGCGGGCAGGGCGGCACCTTCCCCAGTGCGCGTGGTTGCGCAGCCAGGCGCTGGGGCTGGCCTCCAGCCCGTGCTTCACCGTGTCCCCGTAGTCCAGGAAGGGCTTGTTGAGCCTGCGGGGAGAGCCGGTGAGATGGGAAGCCCCACGCCCACCCCGCGGGCAGCGCCGGGCCTCACCTGTGGCAGAAGTGGTGGGCGCACTTGACCAGGATGCCCATGCAGTGCACGGCCACGATGCCGATGACCAGCAGGCTGAGGGGGCCCATCTGGGGAGCGGCACGGGGTGAGGGCAGGCGGCGAGGCCCCGCCAGCCCCGGCCCCGGGCACCGCCCTGGGGACGCCGCAGCACCACCTCCGGGACGTGGCCGAGGAAGCGGGGCTGGGCAGCGGGTCACGGGGCGGGTGGCCGCCCAGGTGCCATCCAGCAGCCGCTCCGCGGAGCCCACGCGGGACACCCCGCCCATCATGCTCCTCCGGCTGCGAGGCCCCGCCCGGGGCTGGGAACGGGGCCCGCCGGGCCGCGACGGGGCGGGCTCACCAGGATGCCGGCGTTCTTCACGGCCATGGGCAGCCCCAGCAGGCCGGTGCCGATGTTGCCCTTCAGCAGGTGGATCAGCGTCTGGAACCACCTGGCGGAGGGGCGGGCACGGTCACGGCCGGGCGGCGCCCACGGACCCAGTGCACGGGCCTTGCGTCTCCCGCCCGGGGCGCCGAGGCGGGCGGCCAGCCCAGGCCAGTCTGGGGCGCACAGTGCCGCCCCCACCCCGCCCGGAACCGGCTGCCGGGGCGGCGTCCAGGCCGCGGGTCAAGTGCCGCACGGAGGGGCCGCGGGCGCAGCGGGGCCCCGGCTGTGGGCCTCACGTGGTGGTGTTGCGCTCCCCGAGGCGCTGGTAGGAGCCGGGGGACGAGACGCTGCTCAGGCCCTCCGACGGGCTGTCCTCGGGGCTGGCCTCGGTGGAGCTGTAGTCGTGGTAGCCCTCGCTGCGCAGCCGCTGGGTGGACATGGCGTCCTGGGGGCGAGGGGCAGCGCTGACGACTCCGGGAGCTGGGGCCCGCGGCTCCCTGCCGGGGGCGGGCTGGGCAGCTGAGGAGGACATGTCGGCACAGCGGCGGCCACACACTGGGGCGGAGGCCGAGGGCCGAGGGCCGGCGCGGGACAGTGGGCGGGGCCAAGGGCACGGGCAGGCGCCCGCCTCGGCCAAACACACCTGCTGGGGCAGGGGTGACCACGCGGGGCCGGGCCCGGGCCCCCCCCGCTGCAGGCCGGGGTTCAGTGTCCCTCCCTGGCCACTTCCCGGCACTGAGCAAGGGCTCAGCCGCACCCACATGCAGGCCCGGGGCACCCCGGGGCCCCTCGCTGCCCCAGGAACGCCGGGCCGGCCACCCCCGCGGCACACTGGCGCCAGAGCCACCGGGCGTGCCCCGGCCCTGCCCTCACCTTGGAGGTCGGCAGCGGCCCCGCGGCCTGGCGAGGGCCTCCCGGGGCCGGGGTGCGGGGCCGTGTGGGCGGCTGCGCCCTTGCACGGCCTCTGCCTCCCGCCTCCACCCCGCGGAGTCTCACGAGCCGGGCGGCTCCTGCCGTGGACGCGCCACACGCCTCACGCGCTCGCGGGGCGGCGCTGGGGGACGCGGCCGAGGGCCCCGGAGCCCCGCAGCCCGTGGGCAAGAGCCATGCGGGCCGGTGCGCGGGAGGCGCCGCCGCGCCAGGAGCGGCCGCTCGGGAAGCTGGGCTGCGGCGGGCGGCCCTCGAGGACCTGCGGGAGGGAAGGGCGCGTGAGCAGCTCGGGCCGCGCCCGGGCGGCCAGCTCGCTTCCCCTGGAGGCCCCACGCGACCTCGCGGGGCTTGGGCTGCCGCCTGCCCGCCACAGCGGCCGAGCGGCGAGGGGCGCCATCTGGGCAGGAGGGTCCACGGGAGCCAGGGGCTGGGGCGTCGTCAGAGGTCAGGGGAGCCCCTCTGCAGCTCCGGTCCGGCCACCCCAGCCCCCAGGGCAACGCAGCAGCCCCCCCGTGCAGAGGCCCCGGTGCAGCCGGGCCGGGTGGGGTGACCTGAAGCAGGGGCCGGCAGCGTCCACGACTGACCAGACGTGCCAGTCCCCAGGCCCTTCCACTTGCAGGGGCGCCGCGAGGCCGGGGTGGAGCCACGGGGCCCCGCGCACAGCCCAGGTCCCTCCACCGGGAAGCCCGGCTGGAACAGGTGGAATCATGGTGACGCTGCGGCGCGCCGCCTCACGCGGACAGGACCCAAGTTTGCCGGGGCAGGCCTCCGGGAGGGCGGCGGGGAAGGGCTGGAATCTCCAGCCTCAGAACAAACACGGCTGCAGAGTGTGGGGTGTGGCCTGCACCCCAGCACGGCGCCCGCGGCCCTGGGCCGCGCGATAAGAGCGCGGACGTGCAGAGCGCAGCACTCACCGGGACAGGCCCCCCGGGAGCGGGCGCCCCAAGGGCAGGGCAGGAGGCGCCGCCCACCTGCTGCCGGACACCTGGGAGAGCAGGCGGGAGGGCGGACACGGGCAGCAGGAGGGCCTGGGGGGCGGCAGCCACGGCCCTCTCCTGTGCCTGCCGGGCCACGCTGTAAGGGGAGGGCGGCGGGCGCCCCGGGCTCCCACAGGTCGGGGACCGAAGCCAGTGACCGAGGGGGCCGGAGTCATGGAGAAGGGGCGACACGGGTGGTGCTCCCGCCGCCGAAGCTGCTGTGGGGCGCGGCCGGCCGCAGGGGCTGGCGGGCCCAAGTCCTTCCCAGAGCTGTGGGTGGCGGGCCAGGGGTGCGGTGCAGACGCCCCCAGAGCCCCGGGCCCTGGGACACGCAGAGCCGCTGACCGCGGGCGCCTGCCGCAGCACGGCCGCAAGGGCCATGGCAGCAGGGACGGGCCTGGCCGGGTCACAGCGCGGCCGCACCGCGGCGCCGAGGGGAGCGGGGGGCAGGCCCGGGCGCTGCAGGCCAGCGGGGGCGGCGGGCCAGGCCCTTGCGTGGCCACAGCCTGCCCGGCGTCGGCGCCGCATCGGCGGTGCAGGGGCAACTGCAGGCACAGGCTCTGTGGGGGTGATGGATGTTCTAGAACGGACCGTGGGGACGGCCGTGCGGTCAGTGCGCTGACCACCCCGAGCCGCCCACTGACGGGTACGAGCGACACACAAGAATGGCAGCTCCGAGAAGCTGCTGAAAAAAACCAGACGGTCTTCAGGGTCCAAGCTGATGGGACCTGAGCTCTTTATTTTCAGCCACGTTCCCAGGTGATCCTGATTACAGGTGGGCAGACGGAAAACAGCACAGGAAGAAGAGAAAGTCCCAGGACGGGGGACGGGCACAGCCCAGCCTCACCTCCTGCGAGGCTCGGGGCTGCTGATGTGCAAACAGGTGCCAGCTTTGTTCTGGAACAATGAGGCGCATGGAACGCAGCGGGGCGGGGTTCCAGCGCACCCCGCCTTCGCTGGAATCCCCACGGCACAACGAGGACGCTGCGAGGGGCACTGGCCCGCGGAGGGCGGGGTGCTCATGCAGTTGGGCTCTGGAGCTCATTAGAGCCAGCGCAGAGGGGCACCCCAGAACCTGGGCGCCGACCGGAACAGGCTGAGTGGGGGCATAAGGGAACAGGTGGGGGTAGGCAACACGCCCACATTCCGCCCGCAGCCACACAAACCCCGGAGTCGGCCAGCCCCACCCTAAGCGCTGCCCTCTTCCTTCTGAGGCACCGAGGCTTGGGTCAGACCCCAGGGCACAGAGGCCAGCCAGCGGCCTCTCTCGCACCCTCAACGAGACCCTCCCTGAACCCTCTCCAGGGGTGGAAGCTGCGGCTGAGGTCTGCAGGGGCTTTGTGACAGCAGCCGCCAGGCTGGCCCTGGGCCCCGCAGGCCTCAGCCTGGCGCACGCTGCTCGGGGGGAGGACACGCGCAGACGCCGGCGCAGGCAGGAGGCCCCTCGCCACGGAGGCCGAGGTGACCACCAGGGAGACGCGGCTGGACGCCGGAGCCCAGTCCACGCGGCCGCCCCGCGCTCCAGCCACCGCCCGCAGAGCCGCGCCCACGGGCGTCCCAGAGCTGCGCACACGGCCCGCGGCTGGCCGTGGGGGCGCACGGGAGACTCTCCCAGAGGGAGCCCCCGGCAAGGTGCCAGAGAACAAAGAGGTGGCGCAGGAGACGGGTCTGCCTGTGCTGCCCACCCCTCCCCGCCCGCGGCAGCTCCCCCGGCAGGCAGCTGAGCGTGGGGACAGGCCGGCCGGCGCTCGCGTGGGTCACGCGCCCTGGGGAGGGGCTCGGCACAGGAGAAGGGAAGTGGACGCTCGCCCAGGTCAGGGGCAGCTACAGGTCAGGACGAGCACTCAGTTTGGGGCCCCGAGACTTTTAAAGAAGGAAGGGAAGGGAAGACCAAGAGGAGCCCCCGCTGAGGAGGCAGCGGGGCCCCAGGCAGGAAGGAACAGGAGCGCCCGAGCCCCTCCTGGCACAGCTACTCACAGGAGACCCCACAGCCATGACCTGCCGCCTCCCGCCCACCCAAACCGCACCCACCACTTCCCTTCCGGCCCAGGAAGGGCCGGGAGGAAGCTGCCTTCTGTTGCAGAATCAGCGGATCTGCCTCCCAGCTCGGCCTTTAGAGACACCAGCAGGGCCGCCAGCTGCCGCGGAGGAGGCTGGAGGCAGAGCAGCCGCCTCAGAGGCTGGGGATAGGCCAGGAGGCCCAGCCTTGCTCCCACCCCAGGGCACCTTCGAGGAGCGCTGCAGCGTACCAGCAGGTCAGCGCGGAGCAGCTCTGCGCTGGGCTGACTCTGCAGAAGCGACGGAGGCAGAGTGTCCCCTGCCGTCGCCTGGCAGGGCCGCCGACAGGACCGCGGGCAGGATTTGCTGGCACTTAGCAGCACGGGCGGAGTGCCGCGGCCCCTCTCTGCCCGGCAAGTGCAGGTGAACGGGTCTCTGGCCCCAGGCAGGGCCCGACGGCCCCGCCCATCGCATCCCCGCGCGGCAGGCTGGGGCAGCAGGTGGCCAGCGGCCGCAGCTCTGACTGCCCGCCGCACCCCGCGCTAACTGCACACGCCAAGCGGGGGTCTTTCCCTCCCAGTGCCAGGGCTCCCCGAGAGCGCCCCCGACGACCCACAAACCTGCAGGGCGGGCGCAAGCCCACACGACGGGGTCTGCAGACGCCCGGGGCAGGCCCGCCCGGCCCGCTGACCGCCGCGGCCCCCGACGCGGGACCCGGCGCGAGGCGGTCTGGCCCGCTGGCTCGGCGCGCGGCGGCCGGCGACGCGCACACCCGGTGCGGCCCCTGGGCGAGCCGAGCGGCCGCGGCGGGCCGGGGCCTCCGGGGCCTGGGGGTCGGGCGGCCGCGCGCCCCGCCTCGGGCAGCCCGGCGGCCAGCAGACGGGCGGCGCCCGGCCCGCGGGGTCGCCGCCCGCCCGCCCGCGCGGCCCGAGCCGGACTCACCTGGCGCCCTCCGCCCCGCCTGCGCCCCGTCCTCGCTTCCGGCTCGTCACGTGACCGGTCACGTGCCGGCGCGGCGCCCCCTGGCGGCGGGCGGCGGCCGCGCATGCGCCGCGCCGGGCCGGCCCCGAGGGACCGCTGGTGCTGGCCGGCCATCGCGGGCCCGGGGAAGCGTGGGGCCGCGCGGGTGCGAGCTTCCAGGCCGCGGCGGGCGGAGCGGCGCCGGCCTGGTGGCCCGGCCAGGGCTGGAGGGGCGCGGCCGGGTCAGACCCGGAGCCCGCGGGCCGCCACCCGGAGTGCGGAGGGCCGGTGCCCAGGGCAGGGGGCCCAGTGGACGCAGGAAGCCCGGGGGCTCACGCAGGGGGACCGGGAGGGGCCGGGCGGCTTGAAAGGCAGGCGGCCCGGCCGGGTCTGGGTGCCTCTTGGGAGGTCCGGGCCTGCGCTGGGGGGAGCGGGCAGGAGCGGCCTGGACGGCTGAGGGTCCTGAGGACATAGGGAGGCGCCTGGGCCAAGCAGGGCCGCTCGGCCTTTTCCTCCTTGGATGGGCTCGGCCTGCGGAGAAGGCCCTCCAGAGCCGCCTCTGGCGGTGTTGGCGCCCGAGACCCCGGACTGAGGGACAAACGGAGGCCAGGACGCCCGCCCAGCGCTGACCCTCACGCCGGCCAGCCAGTGTCCCTTTGTATGCCTAGATAGCAAAGGCGGGAGCAGTACATTTTTTAAGAAAATTAAAAAAGCGAACGGGATGCATCCTGCCCCTCTGCGGCGCGCACCTGAGCGACGGGCACTCCAGGTGGCATGGAGAGGACGCTGGTCAGCGGCTTTGAACAGCTCGGCCCCGCCCGCTTACAGGCTTGGGGGCTCCCACCGCGCCAGGCGCCCCGAGGGGCTGTGCGGGGCCTGGGCTCGGCTGGTGAGGGTGGCGGGGCAGCGTGGCCCGCGGAGGGCCGGCGCTGGCTGGGGCGGGGGCCGTGCAGCCCGGGAGCTGGCTCGTCGGCATCGGCTGGAGTGTCCGAGCACGGCAGCCGTGCAGTTGGGACACTCAGTAAATGGTGCAGAAGCTGGAGAAGGAAGCGGAGATTCTTGATTTGGGAATGGAAATCAGTGGACAGAAAATCGCTGTGAAGAAGGGACACTGTGAAGTGAGGCGCCCGCTGGCCGCGCCCTGAGGACACCGCTGCCCGCCTGTGCGGACACAGCCCTGGCAGGGCAGGGCAGAGGGCAGGCCTGGGACGGCCCCGACCTGCCTGGGTGCCTCGAGAGGAGGGCGTGCTGGAGCCCCAGGAAGAGATGCTGCCAGCCACTCCGCAGCCGCAGCTCCGGGCTTGGTGGGCGGGACCGCCAAGGCCAGGTCCAGAGTGGCGCTCAGGAGGACCTGTGGGCAGGGGCGAGCTGGGCCCGAGCACGGGTGACCGTGTGCAGGAGTGGAGGGCTGGTGGCTGCAGCCCGCTCTCCCAGCCTCACAGGCAGGCCCCGCCGTGGACACTGCCCCCCACTGGACACAACCCCCCGGAGACAGACCTCCCCATGCCCACAGAACCTCCCACTGGACACAGGCAGGCCCCCCACACTGGACACAGACCCCCCCACTGGACACAGGCAGGCCCCCCACACTGGACACAGACCCCCCCACTGGACACA
>JAGFMF010011956.1:1734213-1786290 GCA_019455555.1 Galemys pyrenaicus
CCCCACACTGGACACAGACCCCCCCACTGGACACAGGCAGGCCCACACACTGGACACAGGCCTCCCACAATGGACACAGGCAGGCCCACACACACTGGACACAGGCCCCCCCACTGGACACAGGCCCCTGCTGTGGGCTGGAGGGAGCAGGATGCCGCACAGCTTCTCCCAGCGGAGCAGCCCAGACCAGGGCACGGCCCCACGCGGGCTCCGTCCCGTCCCGCCCCTGCTCTGTGCCAAGCTGCTGCTTCCAGGGTGAGCCGCCACCTCTCCGAGGCAGAGCCGCCCAGGAAACCCAGGGCGCAGGGCTGAAGTCGGGGCGCTGGCTCCCCCTGGTGGGCTCGGCAGAAACGCCAGCGGAAGCCGGCGCCACTGTCCGGCTGCACCAGGCTGCCGTGCCCACCGCAGCCCTCTCCACCGCGGGCCGCCTGACTGGGGCGGCGGCCCCTGCCAGGCCAGGAGGTCTGCCGGCCCAGGGTGGCCCCGCTTGCCAGGTCCGCGCACAGAGCTCGCATGGTTCTCGCCTGTCCGCACCGACTGACCGCTGGCCTTGGCTCCTGCTGGCCGCCGGCAGGCGCCCCCCGGGCCGGAAGTGGGCCACGAGGGCCGGAGGGCCGGGGCTGGGGTCCGGGACACGGAGCCTCGGTCCTCACTCAGAGCCCTGACACTAAACGCACGGCCGGCTCCCGCTGCCCCGCCCGCCCCGGCACACCTGCTGGGTGCGGACAGCAGGGAGGGGTGCTGAAACCGCTCGGAAGGAAGACGCGGCTCACGCCCGGGCTTCTGAACAGCACCGCAGCTGCGGCTCTCACACTGTAGGTGCCCGGGGACAGCGCCCTCCTCAGGCAGGCCGGCCGCCTGCGTGCTCCTGGGGAACCCGAGGCCCCGCCCCCGCCCCCGCCGCGTCCAGGCCGCCCGAGCCGAGTCCGGCTGCTGCGGGCCCTGGCGCGTGCGCGGACAGACACTTCGAAGCGACGGGCTGGCGGGCGGTGGCCCCCCAGCCCCGTCCCTGGCCCCTGCCGGGCTCCCCCGCGGAGCAGGATGGGCCACCTGAGCGGGGCGCCCCAGGGGCGCAGGCGGGAGGTGCAGACGCACGCCCACGCACCTGCGTGGGCGGCTCTAGGGAACTTAAACCAGGAGGGTACCCGGGCGGAGACCGAAGCCCGCCCCAGGGTGGCCACAGGCGTCCGTGGCCGCAGGACGCACCGGGCATGCCCAGGCCCCCAGCGCCTCCCGCAGCCGCGCCGGTGCGTCGGGGTCCAGCCGGCGCGCCCCCAGTGGCCACGCCTCTGGGCGCCCGCTCCTGGGGAACGTGTCCCCCGTCTCGGCGTGGGGCACCCGTGGGCCTCCGGGAACAGGGCAGCGAGGCGTGGTCACCCCAAGGCCTGCGGACCGGGGCCGCTTGCTCTGTCGGCCACAGCAGATGGGGTCCCCCGCCAGGGCTGCAGCTCTGGGGCGCTGCTGCGCGGTGGTGGAGCCCTGCGCGGTGCTGCCGGCCCGCGCCCCAGGGGTCCCCATAAGCCGCGGGCTTGGGCGGTCAGTGCTCAGGCGGCGGCCGTCTTCAGGGCAGGCTTCGCCGGCTTCGGCCAGCAGGTGCCCCGGCCACCTGCTCAGGTGGGAACTGTGTGGTTTTCCCGCTCCCAAAGCCACTGGCAGAAGCTGGCCATGGTCAGCGCAGAGCGGCTCCCCACGGCGGGCAGTCAGGGGCCAGCGCAGGCGGTCACCGGCAGTCCCCACTGGCCTCCCGCCCCGGCCCTGCGCTGGAGAAGGCCTGGCGTCCCGTGTCCGGCCGCCGCGCACCCCAGGCTCCCTGCCAGGGCTGGGTGGCCCTGCCTGGGGCACCCACACGCCCCCAGCCTCCTGCCCCCCAATGGCCCTTGCCCTGAACAGCACCCCGCAGGGACCTGTGTCGAGTTCTTTGAGAAAGACCGGTCAGTTGGAGTCCTTTCCTGGGGCCAGCAGAGGCAGTGGGAAGGCCAAACCTCAGGCCGCCGTGCCGTGGGCAGGGCCAGCGCTCAACCCCAGCGCAGGGGGCGGCGGCGGGAGGGCGGGCAGCCGCAGGGCCGCTCTGGGCAGCGCCCGTGGCGTGTGGCGGGTGGACGCACTGCCCGGAGGGAGCCCAGGCCCACCCGCCCCGCTTCCCGAACCCCAGGCCCCTCGTTCTTAACATGTTTAAAACTGTGGCCCATGTTGCAAAGTACCTATTTACGCTGTTAAAAACCGACATGCCGACATTCAGCGTGAGCTGCCCGGCAGCTTCCGGCCCCACACTGGCCTGGGGACCACACAGCACCCCCCCGTGCCCCGCGTCCCCCCAGCAGCAGCAGAGCCGGCCGCAGAGGCAGCGCTGTGCGCAGGCTGGGCCCGCGGGCCTCCTGGCCGCCAGCTCCCGCCTGCCGAGGCACCCTGAGGACGGGAGCCGGCTCCAGCCGGGGCCAGGACCGCCTCGGAGCCTGGCAGGCAGGGCCCCAGGCGCTCCCTGCGCAGGGGTCCCGTGAGCCTCGGGGGTCCCGCGAGCCTCCTTATCTCCGAGGTGGCATCAGCTTCCAGCCGCCCTGGAGATGGAGCGGCAGGCCCTGCCTTCAGGGACCAGGGGAAGGGCCACTCTCGTTCCACCCAGGGGACGCGGCCGGACGCTCTTGGGGGAGGGGCGGCCGCAGGGGCCAGAACAGCCCAGGGGAGCGGGGGCACGTGAGCCAGCCGGTCGGGGCTGCGGTGCCTGCGGCTGGCGGGTGCTGCCTGCCACGCTCTCCTTCCAGGTGAGGTCTGGGCGGCTGCCCTGCGCTTCCCGGAGCACCTCCCCAAGATTCCCGGGGGTCTCCCATACCCGCCCAGGGAGGGAACAGTTCACACCTGGCTCTCAGCCGCCAGGACCGCCTCTGCTCTGCTGGCCTGGCCCTGAGCGGCCCTGAGCTGTGGGGGCGGGGCCTGAGGACAGAGGCGAGCCTGGGGTCTCCGCGCAGCGCACCCACGGGCCGGAGCCACTGCGGGTGTCCCCGGCTCGGGGACAGGAGCTTGTGGGGTAGAGTGCGGCGAGCGGGGTGGCAGGGCTGAAGCGTGGAGAGCAGGCGTGGGGGCCAACTTCGCTGCGGAGGCAAAGCAGCAGCGTCACAGGGCGAGCAGAAGCCGCGTGGGCCCAGAGCACCCCTCGAAAGGGGAGAAATGAGGCGTTTCAGACGGCACCCGGGCCCTGAAGTCTCCCCGCAGGGGCCGGGAAATCAGGGTTGCCGGCCTCTTGTGTGGGAGCAGGACACGGTGGGGCCTGTCACTGGGGGGCCACGGCCGGCGGACCAGGAGCCCCGGCTGTCCAGCCGCACTCCCTGCTGCAGCCCAGCAGCACAGCCCCAGCTGCCCTGAGCCCCGCAGGGCGCGGGCCTTGCCCTGGGCCGGGCAGAGGCAAGAGGGACGAGGGAGCGTGAGTGGGCGGGTGTCCCTCAGTCCACCCGCGGAGGGGTGCCCAGCAGCCTGGCGGACCCCAGGCCAGTGCAGGCCGGTGGGGCGGGCACCGACACCCCAGGTCTGTGCGCGGCGGGGGCAGTGTGGAGGGGAGGGAGGGAAGCAGGGTGGGGCCCATGGGGCCGGGGCTCCTGGAGACAGACGTAGGGCTGGCCTGGCCTGAACCTGGCCTCGGCCTCTGGTCACTCCCCACCGCGTCGGCTCAGGCAGGGGCTGGCCCCCAGGGCCCCATTTCTCCCCTACTCAGTTGATGGGGCGGATGAGAAGACGCAGGTGAAACCTCGTGGTGTGTCCCTTGGCAAAGCCGGAGCGCTCGTGGCCAAAGGGTGGGCGGGCCTCCGTCCTGCAGCTCGGTGTCGCCAGCGGGTGGGGCCTCTGGCCCAGCCCCTCCCCACCGCGCTGCCCGGCCAGCGTGCCCCTGGGGCCGGGGGCGGGGCGGCTGGGCGGCTATTTGGCGGCTGCACCTGCAGCACTCACCTCCCAGCCTTCTTGCCCAGCCCTGTCCGGCCGAGTGGTTATGTCTGAGGCCGGGAACGCCGCGGGGCCCCGGGGAGCCGAGGCCCTCGCGCTGGGCCCCCTGGCCCCTGCGGACGGCGGCCAGCAGCTGCGGAGCCCAGAGCCCGGGGCCTCGGGGAGAAGCACCTCGGAGGCGCAGGAGCCACGGGGCTCAGGCAAGACCAAGGGCATCACGTGAGTGTCCCTCCCGCGCCCAGCGGGCAGCTGCAGTCCACGCCGAACTGCGAGCGACCCCAGCCCCCGAGCCCCGGGTGCGGCAGCAGCGCGGACAGAGCCCGTCCTTGCGCCCTGGCCGGGGGCCGTGTGCTCAGGAGCGCTGAACCCTGGCCGGGAGGGCCAGCTGAGGAAGGCCGGGAGCCCGTGGGCGCCCGAGCCCGGAACCGTGTCCTCCTGCAGTGGGCGCGGGGCTCCTGCTGCCCAAGGGGAGGGGACGTCGGCCGCCAGGACGGAGCGCGCCTGCCGCAGCTCCTCCCTCTGCAGCCTCAGCTCTGTCTGCAGGTGGCACCGCAGCGGGCGCAGGGGAGTGCGGGGCCTGAGGGGAGAGGTGTGTGGGGAGGAGGGGCCGGCGGGACCCCCGCCCTGCCCTGCAGGAGGAGCTCTCAGGGCGGTCTGGGGCTGGCCAGAGGAATCCGTGCCGCAGAGGCCGCTGGCCGCAGGCAGCGCGACGTTTCTCAATCGGAGGCCCCGGGGACGGGCAAGTCCCGTGTCCCGAGCTGACACGGCTCGGTGGCCCGCCCGGCGCCTGGGGACCAGGCGAGGACAGGGGCGGCGAGGCTGGGCGGGCCTGGTGGGGGCCGCCTGTCTCCGGGTTCCCAGTCCCAGCCGGCTGCCTCGGTTTCCCCTCTCTGGAACGACGGCTTGCTCCCGGTGGTGGCCGAGCGGCGCCGCTGCACACGGTGGTGGCTACGGGGGCGGGCGCCGAGGTCGCCCGGTGTCCCCGCGTGCGGCCAGCGCTGCACAGCCGCCCGCTGCGCCTTTAAGTCGGCCGAGCAACTCTGGCCCCAGTTCCAATTTCCTAAGACCTCTGCCGAGAAGCCAGCGGACCGCTGACCCTCCGTCCTTGCAAAGCCGGCCCTGGTGCCGGCCGGGCAGCCGTGCGCCGACGCCCCGTGCAGCCCCGTGCTCTCTGGGCCTCACCAGACAAGCAGGGGTCTGCGCTGACTTCGGGGAGCAGCTCGGGGTGGCGCTTTGGAAGGGCCCGGGCGCGGCGGGCGAGGGGCGCCCTGCAGCTGGCCCCGTCCCCCTGCCGAGCAGGCCGTGGCCTCAGCTGCACCCGGCCCGCAGACCCTCTCGGGCCACCGCAGGGCTTCCAAGCAGCGGACGCCCGCCTGGCCAGGAAGAGAGCAGCCAGCAGGCTCTGGCCCAGCAGCAGGACGGCCCGGCCGGCGCTGGACGCTCCTGGCCTGGTTTTGCGGGGCACAGGGGACTTGCCTCCCGGCCGGGGCTGGGACAGTCAAACAACCCGAAACCCCCCTTGGAGCCCTCCCCTCAGGCACCTGCCTGCAGACCCGGCCGGCCCCGCCAGTTCTGGCCACAGCCCCTGGCCCCATCCTGCCGGTCTGGGCTGGGCGTGGCCGGCCGGGCCGCCCTCTCTGAGCCTTGGCTGCAGCCGCACTGCCGGCTGGCCTTTCCCCGGGAGTGGCCCAGAGCAGAGTGGGGGTCACGCGCCAGCCCAGGCCCTGCCTCCTGGCCGTGTCCACACCGCAGCCTCTTCCCCGCCAGGCCCAGCCGGTCGGAGCGACGTCCAGGGCTGGCAGGCTGCGCCCGGGCCCAGCGCTCGGCATGGCTCGTCCCGGCCAGCGCTGCGGTGACGGCGGCAGGCAGCACCGGGCAGGGCCGTTCTGGGCAAGCGTGATGGCTGCTCGCCCTCCGGGACCCAGAGTGCCGGGACAGGCCGCCCAGCCCCCCGCTGAGTGTAGCCCCCCTCCCCCCCAGGGAGTTCCAGGCTCTGGTGCACCTGCTGAAGAGCAACATCGGCACGGGCATCCTGGGGCTGCCCCTGGCCATGCGGAATGCCGGCGTCCTGGTGAGCCCGCCCACGGTGGGGCCGTGCCAACGGGGGTGGCGCCCCACGGTCACGCTGAACCCCCCCGCCCTGGAGCTGGCCCGGCGTGGTGTGGCAAGCTGCCCGTCTGCCGGGCCTCAGGCGCCCTCCCTGGTGGGGGGCAGGGCTGGCCCTGGGCTCCAGAGGGCCTGGGTCTCTGGAGGGGCCCTCGGGGAGGGGGCGGGTGGCCTGGCTGCCGGGCCGCTGCACCCCGGCCTGGGGCCCTCTGGAGCGCCTGGGCTGCAGGACGCGGCCGTGGCTCACAGACTGCCTCCCCAGATGGGGCCGCTGAGCCTGCTGGCCATGGGCTTCCTCTCCTGCCACTGCATGCACATCCTGGTCCGCTGCGCCCGGCACTTCTGCCACAGGTGAGGCCCGCAGCCCGCGCCGCCGCCTCGCGTGTGCTCTTAGGGCGCCCGGGCTGCCCGCACCCCAGGGCCCAGCAGACAGAGAGGGGAGGGCCCGGGGTGGGGCGGGGCTACCGGGCCTCTGCAGGCGCCTGCCGACCCCCATCCTGGGGTGGGGGCCCTCGGCCAGGCCAGGCACGACCTCTGCGTGGGGGTAGACACCTGCCGGAGGCGTGGCCTCTGCCCTGCAGAGCGAACGCCAACAGGCGCTCAAACAAGCCCAGGACAGGAGGGGCAGCTCTGCCTCGGGCCTGCTGGCCGCTCAGCCTGTCACCGCCTCTCCCCCGCAGGCTCAACAAGCCCTTCCTGGACTACGGGGACACGGTGCAGCACGGGCTGGAGGCCAGCCCCAGCGCCTGGCTGCGGGGCCACGCCCACTGGGGAAGGTGCCGCCTCGCTGGGGTTGTGGGTGCTCCAGGGCCACGCCTGCAGAGACGGGGGTCCCCCGGGGGGCCACTGGGAACCCAGGCCCAGCGCACGTCCAGCCTGTCTCATAACAGGGAGGTCCTTCCTCGCGCCGGCGGGATGTGACCCTCCCCTGAGCCACACCCGCCGGCCCGGCACGGGCCCTGGAGGCACCACAGCGGCCAGCGCAACAGCCGGCAGGGACGCCGGGCCAGCTGGGGTGGCCGCCCCCGCGAATGCCGGGCAGAGGGGTGCCAGCGCAGGCCGTGGGCCGGCCCACACAGCCGAGCTGCAGAGCGGGTTCGGGGCGGGGGGGGGGGGGGGGGCCCGGGGGGCATGCGGGGCCGNGGGCGGCCCGGAGGGCATGCGGAGCCGCGGCACAGAGCTGGCTGGAACCGGGCCGGGCGTCGGCTGCCCTGCGGTGTCCGGCCCTGGAGGGGGCGTGCGGTGCCGTGGGCAGGTGGGGCCGGGGAGCCCCACATCCCAAGCCGGTGGGGCTGTGGGTGGGAGACGCGGAGCTGGGGTCTTGGGCCGGGCGGGGGTCTCCTAGGGACACAGCTGACAGCGTGGAAGAAAGGAGAGGCCTGGGGGCAGCAGCCCGGGCCCCCTCAGCGCTCCCAGACAAGAGCTGCCGCGGCCCGGCCCGCACTGCGCTGTGTGAGCTGCCTCCTCCCCCAGCTCCGCGGCCTCAGCGCTCTGGCTGCGGACCCCACCTGGCAGCCGGCAGGGCCTGCAGGCCCAGCACCCACCCCCACATGCGGGCCCCTCACCGGAGCCCCCACCCCAGAGCAGGTCAGACCTTCGTCTTAAGACGGCAAAACGAGTAGCCGAGGCTCCGCCCCGGCCCGGCCAGGGCGGCCCTGCCCACGCCGCCGTCCACCCGGGAGTGTGTGGACACGGGCCCTGCGGTCACGGCCCCTCTGCCCACAGGCCCACGGCTCTCGCCCGGTCCTCAAGGCCCAGGCGCCCTCCCTGCCCGGACCCCGGGCACAGCCGACCCCGCGGAGGCTCTGCCCCCGCTGCCCCATCCTCCCTGGAATGGCAGGCCTCGGCCGCCACCTCCCCTTCCGGGCAGCGACAGCCCAGCCCCACGCTCGCCTCCCCTGTGCCCACCCCTCCCCTGCCCAGGCCAGAGCCTCGCACAGCTCCCCGCTCCCGCATGCGCCGGCGTGCTTCTCCGTCACCCCACCCACCCACCCAGGCCCCCGGCTGGCCGCCGCGGCCACCCTCACCTCCAACCCGGGCCGCTGTGCCCTGCACCTCTGGCTCCCCCTGCTGACCAGCCTGCCCGCCCGGCTCGCTCCGAGGGCACCCCCCCACTCTAGCGCTCCCAGGAGCCACCTGCTCCGTACTTGTGCAAGAGCCCCTGCGTGGCTCTGCGCCGGCGAGGCCCCTCTGGGACGCACGTGGGCTCTGGGCCTGGCCCCGGCAGCGTCTGGCCACGCAGCGTCCGCGTGCTGATGACCGCCGAGCGCGGACACTCACCGGCCGGGGCCAGGATGCCGTCCTGTGGACGGCGGCCCCAGGGGACCGCAGCTGCCAGCCGGGGCCGCAGGAGGCCGGGGACGCTGGTGGGACAGCCGCCCGGCTGCCGCGTCGATGGGCTGCGGCCCGGTCCTCCTTTCTGACGCCCCTCTCCCCAGGCACCTGGTGGTCTTCTTCCTCGTCGTGACCCAGCTGGGCTTCTGCTGCGTCTATGTCGTGTTTCTGGCTGATAATTTGAAACAGGTAGCGTGTTCCCAAAGCGAGGGAGGAAGCAGGCGCGAGGGTCGTGCCGTGCAGGACGGGCCAGGAGCTCTCGCCCGGACGGCCGTCACCGGGAGTTGGCCCCGCAGGAGCCCCAGCCCCGCCCGTGGGGTGCGCTGACCAGGCTGGCCTGGGAAGCGAGGCCGGGGCAGGGAAGTGCTCGGGTCCGGGGGTTGCTTCTTTATTAAGTGAATTTGTGCCAGGGCCCGAGAGCCCCCAAGGCCGCCCAGTCCCCCCGCAGCGGCCCCTGGTCCCCGCCCCCTGCCCCAGGCCCCGCCCCCCGCACGCTCCCTTGGCCCCGCCCCGCCCACCTGCCCCACCCACGCAGGTCGTGGAGGAGGCCAACGGCACGACCAGCGACTGCCACGCCAACCGGACGGTGGCGCTCACGCCCACCATGGACTCGCGGCTCTACATGCTGGCCTTCCTGCCCTGCCTGGTGCTGCTGTGCTTCTTCCGCAGCCTGCGCGTGCTGGCCGCCTTCTCGCTGCTGGCCAACGCCAGCATGCTGGTCAGCCTGCTCATCCTCACGCAGTACATCGTGCGGGTGCGCGTCTGCCGCGGGGCGGCGGGGCGGGCCGGCCGGCGGGGGAGGGGGCGGGCCGGCTGGCGGGCAGCAGGCGCCCACTCCGCTGTTTGGCAGGACATCCCGGACCCCGGCCGGCTGCCCCTTGTGGGCAGCTGGAAGACATACCCACTCTTCTTCGGGACTGCCGTCTTCTCCTACGAGAGCATCGGCATGGTGAGCTGTCGGGCGGCAGCCGTGGCCCCACCCTGGATGCGGGGGTGGACACGCGGTCCTTCTCGTCCGGGACAGGGCAGGGCCAGGCCCAGGCTGGGGCCGAGTGTCCGTGAGAGGGAGCGCAGCGGCCTGCGACCCCTTAGCCCTCGTCGGGCACCAAGCTGACCCCCCGAGTCCTGCCGCCGAGGGCCGGCCTCTTGTCTCGCGCTGCCCGGGCGTCCAGGCTGTGCTGGCCACACGGCCCCGCACTCCCACCCATGCGCAGAGTGCTCCCGCCGGCGCTCAGGCCTCTGAAGCACTGGCCGCGGCCACCCCACCCACCCCCAGGCCCCACGCCACCGGGCCCGCTGGGCAGCAGGTCTGCAGGTCTCGGCCGGAGGGCCAGTGCCCACTGGAGAGGCTGCGGCGGGCTAGTCGCCGGCCCTGCCTCCCGGCTCACCGCTGCCCGCCCCGGCTGCAGGTGCTGCCCCTGGAGAACAAGATGGAGGACGCGCGCCGCTTCCCGGCCATCCTGTCTGTGGGGATGGCCATCGTCACTGCCGTCTACGTCTTCATCGCCACGCTGGGCTACGTGCGCTTCGGCGACCTCGTCAGGGCCAGCATCACGCTCAACCTGCCCAGCTGCTGGTACGGCGGCCCGGCCGCGGCGGGGGCGGGGCGCGGCCCCACAGGAGGCTCGCCGGTGGCCGTCTTTCCGAGGGTCCCCTGGGCCCCCGTTTCCCTGCGGGGCGCCTCTCCCCGCGAGTGGCGTCCCGAGGGCAGCGGTGGCATCCCACGCGCTCCTACCGCTGACCTGAGCTGCGGCCGCGTCTCCGTGGGCCCCATCGAGTGGGCCAGTGGGCGGCCGCGCCCCAGCCCTGCAGCCCCCCCAGGTCTCCTCGGGGGGCCTGCCCCCGCCCCCAGCCCGTGGACGGAGGGCCTGACGGAGCCCAGGCGGCGTCCGCAGGGCTGCGGGCTCCTGAGCCGGGCCTGGCTGGGCTGCCCGAGGTCTGGAAGGCGGCCAGGGGCCAGGGGTCTGGGGGCGTGGCGCCATCCCCACGTCTGCGCCCCGGGGCCCCGGCCGAGCGGCCGGGCCGGAGGGTCCAGGCTGAGCCGCGTGTGCCGCAGGCTGTACCAGGCGGTGAAGCTGCTGTACGTGCTGGGCATCCTGTGCTCCTACGCGCTGCCCTTCTACGTCCCGGCCGAGATCATCATGCCCCTCGCCGTCTCCCGCGTGCCCAAGCCTTGGAAGCTGCCGCTGGACCTGTCCGTCCGCGCGGCCATGGTCTGCCTGACTGGTGAGTGGGTGCTGGGGGCCACGGCTGTCTCTGGGCGACCGGCCCGGGCCCAAGGGTGGCGTGGCCGCAGCGTGAGGGCACGTGTCCTCCAGGGCCCCACGGGCCCGGCTCCGCCGCTGGCTGCTGCTTCAATCACTCGGACCACACAGCCCGAGGCAGGGGTCCCGCTGGCGCCCGCTGCCCTCAGCGGCCGGTGTCAGCGCTGCCTGTGCCTGGGGCGCCCGAGTCTGTCTGTCCGGTGCAGGGCCCGGGCCCGCAGGGGCTCAGGAGCTGGGGCTGCGGCAGCCTGAGCTCGGGGTCCGGGGCGGGCCCGACGGGCCGCCTACCCCAGCCAGGGCCCCGCAGGCAGACTCCGGGGAGCCCCTGCTGTGGGCGCCCCGGGCCTCCGGTCAGCCTGGGCGGCGTGGGCGCCCCAGTGCAGGCGCACTGCGGGTCGGGGTGGCGGGGGTCCGGAGGCCTCGGGCCCCCCCTGCTGCAGAGTCTGCGCCTCCCCGGCCTCGGCAGCCCTCGCCCCGCAGCCCGAGGCCGGGGCCAGCGCCCTCCTCCAGCTCCTCGCCGAGACGCGCACGTGGGCGCAGGGCCAGCCCTCTGCGCCCCGCGCCAGCCCCCTCTATCAGGCGGGCCATGCTGACCTGGAGCAGCGCCCGGGGCGGGCGGCCTCGCCCAGGGCCGTGTTCCACCAGCAGTGCTGGGGCCCGGCCCACACCCCGGCACCCCGGGAGCGAGTGGACGGGCGTGTGGCCGACGAGGGCCATCCTGAGCTGTGCTCTTCCGAGGGCTTGGGGCCGCCTGCACGGTCCCGTGACGCTGCCTGGCCTTGGCTTGTGGGAGCGCCGCTGCTGCCGGCGAGGGTTTGCGGCCGAGGACGTGGGGCGCTGGAAGAGAGACGCCGAGCGGCAGCAGGCATAGGGCGCGGGCGCCCCCAGACCCGCGCGCGCCCAGGATCATGTTCTGCCTGCACCCCAGAGCGGGCCGGGTCCTCTCTGCACTTGCTTCTCTGAGGTGGCCCAGCCCTAGGCGCCGTCTGCCCTGCCACGTGCCCGGCAGAGGAAGCCCAGTCCGCAGGAACCGGCGCGCGGGCAGCCACGCCCGGTCAGGCGGCTCGTGGGGGGCCCAGCGCCTCTCCCGTGCTGGCCGGGGCCGGGGCTGCGAGTTTGTTTCCTCACATGCTCCGGGCGTCAGGAAAGGGACTTAGGGACAGGCCCGGCAGTGGGCTCTGGTGGACGCCTGGCCCCATCCTCTCTGCAGGCGTCCTGGCCATCCTCGTCCCCCGGCTGGACCTGGTCATCTCCCTGGTGGGCTCCGTGAGCAGCAGCGCGCTGGCCCTCATCATCCCGCCCCTGCTGGAGGTCGCCACCTACTACTCCGAGGGCATGAGCCCGCTGGCCGTGGCCAAGGACGTCCTGATCAGCGTGGTGGGCTTCCTGGGCTTCGTGGTGGGCACCTACCAGGCGCTGTACGAGCTGGCCGTGCCGGGCAGCGCCCCCGTCCTCGCCAACTCCACGGCTTCCGTCCAGTGAGCGGCTCCTCCGGTCCAGCGCCGCGCCTCGGACGCTCTGCCTCCTCCCTGGGTGGTCGCGGCGGGCCAGACGGCCGGGACCCCCAGCCACAGGCAGACAGTCACCTGCGCGCCCTGCCCTCCCCTCCAGCCCTGCGCCGGCCCCGCCCCACCTCTCCCAGGCCTCACGGACCTCACCTGCGAGGGGCCGCGGCGCCCAGGGGGTCACGCGGGGCAGGCGCAGCTGCGGGGACGCAGCGGACCGGCCGAGCCCCAGGGTCACTCCGGAGGGACAGGGGCGGCGCCCCTTCCCGAGACACGCACAGCCCCACACGGACAGGCGGGGCCAGGGCGTCTGGAGGGGCCGGGCACAGACAGTGGGCCCAGCGGGGACGGCGGTGCCCACGGCGGGGGTGGGCCAGGACACACTGGCCCTCAGTGCCCCCGGCAGCTGACCGCCTGTGTGCCTGGCCACGCAGGGTGCTGGCGGCCACCGGGGCCACGGCAGGCCAGGTCTGCGTCTGCACCGGGCCCTGGCCCTGCCCTGGTGCCCCGGAGACCGGCCCGGCAGACCCCGAGCGGCCCCTCCTGCTGCCCCAGGCTGGACCTTAAGCGCAACAGCTGGACACCCTCCGTGAGGGGCCGCACGAGGGCTTCCCGCTGGGCCGCCCGGCCGCGGCCTGCCCTGAGCCCGCGTGAGAAGTAATAAACGCTGTGTCCCGTGCGCCTGTCGCGGCCAGTCACTGGAGGGGGCGCGGGGATGGGCCCCGAGGCGGAGGGCTGGGGCACTGGCCGGCCGCAACAGGGCTTCTCCGGAGCTGCTGGGCCAGACGGCCGTTCCCGGGCGAGCCTGCTGACCACCAGGGCAGAGGACAGGCGCCCAGCGCCTCGGTCGGTCTTGTCCAGCCCAGCCTGGCCAGAGTTCAGTCTTGGGGCGAGAAGTCGGCGTGGCCCCCGCATGAGCGAGGAAAGGGGGGTGCTGGCGCCCAGACACGGGGCCGGTGCTGGCTCCCAGCCCCACCCCCTGGACAGCGTCCTCCGAGCCTGCGTGAGCTGCTCGCCCGCCTGGCCAGGTCCTTGGGCCGAGCCCACGCGTCTGCTCTCTGCCCGGGAGCAGGCAGCGGCAGTGGCCACAGGCCGGCGGTCACTCGTGTAGCATGGGAGCCCCAACCTGCACGCCCCAGGCCCAAGCGGCTGGCAGGGCCGGGCATCAGCCCGCAGCAGGAACGCGGCCGCAGGGAGGGTCTCGGGGCTGGCCGTGGCCATCCCAGGCCCAGCTCCGGAAAGGCCGTCCTGGCCCCAGACCAGCCCCGTGGGGCGGGCGGCACAGCTTCTCGCAGGAAGGACGCTGGCCCTGGGGCCGCAGGACACGAAAGTGGGGGGAGGAGCCGAGGCTGGCCCGGCTGGCGAGAGGGCAGCACGGCGGGGCAGGCAGGCGGCTCTGCTGGGAGCGGGTCGGGCAGGCCGTGGGGAAGGGGCTGGGGTCCTACGGGTGGGGGATGCCGGAGCCCCTCGCCTGTTGCTCACGTCAGCCTCCCCAGCGGGGTTCAGCCGGGATCAGCCCCAGAGCCCGGCATCAGCTTCTGGGGTCCTGCTCCTGGCCTCTGTGGGGGCACCCTTACTTGGGGGCTCACCCCATTGCTGTGGCAGGACTCCACCATCCCGGGCTGAGAGGTGGCTGTGGACGCCCGGGCTCACCCCCCGGCACCCGCTCCCCCTGTGCCTGTCGCCCTGTGGCCGCCCCACCCACCCCACGCCTCGGGCCCGGCTGTCTGGGTGAGGGGCTGCCACACAGCCAGACCCAGCAGGGAGGGCCCCCCCCCCCCAGCCTGCCCTCGCCCCAACAGCTCAGCTCAGTCCTTCGGGTCCTGGCTTGGTGCAGGGGCTGCTCCCCCTTCCCGGCACGAACAGCAGCACAGGCCACATCTGCGTGGCTTCCTGCCCTTAACGTGTCCCAATCCCCCTGCGCCCGAGCCTGTGCTCGCTTCACAGCTGCACCCCGCTTCTGCTCAGCCCCTGCCCGTGCCCGTGCGCGTGCACCCCTCTGCTGCGCCCTTCTCCGGCCCCCGCCCCAGCAGGGAAGGCTGCCAGGGAGGATCCCGGGGTGCACAGGGGAGGCATGTCTCAGCCTGGGGGCGTCCCTGCCGCCCACAGCCAGCTCCCTCCGCACATTGGCTGCTGGTTTTGGGGTTCCAGGGCCGTTTGTGTGGGGCTCCAGCGTGCACCCTGCCTCCTGCTCACCGTCCCTTCCCCTTTCCCGCCGTCTCTGGCCCTCGTCCCTGTGCTCTGGTTCCCGCCGGACATGAGTGCGCAGTGGTCCTTCCCCCGAGAGCGTCTGCATCACCCACCAGCCACTGTCCAGTCTCCATCCCGGCTCCCGGCCCGCCCCTGCCCCTACTCCTGCTGCCCCCACCGGCCTCTGACCCCCTTACCGGCCCCCCTCTGTTCACCACAACTCTGTGGAGTCTACGGGTTCGTTTTTGCTTTGTTCCCTTTTTTCCTTTTATAGTAACAAGTCTTGCTTTATCACAGCAGGAGGAACAGTAGTATTTTGTCTACAAACAGCTACAAACATTTTTCTCAGTGTTTTGACTTTGTGGCGCTGTGGCCAAGCAGTTGCTTCACTGTCAGGGCTCCCCGGCCCCCGGTGCCCCTGCAGCTGCCTAAACCCCCAGCTCGAGGTGCGGCTTCTCAGGCCTCCCACAGCGGCCCGGGCGCCCGGCCCCAGGCCCCAGGTCCAGCAGAAGACGGTGCCCGAGCCCGGGGTGCGGGAGCTCCCCCAGGACGGGCTGCAGAGCGGCGGAAGGGGTGCGGAGCAGGGCGTCGGCAGAGCCACCCGCACCGCGGTCCCTGGGGTCAGCCCCCAGCGGCCCCCTCCCCAGCACCTTCCCGAAGCGCCGGGGTCACAGCGCGGCTCTCGGAGGTCGGGTTTATTGCCGGGGACCCGGGCACGGCTGTCCACCAGCCTGGCCTGCGGGCGCCTCACGGGGCAGAGGCTGCGGAACACGCCCCCACCCCAGCGCACGGGGCCGCTGGGTCTCTCGGGCCACCAGTCTTTTTCGAAAGTGATTAGAGGCCAGCGTTTAAAGATGGAAGTTTTTTCAAGTTACGTGTGGAAGTCTGGACTTTTGGCGCCCCTAGGGAAAACACTGAGGATGTTTGGCACGTGGAGCCCCAACACCATCGAGGGACACTCGCGGGCACAGCCCCCAGCAGCTGCCCGGCCCCCGGGGACAGCGGGCGTCTGGCACCGGGCAGGGCCCGCGACCCTGCCCCCCGGGCAGCCGCCCCGTCCGCTGAGCCAGGCCGGGGGCCGGGAACCGCTGCAGAAGTCGGGGAGGAAGACTCGCTCCCGGAGCCCGCGCCCAGGGCTGGCGAGAAGGCAGGGGCTAGTGCTGCCCCACCCAAGGGGGCGGCAGAGGGGGTCACTCCGGCAGGGGACGGCCAGCACAATGGCCTGGCGTGGAGAGCGTGGGTGGCGGGGCGGGCACGCTGGCCCAGGCAGAGCTGCGGCAGGAGGCGGAGGGGCCGGTGTGGCGGAGGGAGGGGCCCGAGGGGAGCGTCGTGTGCGGCCTGGCCACACACTGGACCAGGCGGCCCCACGCGGCCTGCCGCAGCCCCATCATCTGCCCTTCAGGGAGACGGAAACCTTGAGGCAGCCCAGTCGCTGGTCACTGCTGCTGAGGACACCCTGGACGCGGTAGTGGCCGCTGCTGAGCCAGCCGGGCAGCTCCAGGTCGGGCAGTGTGAAGTCGCTCCTGGGCAGCGAGTAGGTGCCCTGAGGGGAGTGGCCGTCAGCAGGGCCTGGGAGGGCAGCCCCGCCCTGGCCCCCACAGGCCCATAGCCAGGCGCCCGGGCCAGGGCAGGCCCAGTCCCCCGCTTCTCTGCGGGCAGCAGACCCAGAGGGTCGACTCAGGACCCGGCGCAGCGACCAGCACCGGCAGCCCCGCGGCCCCAGCCCTCAGCGGCCCCCAGCCCCGCCACCCGCAGACACGCGCCCTCAGCAGCCCGCCGCACTCACGGCTCTGAAGGGGCAGTGGCAGGGCAGCCCGAAGGTGTGCAGGGGCTCCGGGCAGGGGTGCCCGGGAGGGACGAGCGTGTCCAGCATGTCGCAGATGTTCTCGTAGGTGCAGCTGCCTATCTGCTCCACGCACGGGATCCGTACCCAGATGCCCGCCACCTCTTTCTCCAGGGTCAGCTCCGCCTGGCGGGGGCGGGAAGTGTGAGCCGCGCAGCCCTGCCGGGCAGCCCTGCCCGGCCTGGAGCCCTCTGCTGCGGGAGGGCCGGGCCGTCGTGCGCTCCTGGCCCCATGGCCGCCACGTGCGCCCTGACGCACCCGACGCGCCAGGACGGCCTCCGGGGCCGGCGTGCGCTCGGCGTGGGCACAGTGGGCTTCAGAGGGCGCGTCTGAATGCGACCGGGGACGAGCGCAGAGAACAGCCTGCAGGACACCGCCGTGCTGGCCCCGGCCCAGAGACCCCCGGGCGCCGTGAGTGACACCCCAGGCCCGCCGCCCGCCCTGCCGGTGAGAAGCCGCCTCCGCCGGGGCCCGGGCCGCACCTTGCACCCTCTCAGCCCGCGCCCCGGCCGTCCAGAGCCCGAGCCCAGAGGTAGGGAGCCGCGTCCCAGCCGCCCAGACTCTGCCTCCGGCCCCCAGCCGTCCCGCTCACCTTCAGAGGCGCGCTCAGGGGGACGCTGGTCTTGACCTCGGCACTGACCGTCAGGTTTCCAGGAACAGCGACGGGGTCGGGCTCCATGGTCATGCTGGTGACCACTGCCGGGTCCTTCCCGTCATCGCAGTTGTCCCAGGTGAAGTTGCTGGCCTGGCGAGACCGCGGGAGGCAGGGGGAGAAGGGACAGTTGAGCTCTCCCGGGTGAGGAAAAGCGACAGAAGAGCTTCGGTGGGACCCGGCCAGGCGGCCCCAGCCTCGTGTGGGGCTCCACACCTGGTGCTCCTCACCTGGAGCAGCACACCTGCAGCCCCACACCAGGATACACACCTGCAGCCCCACACCCGGGATACACACCTGCAGCCCCACACCAGGATACACACCTGCAGCCCCACACCGGGATACACACCTGCAGCCCCACACCGGGATACACACCTGCGGCCCCACACCCGGGATACACACCTGCGGCCCCACACCCGGGATACACACCTGCGGCCCCACACCGGGATACACACCTGCGGCCCCACACCGGGATACACACCTGCGGCCCCACACCCGGGATACACACCTGCGGCCCCACACCGGGATACACACCTGCGGCCCCACACCCGGGATACACACCTGCCCCCACCTCCCTGTGTCACTCCTCAGTTTGGGGGCCCTGGGAAGGAAGACTCCTGGAGGATGCACCCGCAGCCCACTCCCGTCCCCAAGCCGGGTGCAGCCAGGGCCAGTCGGTAACAGGCCAGCAGCCAGGGCCGGCAACGACGTCCAGGGGCCACTGCTGGTGGACACCCCCATCCGGCCTTTTCCCACGCAGTCCCCGCATCCAGCCAGGTGCCCTCCCCCCTCTGCTGAGTCACTGCTCTTCCTCCACACCCCGAGGCTCCTGACCCCAACTACCCACAGCCTGACCAGGCCCGCCCCGCCCACCACCGTGGCTGCCCTGCGCCCAGCCTGCCCCGGGCCCACGGCTGCCTGAAAGGCCCTGTCCTCCCACCACAGCCCGCTGGCCCCCAAAGGCCCGGCAGGAAGGAGCCCGAAAGACCTCACTCTCCGGCTCCCGTCGTGGGGCTGTGGCCCAGCCAGTGCTGGGAAGGGACCGGAGGACGGGCTCTCTGGGTGGGAGCTCCCGTGCTGTGCCCGTGCAGGGAGGGCCTGGCCCTGGCAGACGGCAGCCGGGCTGAGGTGGCGAGCCGCCCTCACCTGCTCCGCGGGCAGGCCGCGGCCCCGGGCACCTCCCGGGCGGTGGGTGGGCGGCTGGCTCCCTGCACTGGGGCCGGCTGCCGGCCGGTGGCCAGGGCGTGCCCCGCGACTCCCGCCGCCCGCACACCTGGGCAGGGCCCTTCTCCGAGCCTCCTGCACGGGGCCAGGCAGGTGACTCAGGCCCTGCCCTGGCGGTGCTGCGAGCACAACTCAGCGTCCACTCACGGGTGTTCGCGGCGCGGGGCCTGGCAGGCAGCGCGTTACTCACCGTGCAGGGGTGGGCAGAGCGGCCGGGAACCGCGGGACCGGCCTTAGTGGGCGGCGGGGAAGCGATACCTGGGGTGGGTCAGCCCTGTGCGCGGGGAAGCGATACCTGGGGTGGGTCAGCTCTGTGCGCGGGGAAGCGATACCTGGGGTGGGTCAGCCCTGTGCACGAGGAAGCATGTTCCGCCGGGCTGGGGCACAGGCCCTGCGGTGGGCAGATGCGGCACCGCCCTGGCCCTCCAAGGCCAGGGGCCGGCTACAGGGCACGCAGACCCCGATGCGGAGGGGTGGCCACACCCGGGAGCTGGGAAAGGCAGCTTGGGCAGCCACGGCCCGAGGGCCTGCTCCGGGGGAGGGCTGCGGACCACGGAGAGGGGCAGGCTTGGAGGCCTAGCATCGGGGCCCCTCTCGGTGGACAAAGGCCTGGGCTCAGCCGGGCCTGGGTCACGAGGACCAGCCGTTCTCTGGGCAGCCGCCCCTGGCCTCGTGGAGCCTCTGGGACAGACTTGCCCCTGACCAAGCCCCTCCAGCTCTGGGCACGGAGCAGCCCGAGCCTGTGTCCACGGGACGGGGGCAGGCTGGGCTCCGGGGGCCCCAGCTCGGCACCGGCCTCTGCACCCCGCGGCGTGGGCACGGGCAGCAGCAGCTGGCCGCCCACAGGCAGGCGAGCCCGGCAGGTGCCACTTCCTCCTCTGAGCGGTCAGGAGCCGGTGGGGACAGGAACCGCCACTGGCACGGCCCAGGCGCCCACCGCAGGCGAGGAAGGCCCACGGCTCTCAGTTCCGCCTCCCACACAGGTGCTCCTGGGGGGCAAGGGCCGGGCCCCTGCCCACCCTCAGGCGGGACAGAAAGGCACCGAAACCCACCAGTGGCAAAGCACGGGCCTAACACGTGCGGACCGCCCCCGCATGGCGTCTGGGCGCCCCCGCGGCCCGGCCCCTGCCGCGGCCAGCGCAGGAAGAGGAACTGGAGCTGGGTCTCAGGCTGCCTCATGGCCACCGCCGGCTGCCTGCGGGTCGGGGCTCCGACCAGGAGCCCCAAGACCTGGGTGCTCGCAGACCAGGGTGAAAGTGTCATCTGCGGCTCGTTCCCAGACTCTCAGGCCGGAGGCCTGCCCACCTCTGGACTGTCACAGACAGAGCAGACAGGAGGACATGGGTGCAGGCTGCGGGGTAGCGGCCACCCCGGAGCCAAGAACAACAGCCTGGACCCACTCAGGGCAGTCAGGGGGAGCAAGGCCGGGCGCCCTCCCCGCACAGGGCACGCACTCCCACCCTCCTTCGCGAGGGGACCCTGCGGGCGGCACCACCAAGTGGGGGGGCGGTGCGGCCAGCCCTGAGCAGCACCCGCTGTCCGCTGCACTCGGCCCCGCCCGCCCGCAAACACTGCGGTTCCCGGGGCCACAGAAGAGGGGTGCCCGCGAGGCCTGGCCCTGGGTGGGCCTCGGGTGCAGGGGTCGCGGAGGCGGAGCGCGGGGCGCGCGACCGCCGCCGGCTCCGGGCCAAGCTCCGCCCGGGGCCGGGCCGGGCCGGGCCAAGCTCCGCCCGGGGCCGGGCCGGGCCTCAGCGTCCGCCGCCAGGAGACGGGCGGCCACGCTCACCCCCCGGGCCGGCGCCAGGGACCGCGGGGCGCGCGCACCGCCGGAGCCGCCTCCCGCGCCCGCCCGCCCGCCCATCGCGGGGCTCACCCGGCGCAGGCGCTCGCGGACCGGCGCGGCGGCGCGGGCGAGCAGCAGGCCCAGGGCGGCCAGGAGCGCGGCGCGCAGCAGGGAGCGCATGGCGGAGGAGCCGGCGGGTCGGGGGCGGCGGCGGTGCGGGGCCGGGGCGCGCTTTAAAGGGGCGCGCGGACGCTGGTACGCACGGAGCGCGGCCCGCCCCGCCCCGCCCCGCCCCGGCCCGCCCCCGGGCCCGGAAACGGGGCGCCCAGCGGAGGGGCTGGCCCGGGGCGCGCGGGCGGGCGGGGGCGCGGCCGGAGGAGGGAGGCGCGGGCGGGCGGGCCCTCCGCCGGGAAGAGGCGGGCGCCCCAAGGGAGCGGCGGGGCGGGCCGGGCCGTGACGTCACGGGAGGCCCGTGTGTCGTCATCCGGCCCTGGCTGACGCGGCCGCCTCCTGCGGGTTCCCCGCGTCCACCCGGAGCCCACCGGAGCGCTGTCCGCGCGGGGTGGTCGCGGCGGTCGCTTTGCAGAGGCCACAGCTGGAGCGCGGAGCGGATGCTGCGCGCACCCCGTGGGCAGCGACGCTGCGGGCCGCTCCTGTCCAGTCGAGTCCGCTCTTCAAAAAGGCATCAGGCGCCCCAGATGGTGCCCGGGGAGCGCGCGCGCGCAGACGTTAGCTCCGCGCCTCTTACCTAAAAGGACTTTGAGTTTTGACCGCCTCTAAGTTCGCAGGGAGCCGCAGAGAGCGCAGCGCCCCCCCAGGGCCGGGTGTTGACGCGAGGTGCCTGCTGTCCTAGGCCGAGGGCCCGGTGCCCGTGGGAGAAGCGCGTGGCCTGGCCCGACTGCTGTGATTGCCCGCTGTCCCCCATCCCCCCCGTCCCCCTGTCCTGCTGTCCCGCCGTCCCCCCCCTCCTGCCGTCCATCCGTCCCTCCTCCCGCCATCCGCCAGGCTCCCCCGAGTCTGCCTGCCTGTGGCCTGGCCCTCACCGGTTGCTGGCTGAGTGCCTGGGGGAGGAGGCGGAGGCTCTGGTGCTGCGGGGCGGCGGGGGCCAGGCCCCGCTGGTGTCCCCCCTCCCAGGGCCCAGCCAGGCCCCCCTTCGGCACCCTCAGCCCTGGGAGTAGGGGCACAGGCCCGTCGGGAGGCCGCTCCCTGGGCCACACTCGCTTGGCGGTCAGAGCTGACCGTCCACCTGCCGGCCTCGCGCCTCCTGGAAGGCTGCAGCACCCAGCAGGCGGCTCCGACAGGCAGCTGGCCCCACAACCGGCAGGGCCTGGCCCAGCCCCCACCTCGGCCGGGCTTGCCCCTTTGCACAGTGGGGTTGGGCCCTCGCCAGCTCCCCCTGCCCAGCTGGCCACTCACGCACAGATACAGCCCCGCCGCTGAGCCCCGCGCACCTTCTGGCCCCCACGGGCTGTCTGGAAGAGGCGACAGGTGGGGGGTGAGGTTCCGTCCGGAGCACTGAGGCCACCCGTCAGGTCACGCAGCCCTGCCTCCTGGCCAGCCGGGAGACACAGAGCCGCCGAGGGCCGTGCGAGCTGACTGGGCCTGGAACGCCGGCCCTGGGCCCTGGCCGGGCCGCTCGTCCCTCAGGGTCTCAGACCCCAGTCCCATACACGCTCGGGGCCCTCCTGTGTCTCCGGCGACTGGCGTGGGCGGCTTCTGAGCCCCAGCGACTGGCCACAAGGGGCGGCCTGGCCCGTGGCCGGCTGTGCACTGCGAAGGGCTGGGCTTCAGAGGGACCGGGGTGCAGGCCGGGGAGCCCAGGCACCCCGGGAGCGACCAGGCCGACGAAGCCCAGTGTCCCGCCCAGGAGTGCGCCCCAGACTGAAGACTGTCGGGCACCCTGTGCCTGGCCCGCTGCCCCCGGCTGCCCTGTCTCTGTCCCCAGACCTCCTTGCGGGCAGCTCCTCCTGCCCGCTGCTGCCGGGCAGTGTCCTTTACTCCTCTCTCCCTTGACAACAGACCTGCCCTCTGCACACACGAACACGTCCGTCTTGGGGAGAAACCGCCAGAGCCGCTGAAAGGGGCGCTCTGGGGACACTTCCCGGAGAGGACCCGAGGACCCGGCTCTGCGAGCCCCAAACCTCTCCAAGCCAACCTCACGGACCGAGCGCGGCTGCTGGCCTCCTGTCTGCTCCCACCCAGGGAGGGGGCGCAGGGTCCCTGGGGCCATGAGGAGCAGCCCCCGCACTCTGGTCCCCAGCCCTGGCCCTAGGCCAAGACCTCCCTGGCCCGGCCCCCCAGCCCCGCACACTGAGCAGGGCTGCCTGGGGGCTGGGGGCACTGCCTTCTCACCAGATGTGCTGGGAGGGGCACCCAGATGTGCTGGGAGGGGCAGAGGCGACTGGTCAGGCAGGCCAGGCCGGCTGAGGCCTGGGGGCTGCCTCTCCTGGGAGCCTTGCCTGGAGCCGGGGTTCTGGGCTGGCTGCATCTGAACCAGGGGAGCTGCCACGGTCCAGGTCAGGCCAGGCGTCCCAGCCCCCAACACGGCCAGCGTCCACAGAGAAGGTACGACCTAGCGCGCCGGGTGCATCTCCGAGCCGCGTCCTGCAGTTGGGCCGCCGCTGCAGACCAGACGAGTGGGGTGGGACTCCTGGCGGACACTGCCCACCTAGGACGCCCTGCTCTCCCGGGTCGAGGCGGCCGCAGGGACAAAGCCGCATTGTCCAGGCCTCAGCTCCACACTTGGCCTGCCCGTCCGCGACGCCCGGGTCAGCCTGACTGTGGGAAGGGCCGCCTGCCTGCCCAGGAGAGCGGCTCCTGCCCTCCCCGCCCTCCGCCCTCCCCGCCTGCCCCCGCTGGTCCTCTGGCCCTGCTGGTCCCGCAGGGACTATCTGACCTTCCCGACCTGGCCATTTCCGCCAGTAATTTTCCAGCCACAGCCAGTCCAGCCGGCTTGTCAGGAGGCCCTGGGATCCCCAGGGCCAGGGGGCTGGCCGCAAGGGGTGTGGACGCAGGACGGCACCACCTCCCACCTGCCCCGCCCTCACTCTTTCCAGAACGCCCTGGCCGCGGTGCCTCCCTTTGCTGGTTGGGCGGCAGCCGCAGGTGTTAGCCCAGGGGCAGCCCCGAGCCCGCTGGGGCTGGACATCCAGCCGCTCTGTGAGTTCTGTGAGTTCTTCGAAGCCTCAAGGACAGCAGCCAGTTCAGATGGTCGTAAAACGCCGTGAGCTAAAAATAACCAGGCAGCCGGCTCCTGGCACCCGGTGGAGCCCATGCAGGTGGCCGCACCCCCGAGGCCAGGCGGGAGCCCGAGGCCCGCGCGAGGCGAGGCCGGCACAGCCTCGCCGGGCGTCTGCAGGAGCCCCGACCCGGACCCGGCAGGCCTTGAGCCGGCCGCGGGTGGCGCCCGCAGAGCAGCCCCTGCGGGAGGTGGACAGCGGGGGCAGAGGGGGGCTGGTTTATTTTTAGCTGCCTGGACTGTGTGCGGAGCCTTATTTAGACATCAGGCGACAGGGTGGGGGCAGGGCAGGGGCCCCTGGGCTCCTCTTACAGCTCTGCCCCGGGCTCCTGCTTCTGGGGGTTCTGCGGTTCCAAATAGCAGCCAGGCCAGCTTCCCCTCCCCTGCCCCTCTGGCCCCACATCCTGCAGAGAAGCAGCTCCTGGCGCTGGGTCCCAGGCCTCTGAGAAGCGGAGGCACGTGTGCTGGGACCATCAGGGGACCGGTCCCGAGGCTGCGGTTCAAGCCAACGCCTGTCCCGAGAAGACACCCCCGAACCTGAGGCTGAATGTGACCGGCCGTCAAGGAGACCACGTGGGCCTGGGCCCGGCATGTGGTGGAGCTGGGGCTGCGTGGCTGGGTCCGTCCACCACGTCTAGCTCCGCGAGAGCCCGGGCAGGGCCGCCGTGGGGATGCGAGGCCAGGGGACCAGCGTGTGTCCGTTATTTGGGGTCAAAAACTGCAGATCAGCGTCAGAACAAGTCTCTTCTCAAAGACGGTGGAGAACAACTGGCTGGCCGGAAGCAGCCGCCGCGTGCAGCCACGTGACGGGCAGCCTGGACGGTCAGTGCAGCCGAGCACCTGGCAGGTTCCGCTGTGACCCTGGTTCGGGCTGTCTGGGGGGTAGGAAGATGCTGGAGACCCACCCGCTGAGGCCCCTGCTGCCCCTCCCTGAGCAGGCCAGGCTGCGCCCCCAGTCCTCAGCCGGCCGACCCCAGGCCTCGGAGTGGGACCTGTGGGTTTGTCTGGGGGCTGGTTTGTGTGACCAGGTCACCCATGTGGTCACAGGCAGGACTTCTCCTTTTTCAAGACTGAGTAGTATTCCACGACGGTGTAGCCTCATCTGGCTGTCCGTGAATGGACGTCAGGTTGCCCACCCTGGGGGGCATGGGGTGCAGACATCTGCCTTTGGGGTCCGTCCCCAGAGCAGGAGGCGGTCCTGTGTGTGGGTTCCGAGGCTCCCTCTGCAGCGACCCCACTTCTCACCCCACCAGCCCTGCAGCAGAGGCCCGAGTGCCCCGGCCCTGACCTGTTGGGGAGTGGCTGTGTCTCTGAAGAGGGGCCAGAGGCACCCCCAGTGCATCACAACCTTCAGAGGAGGCCCCCTGGCCCTCGCGGGCTTCCTCCCATGGCCCCAGCCGGCACTCACCCTGCCAGCCAGCCTGGCCACCGGTCAGCGGTCCTCCGGAGGGGCTGGTGCTCCTGGGCCCCGGGGCTCCGGTCCAGGGGCCTTGAGGAGCAGCAGGCTGGTGACAGGCCCACCCGCCCGCGCAGCTGCCCGGGGCAGGCCTCGGGCTGCAGCGGCTACTGTCCTTGGAGCCGGGCCAGGGCCCTGATTTAAAAGGTATCGCAACTTTTTAAAAAACAAGCACGAGTTGTAACCCAAGGCCTGTAACCACAACACCCCAGCACCGCCTCCCCGGCGGGCGGGGCCGGCACGGGCACCGTAGTTCCCTGATTAGAGCAGTGCAGCAGGGAGGGCCCCTCCTGCCCCAGGCCTGCAGGACAAGCCCCGCCGGCACCCCGGGAGCCCAGGTGCCAGCCTGGTCCTGGGCCCGCACTGCTGCCCCGCCCGCCTCCCCAGCTGGGCACGACACCGGTCCTGGGGCCCCCTCCCGCTCCCCGGTGCTGGGCCCACAGCCCGCCCGCCCGCTGAAGCCACGCCCACCGCACGCTGACCTGCTGCCCAAGGGCCTGGCCGGAGCTGCTCCCGGCCCGGATGCCCCAGAACCTGCCCGCTCTCTGCGGGGCCTGGGCCACGCACCCCGCAGCCTGGCGGGCACCCCCTGCCCGTGGAAAGGCGTGCGCGTGCCTGTGACAGGAAGCGATTTAGCTTCATGAAACGATTTCCCATGTCTCTTGCACAGACGGCCCCTCGCCTTCGGGCTGCTTCCTGGGCCAGGAGAGGCCCTGGCGCGGGGCTGTCCCCTCGCTCGTTCCCTGCGGCCCCCAGGCCCTGGGCTTCCTGGGCCAGGGCCCTGTGTGCCCGTGAGCTCCGGGCCTGGGCGGCGCTGGCGGTCGCTGACCCGGTGCGCCAAGGCCCCTCGGAGGGAGCGGTGGAGGCTCTCACGGCTTCTCAGACAGCCCGCCAGAGGCCGGGCCCGGGGCTCCCCGCTCATCCGCTCCCGCCGCTCTGAGCCACGGAGGCGGCCATGGCAGGCCGGGGGGGCCGGCACGGCTGCCGCAGTCCTCCGGGCCCATCAGGCAGGAGGCCACAGCCCCAGGAGAAGCCCAGAGCCCGGCTCGGCTGCGCCCCGCCAGCCTGCCCCATGGGCGCCGAGGCCCCAGGGTCTGTGCGGGGGCGGGGGGGTGGGGGGGGAGGGCGGGGCAGGAGGGCACACAGCCTGCAGCCACCAGCCCGGAGAAGAGCCTGAGCAGGGCGGCCAGCTGGACGACAGAGCGGGTGTCCAGTGCCCTTGCAGCACACCCGCCACTGGGAGGGCACCCACTGCCCCGGGGGCTGGGCGGGTCCGCTCCCGCTCTCTGCTGTCTCGCTCCCTCCCAGGCGCCACTGCCCTGTCAGGCAGGGCCTGGCCTGGGCCAGTTCTGAGCACTTGCAGGGGTGCTCGGCGCTTCTCAGCGTTGGGGTCCTGCTCCTGCACCCTGGAAGCCACTGTGGGCAACAGGGGCCTTGGGTGAAAGCGCTCCCAGGTCCTGGCTTGTCCTGCCCGCTCCCCTGCTCTCTGCCCCCCAGCTGCTGTGCAGATGGCATCTATCTGGACGGACAGACAGACGGGCAGCGAGGGAGCAGGTGAGGGCCGGCAGGAGGGCCCAGGCTCCTCGCACCTGGGGCCGCCCCGCCCCCAAGCCAGCACCTCTGGCCCCAGAGGGCAGGAGTCAGAAGTGAGGAGCTGGGAAGAGGCGGCCCCCAGGGCTGTCGCCACTCCCCTGCGCCTTTCCCTGCGCCTTTCCCCGCTGGGGATCCTCTCGGCTGCAGCAGCGGTGACAGGCCTCCTCCTCCTCCACCAGGGCCCGGCACCTCGGGCCCGGCTCTTCCGGTAATTACGGTGCGGCGGCTCGGCTCAAGTCCGCGCTTCCAGGTTCAGTTTCGGGGTCTCGCCGGTGCCCCAGCCAGCACAGAGGCAGGTCCGGCGCGGGAGGATGGGCTGCGGGCGCAGCCGGCCGAGCTGCTGCAAGCCCCCCAGAAAGGTAGGGGCGCCGACAGGGAAGTTTGCTCTGGAGGAAGGGGGTGCAGAGCTGCAACCGTGGGAGCCTCAGCCCGGTGGTCCGACCCCTGACCCCGGCACAGACTCCTGGCTGCGGACCCAGCCCCCAAGCTCCAACCTCCAGCCGGCTGGCCACAGCTGGGGTCCCGCTGTGCCCTGCGTGGGGCACCGGCTCTGCAGGTGCCCTCCCCCGTCCGGGCCTGCGCGCTGGGTGCTGGGCCAGCCCGGGTGCCTCTCTGGGCCCCACAGGACGCACAGCCAGTGCCGGCGGGTGGCTGGCGGGGAAATCTGGGGCGGTCTGGAGCTGTGTGTTCTGGGGGCGGCTGGGGGCTTCCATCCCCAGGGCATGGCCTCCCTCCAGCCCCTCCCAGGCCCCACGCCTGAAAGACCCTCGCAGGCAATGGGGCCAGTGGGGTCTCCCAGGTCAGCCTCCCCTGGGGCCTGGGGGAGGGGGCTTGAGTCCCACTGTGCCCACCCAGGCAGGAGGGCGCAGACATCCAGACCCCGCTGGTCAGCCTGTGCCCCCGCTGCCGGAGGTGTTTGGTGATCTGCAGTGACTGCCCCTGCCCGGCATGGTGCCCCACCCCTCACCTGCAGTCCACAGAGCTGCCCAGCCCCTCCTCCCGCAGGGCTGCCGGCTGCAGGGGTGGGGCCACGCTGAGATTGTCCCGCCAGGCCCTGTGCACTGCAGGGTCGAGCCTCCTGCTCCCTGGGCCTCGGTCCCCCTCCCCTGAGAGGGCGGCCTCTCCGAGGCCAAGGCCGCTCTGCACTGTTCCAGAGCCCAGGCTGCAAGTGGGCCAAGGTGAGCTCTGTCCCTGCCCAGGCCCGCCCCCCCCAGCAGGGCCCTGGGCACCGGCTCCCTCCCAGCACAGCTGTCCCTGTCTGTCGCTGGCACCGCCACCTGTACCTCAGGCCCAAGCGTTGGGGGGGAAGGGCCCCAGTGCCCCGGTGGCACCAGCACTGGCCAGGTCAGGGCCCGGGGAGGGCGGCGCTGAGGCTGGGCAGGCCCAGCAGGTGGGGCCGTCCCAGTGCCCGCTCTCGCCTCCATCCCCTCTCCACTCCCAGGGCCTTCTGGACCACTCCGAAGCCTTTGGCGGAAGAGCCTGGACCCGCGGCCTGGGCCTGCGGTCTGCAGGCTGCGGTGCCCCTGTGCAGCCCCCCCCCCCGCACCCATAGGCCGCTCTGGAGCCAAGCTGAGGGACTCCACGGGAGGTCACGGCCACCTCGGGGCTCACGCAGCCCCAGAGCTGGGCAGCGTGCCCGCCAGCGCTGCCTCGACCCTCCCCGGCCCCCCGCCAGTGCCGTGGTGTCCAAGTGGGGGTGAGCTGGGGCCCCCATGCCCCACGGGTGCCGGGCGGCCGGGCTGGCCAAGCAGCCGTCCCCTCCGGCCTGGAGGCCTCTGTCTCAACCCGGCGTCAGCCGGGCGTGGGCCCACACATTTCTCAACGGTGACACAGGCTGTTCCTCCTGGGGCCCCCGGGCCCCCGCCCCCACGTCCTTCCTGCCTGTCCCTCCGCCAATGGGCTCCACCTGTGGTCGCTCAGATCCGAAACTAGGGGTGCAGGGCCCCTCCCACGCAGCGCCACCGGAAAGCTGCCGATACGGAGGGCGACTGTCCCGAGGCCGCATCACCCCTCCCCTGCAGCGGCTGCCAGTCTGTGTCTGCAGCACAGGAGGAAGTGTGGCTCTCATGGCCCCGCCCCTGCCTGAGCCTCGACCAGCTGCGGCTGCCCTCCTCCTCCCCAGCCTCAGTTTCCCCTTCTGGAAGCAGGGTGGGGACTGGCCGGAGGGACTGTCCCAGGGGCCCACCCATCCGGCCCTCGGCCTCAGGAAGTCCCCAGTGACATGGGTGCAGGCCGGCCGAGGGAGGCTGCCACAGCGGCAGGAGGGGGCTCGCACAGGACGCCCGGCTACTCAGCAGTGCGGGGTCCCCCCCCCAGCCCTGGGCTCCGCGCTCCCTTTTGCATCCCTGGTTCTGTCGGCTGCAAAGCCGCCGTCTTTCTTCAGAGTCAGCTGGCGCCCCGGCTGCCCAGCACCTGCTCTGCCCTGCCGCTCCGCTCTAGGGACCCCGCCCTGGCCTCAGGGGCACCTCGGGCACCTCGGGGGCACGCCCGGCCGTGGCCCAGCTGTGTGCCTGCGGCCCAGCTCCCGCCTGCCCAGATGCTCCTGCAGACGGTCTGGGGCGCGTGGCGGTGACGGGGCGAGTCCAGGGCCTGGGGCATGGCTCGGCCTCGGGGCCCTGGGACACAGGGTCGTGGGCAGCGGCTCACAGGGCGGGTGACCGGCCCTGGGCATGGACGGTGGCAGAGGGCCGGGCTGGACCGTCCACCTGGCGCTTCGGGCGGTCTTGAAGGCTGGGTGGCCGGCTGGGCCAGGAGCACGGGGGGCCGAGGGGCACGGGGGTCGGGCCCGGCAGACGCGCCACCGTTTCTGGGCAGTGGCCGGCTGCGGGCGGTGGTGGCGAGGCGGGCTGGAGGGCCAGCGGCCGGGGCTGGCGGCGGGACGGGGCTGCCGGGGCCCGCGGAGCGTGACTCGGGGGCTGAAAGTGCCAACGGCCGGGCACCGAGCAGCGGGGGCCGCTCTACCCAGGAGCCTCATGGGGCCTCCCGCGGCCACCGGGAGTGTCCCAGCACGGCCTCCCCGCGCTCAGGGCGCTGCCTGGCCACACAGCCAGCAGGCAGGCGGGGGCTGAGAGCGCCGGCTGGGGGCGAGCTGGGCTTGGGGGGCCCCGGCCCCCACTGGGCTCTGTGTCCCCAGGCAGGCGGGGAGTCCTGTCCAGGCTTGTGGAAACCCACAGCCCACAGCTGCATAGGCGGCCCTCTCCCTGAGGGGAGCACCGGGCGGAGGGCCTGTCACTGCACCCAGCAGGGCCAAGGCCTGGCGCCTGGGCAGCAGCGGCGTGGACGCGGCCCGCCAGAGCTGCGCCGGTCGGTCGGTTCCTGGAGTCCGGGAGTCGGCCGACGCGCTCGCTCCAGAAACTGCTGGGAGCAGCCCCCTGCAGCGGCCAGCTCACCCCCTTCGCCCTCGTTCCTCCCAGCAGCGCCGAGACCCAGATCAGCACCCCCGGCCAGACCCGCAGGAGCTGGGGCCCCTCCGCACCCACGCAGGTGAGCACCCGCGCTGCCCGGCCGCGGCTACCGCTCTGCCCGCAGGCCGGCAGTGCACTGCCCGGCTGCTGCATCAGCGGGCAGTGCCCGCAGCAGGGGAGGTCCCGGCCGAGGGCCGCTGGCTGCGCGCTGCCCGCACTGCGTCTGGGGGCGGCAAGGAGCCGGCGGACGGGGGTGCCATGGGGGTGGCAGTGGGGACGGAGGCGCCCACCGGGGACGTGTCCAGATACAGCACGAGAGTTCTGCCAGGCGTCCGGAGCGGCCTCGCGGAAAAGAGCCATGAGGCCAGCTCAGGTGACCCTGAGGTCAGGCAGGACGGGGGCAGCAGTGGGGGCAGCACCGCTTCAGAGCCTGTGGGCTGCCTGGGGGGGTTCTCCGCGGGGTGTTGGGGGCTCCCCGTGGGGTGTGGGGCTCCCCGTGGGGCGTCTGGCTGCCGTGGAGTCTGCAGGGCTGTCCTCACAAAGCCCAGCCCCAGGTGTGCCCCGCAGGGCCCAGGCTGCCCGCTCTGCGGGGTCGGGGACACAAACGGAGCCCCCAGCAAGGCAGGCCGCAGGGCCAGCTCTTCCGGCAGGTGCGGCTTCCGGGCAGCCCCGGCCCAGCCCAGGGGCTGGGCCCAGAGCAGTGGTGGGCCGTGAGGTGGACAGAGCCGTGCCGGACGGCATGGGGGGCCCGGTCCACGGCCAGCCGCCCAGCTACTTGGAGGGGGAGCCGGGCTCGGCATCACCGGCCATCAGCGGCCACGTCCCAGCCCGGTCCTTGGGTGGGCAGAGACCACCCCGGGGCCGGTCGGTGCTGTGGGGGAGCCCCCACACACACCGGCTGACCGCCCACCGTCCAAGCAGCCGCCTGGGCTGTGGCTGCCGCACCCGCTCAGCCGCCCTGACCCGGCCGGGGCTTGGCTTTCTCCCCAGCCCCCGATGTCCGGCTGCCGTGTGGCCATGCAGAGCAGCCTGGGGACCGAGCCAGCACTCTCCTGCAGCGCCGAGAGGATGAGCAGAAATGGGAGCAGCAGGTGCGCCCGGGGTCAGCCTCGCTCACCCACCGGGGCCCGTCCGCTGCCCCCAGAGGAGTCCGTCTGCTGGCACGGAGCCCCTCCTGTCCGCGCGCTGGCTGGCAGCTGCACCCGGCCCACAGGGCAGGAGGCCGCTGCCCCGGACACCCCCAGGGCTCCCGAGTGCCTTCGGGCTGGACGGCCACACTGTCCCCCGGGGCTGCGGCCCCGCCCCCGGCCCCCAACAGGCAAAGCCGCCCCCGGCTGTGGGAGGCCCCGCCCGCCTGGCGTCACCCGACACTCAGCGGGGTGCCGGGTGCCGCGTGCTGCGGCTGACCCCCTCCTGCCCCCGCCCAGGTGGAGAGGGACCCGGAGCTGGAGCTGCACCAGCGGCTGGACGAGCAGCGGCGGGGCCTGGAGGGCGAGCGAGAGGCGGCCCTACGAGGTCAGGGGGCGCCTGGGGTGGGGCCACCTGCACCCTGCGGCTGTGCCCGGCCTCGGGCCGCAGGACATTGCCTGGCAGCCCGGCCCGTGTCCTGCGCCCTGACGCCACCCGTGCTCCCGCGGCTGCTCCTCCGCGGGCGTCCTCCGTCGCGACACACCGTCGCAGCCGCGCAGCAGCGCCCGGCCGACTGCAGGCCCCGCGCCCCGCGCCCCTGCTCCCTGGGCCGAGCGCCCGGCCGGCCGTCAGACAGCCCAACCTCGGCAGGGTCCAGGCCGCGCCCCGCGCCCTGCGGCCTCAGTGCTGGGTGCGGGCGGCCGCGGGTGACGCCCTCACGCGGGCCTGGCCAGGGCTGGTGTGCGCCGCTCCGGCAGGAAGGTCAGCGCGTGCCCGAGGCCGCAGCCCTCCGCCGGCCGCTTCCCTGTGAGCGGGTGCATGCCCAGCACGCTGCCCCGGGCACTCCCAGCCCGGCCCCGCGTGTCCTGGGCCTCCGCCCCACCGCAGGGACACGCTGACCGTCTGCTCCTGGGGCAGCGGGTGGCGCCCCTGGGCCACCGTGAGCGCTGGCGCGGGCAGGAGCCCCTCCCTGGGATAGCGGGTGGCGGTCAGTCCACACTGGCTTTCTGAGAAGGCGCGGACGGTCTCAGGCGGCTGCCCAGGGCGAGGCCGACTGGAAAGGGCCCTGCCGGTTCCCCCGGACGCCCGGCCCTGTCTCCCGAAAGCACAGCTCACGACCGCCCCCGGGACAGCCGGTCACCCTCAGGTCAGCACGGGCGTGCAGGCCGGAGCTCACCCCGGCCGCTGCGGCCCCCGTCCCGGGCCAGGCCGCGGGCCACACCGGCCGGACGACGATGCTCGCTGTCCTGCAGAAAGACGCCCTCCCGGGGGCGCCGGGCCCCGGGGCGCAGTGCCGGAACAGAGGCCTTGCACACTGCAACGCCAGCGGGCCATTCTGAGACCTGGGAGGCTGACCTCAGCCCGGCCTGGCCAGGGCCGCCCCAGCGAGTCCCCCCACACCACTCCCCTCCTCCACCACCTGTGTGGCAAGAGCGCCCTGCCCTGGGGCTGGGGCGGTGCGCCTGGCCAGAGCCCCTCGGTCAGCATCCTTGGGACGCGGCAGCTGGCTGGCCCGAGTGGGGGACGGACGCACGTGCAGAGCAGCGGGCCCACGCGGGGGTGCGCAGGCTTGGCGGGGCGGGGGGACAGGCGGGGGCTTCGCAGCTGCTGGGCCTGTCTTCTGTGTCGGGCTTTTACTTATTTTGTTAAAGATTATTTATTTATTAACGTATGCATATAAGAGCGGGGGGGGGACAGGCCAGAGGCGTGGGGCGAGCGGGCTCCCCATGGACAGAGCGGGAGCAGGACAGGCAGATGCACTGAAGCCCACTGCTAAGGGGCAGCGGGGGGCAGGGGAGGTCTGCGCGCCCCGGGGTCCCTCCCTGGCCGGGATCGGACTCGTGCTGCGGCGGCTGCGGAGGCCCCACAGTGCAGCGCTCAGCCCCTGCACCCCAGGGGCCCGTTTTGGGTTTTTAAAGCCACGCCGTGGCCACGTCCATTCCTCCGGCCGTGCGGCTCGCAGAGCCCCCACGCACACCCCGCCACAGCGGTCACCCCCCGGGCGGTCACCACCTGGCGGCCTCTGCCCCGCCCTCTCCGCTCCTGGCCTCTGCCTTCTCCAGACTGTCCGTCCGCACTGGCCCGGCCGCCCTTCGGACGCCACGGGGGGCCGCGTCCACGGGGGCCGGGGACCGGGAGAGACGCGGGTCAGCTGGGGCGTGCCACCTGCTTCCTCCCTGCCGGCAAGCCCGGCCCCCTGCCTCTCGCCAGCGCCCACGGGTGCTGCTCCGGCCGGCGGCGGGCGGCTGCGGGTGGCCTGCAGCAGGCGGCCCGTCACAGCAAGGACCCCCGGCGCTGACGCCTGGGCTGTGTCCGCTGGCGCCCGGAGCCGCCCGTCAGGCCCCATTTCGGGCCCGGGCGCTGTCCCTTTGGGAGCAGCTCCCCCCCGGGGCTCCACGCCTCCTGCTCAGCGCGGTGCCTCTGCTGCGGGCGGCCCGGGGCTCGTGGGCACCTGAGCCACAGGGTCCCCAGAACTGGGCAGGGCGGACGGCACACAGCTCCAGGGCAGGGCGTCGGGCGCCCGGGCCCTGCTGCCGTGCTCCGGCCTCGCGGCTCACGCACCTCCCCCAGCCCTGCAGGCCTCCCACGAGCAGGAGACCGCGGTGCTCGCACTCTCCTCCCAGGAGGCCCAGGCCGCTCTGCAGGTGAGCGGGCGGCGGGAAGCAGGGAGGAGGCGCTGCCCCATCGCTGGGGCCCTGGGGGCGCCCGCGGAGCTGTGGGGGTACCCTGGGGAAGGGCAGGAAGCGCCTCCAGCAGGAAACCAGCGGCTGGGGGGCGGCTGGGGGGTGCCGGGCTGGGGTGTGTCCCGAGGGAGGGCCTCGGGTTCTGGACGCCCTGCCCACCTGGCCTTGAGCCTGGGCCGGTGCTGCTGTAGGGAGCCCCTCAAGGGGTGCCCTGGCCCGGGGCGCGGCCTGCACCCGCGTCCTGGGGTGGCCTGGCCTGGCCTGCCTGAGCCACTGGGCCCTCGTCGCCTGCCCTCAGGACACCATCGCCGGGCTGACCGCCCAGCTGGAGGCCTTCCAGGCCAAGGCGAGGCGGGTGGAGCAGTCCATCCAGGGCCGGGACTACATGAAGCACCGCCAGGTGGGCTCCCCGCGGGCGCGGGTGGCAGGGGCCGGGGCTGGGTGGGCTCCCCGTGGGCGCGGGCAGCGGGGCCGGGGCCTCGCCTTTGCTGGTGCAAGACCTGGGAGGAGCTGTGTCCGGGGTGGGCGGGAGGGGGCTGGGGAGCGGGCCGGGCCCGGGTCAGAGAGGACGAGGCATGTGGAGCACTGGCCCCAGGCCTGCCCACACTGGAGCGCTCCTGGAGACCCCGCTGTCTCCGGGCCTGGGCCCCGATGACCCTGCCAGCCGACGGGCGCTCAGGGGGCTCAGGGCGGCTGCCGCAGGGGCCCACGCCACCCCGGTCCCCACGCAGGAGCAGGGCGGCCTCAGTGCGTTCTGGGAGCGGGAGCTGGAGAGCCTGCACTTCGTCATCGAGATGCGGAGCCAGCGCGTGCACGAGCTGGACAGGCGGCTGGCCCTCATGGAGACCGTGGTGCGTGGCCCTCCGCGTCCCCCGTGCCCACGAGGGTGCCGGGGAGGCCGCCCCGTCAGCTGCCGGCACCGGGCCTGCGCCCCGCTGGCCCCGGGCCCCCCTTTCCCAGGAGCCGCCCCAGCAAGGGCCCCGTCTGGGGAGGGTGGGGCCAGGGCCGAGTCCGAGGAAGCCTGGGCCCTGCAGGAGCCCCCGCCCACCTCGGGCCACATGCTGCTCCCATCACGCCGTCCCCACAGCCCCGAGCCTATCCCGGGTGACCGAGCTGCAGGCCCCAGCTGGGCCTGCTGTCGTCCCTCCCTCGCCTGCAGGAGGGTGCGGTCCTGTGCCCTCGTCCTCCCCAGGAAGGGCCTGCGGGCAGGGGCGCAGCCGGGCGGAGCGCCTGACCCCTAGTGCGCCCATGTGTTCCAGAAGGAGAAGAGCCTGATGCTGGAGGAGAAGGTGACTGCGCTGCAGCAGGAGAACGAGACCCTGCGGGCGCGCAGCCTCAGCCAGGCCGCAGCTGCAAGGTGAGCCCCGAGCCCTGGCCCCGCTGGACCTGCCCAGCCCTGCCCCCGAGACTGCCCGGGCAGGACCAGGGCCGGGGGCGGGGGGCCCAGGCCGGTCTGGAGTCGGCACTAGACTCAGCCCGACCCCCGTGGAGGGGCTCCCCAGGAAAGCCCGGTGGGGGGATGGGAGGCCGCAGGGGAGCAAACCCGTGGGCACCGCCCGCTGGACGGTGTCCCCGCAGTGACCGGCACAGCCGCCGAGAGCCGCTGCTCCGCTCCAGGCGGGGGTCCCGGGGCGCCGGGTCCAGAGGGAGCCCCCGGGCGTGCGCGCGTCGGGGCGCCCCACAGGCCCGGCCTGCCTGTCCCCAGGCAGCTGTCCGAGGCCCTGGAGGACGCGCGTGAGGCCCTGGACAAGGAGCGCCGGCTCAGGCAGCAGCTGCAGCAGGAGAAGGAGGAGCTGCTGTTCCGGGTGCTGGGCGCCCCGACTGCGTCCCCCTTCCCCCTGCCCCCGGCCGCCCCCGCAGAGGTCTCCCTGGCCACGTAGGCCGCAGCGCAGGGCTGGGCCCCCAGGCCCGCGGGACACAGCAGGAGCCCGCCCGCTGACCGCTGGGTCCAGAGTGCCTTCCCGGTCGGCCGCCAGCCTGGGGCCGTCCTCCCTGCCGGCCCTGTGCAGAGGGGCTCCCGGGCGCCTGGAGGCAGCCACGCGCTGTGGTCACCCGACGAAGACACAGGCGTCCTGCCGGTGGCCCCCGACCCCGCCGCTGTGCTCTCGGCCCGTGTCCGGACTGTCCCACCTGAGACCCGCCCCACAGGGTCATTTAGGGGCGCTTCCGCGCACCCCACAAGGAGCCCGAGGCACTTCCTGCTCAGCGGAGGAGCAGACCCCGCTGGTCTCACCCACACCCCCTCCAGGCTGGCTGGGGGACAGTCCCGCCCCCGCGCAGGCCTCTCCACTCCCCGCGCCCACCCGCCCCTGCAGCGGCTTCCCCAGCGGCTCTGACGTGTCTGGCTGCAGACCAGCGGCCGGCAGGGCAGTGAGGGCCGGCGCACGGCTCGCAGGCGGGAAGCAGTCCGTCCCGAGACCTGAGAAACCCTGGGCTCTCCCAAGTGCGCGGAGCTGCCCCCGCCCTTCCGGAAGCTTCCGTCCAGGTGGCCGCGCAGCCCAGGAGGGCCAGCGCAGGCTCCTCCGCCGGACTGGGACCAAGCCTGTGGCCGGGGCCTGTGTGGGAACGCCGGTGTGGCGTTGAGGGGCGTGGGGGCCCCGCCTGGGCCTGGGGGCTCAGGGCAGACGAGCTGCGAAGCCAAAGACAGACATTTGCCTGGCCCGTGTATTCCTGGGGGGCTGGGGTCGCCACGGCACTCGCTCTCTCGGGGGACAGTTCGGCTGGGCAGCTGGCCCCTCGGTACCTGCTGGGCCTGGAGGGGCCGGGGCGGGGGGGGGGCGGGCAGGGCTGGGAGTGGGGTCAAGGGGAGGAGCGAGGGCGGGATGGGGACAGAGGGTGTGAGTTCCAGCACCAGGAACTCGGGGTGCACACGCCCCAGATGCTCCTGCCCCCCACGGTGTCTGCAGTGGGGCGAGCGGGCGGGGCAGGGGGACGGGGGGTGGGGGTGCTGCAGTCGGTGCCAGCAGGCGTGGTGCCTGGGCCTTGCCAGGGCACTGCCGTCCTGCTGCCCTTGGCTCTCCAGGGCAGCCCCGAGTACACCGCCGCTGTGGGGGGTGCCAGCTGCAGGGACAGGCAGGGTCCATCACTCACCGGGCGCCACGGCCCCCTCCCGGAGGACGCCAGCCGAGGCCGCGCCTAAGCTGGACAAGCGAGGCTCCGCACGCCTCCGGGAACGCTGAGTCTGCCCAGAGGCGCGGGCGGCTCGGGGCCTGCGGTGCTTGGCTTTGAGGGGGCGCGAACGGCTGCCACCGCCCCCAAAGGGAGAGAGCTAGGGCCCAGCCACCAGCCCTGGGAGCTGGCGACCAGCCGAGTCCACGGGCAGCCGAGGCGCCCTGCACCGCCGCAGCACCCGAGGCCGAGGCCCAAGGCCGTGGTTTCCAGGCACACTTTGGGGGTGGCATTTTGCCCTCCAAGGAGCAGGCCTGGGCAGTGCTGACCGGCACAGCCAGCGCCCTGGCCTCCTGCCGCTGCCCCCTCGCTGAGCCTCGGGCCCCTCAGACAGCAGGGTGAGCCCCGCCCTCGCCCGGCGGAGCCTGGCCAGCGTTCCCAGAAGCCCCCGAGGAGCCGCAGGGCCAGTGGCCGAGCTGCTCTCCAGCTGTGGGCAGGCCTGCAGAGCGGCCCCTTCCGCGCCTCCTGCAGCTGCCGCCCGGCTCACACTGGCCGGGCCGGCACTCAGCGGGCAGCCCTGCTTCTCCGGGAGCACTCGGATGCCGCTCACCCAGCGCTCCCAGCGGGGTGAGTCCCAGCAGACCGCAGCTGCCCGGGGCTCAGCGGACGGCACCCTCAGGCACTGGCTGACCACCCGCCAGCACCCTCCTTTTTGACCCAGGCTAACAAAGGATCATTGTTGCTGGTTATTCGCCAGCCCAGAGACACTCAGGTGCACCAATGAGGAGTTGCTGGCCGGGGGTGGGGCTGCCCAGGGCGCTGGGGTCAGGGCCAGGACCCGTCAGCCAGGGCCGGTCAGCGGCCTTGGCCACCGTCAGCCGCGCTCCGCTCTAGCCCCAGATGCTCTGGACACCCACCTCCGGCACTCACACCCCAACCGCTCGCCGCCCCCTCTGTCCCGCCCCCTTCGCCACAGGGGTGACGTGAGTGGGGGAGACAGGAGGGTCCGGGGCCGCACTGCCCCCGGCGTCCAGCAGCGCTCTCCGGGGAGGCACAAGGAGCGGGCACGCAGGAGCTGGGCACTTGGGCGCTCCCGGCTCCGGGCCGCCGCCCGCCCAGGTCTCATCACCCGCCGCCGGCAGCGGCTACGGCAGAGAGCGCGCGCATGACCGCACGCCTGCACCCGGCGGAGGAAGAGCTAGCCGGAGGGGAGCGGGCGCGGGGTCCCGGCCCTGGCTGGTGTCTGCGGCCCCCTCGGGCGCAGGCCCAGGGAACACGCGCTCCCTCCCGGGCACTGGGCCCAGGGCTGCCCCCGCCCCGCCCTCTGGCCCCTCCCGTGTGGTGGCGTCGGCCCAGCACCTGCCCATTTCTGACGCCCGAGTCGAGGTCGGCCTGGCGCCTGTGCGTCCCGCAGCCCAGGATGGTTTCTCACCGCCAGGGAGACACTCGCTTGACCCGCCCCGGGGACGGGGTGGACAGCCGCACAGCCACGCCCAGGGCGAGTCTGGCAGGGCGCGGCCTGCGCCTCCTGCCCCTCCCGGCTCCGGCCCCTCTGCTCAGCTCCCTCTGTGCGCTGGGTTTTACCGGGCACAGCCATCTCTCCGGCCCCTCCCGGCTCAGGGCCACCACCGATTCCCACCGCCAGAGGCAGGAGCTGCCCAGGCTGGAGGGCGGGGGCTGGCCGGCCCTCTAGCACCTGGTGGGCTGCCCCTGCCCTGGACTGGGCTGGCAGTCAGGCGTGCGGGGAGGCAGAGGCCGCGGCCTGGGGTGCCCTGGGGGCCCCAGAGGTTTGGAGCTGAAGGGGAGGAGCAGGGCCCGGGCCGGGGGGGGGGGGACCTGCGTGGGGGCTGCAGGGCCTGGCTGGGTGGGAGCCATCTGGGCGCGCGAGGGAAGGGAGCAGATCTCCAAAGACTCAGCGGCTCAGACGGACTCCTTCCTCTGCCCCCCAGGTGCTCGGCTCACTCAGAGTGGGGCAGGAGGGGCCGTGGCTGCACGGCAGGGTGCGGGGCCTGGGCAGGCGCCCCATCGGGGCAGGCGGGGTCGACATCTCTGCTTACATTTGTGAGTGCGTGGGGAAACCCTTGGTAAGCCTGAAGCTGACATGAACGCCCCGAGCCTGTGGCCAGCAGTGGCCGCAGAGCCAGCCCTGCCCCTGGCCCTCTGCAGGAGCCGCGGCCGCCCTCCGCCAAGGGAGTGCTTCTCGAAAGCCAACTTGACTTAACAATCCTAGACGCTCTCTCCCAGCAAACGCAGGAGGCGAAGCTCCAACAGCTCCAAGGGCGCCCCCGCCCCGGGCGCCCCCGCCCCACCCACCAGGCCCCCCACCCCCAGCCCCACCATGCCCCCCACCCCCAGAGGTCAAGCTTGGACCAGGCATTTCCAGAACTTCAGTTTTTCTTTTCCTTATTGATGGACTTTCATTGTGGGAGCCTCCTTCAGGTTTACAGAGGAAACTAGCGGGCGCAGGGGTCGGCTGCGGGCCCACTCCTGCCCTGACCGGTCCGAGCGCTCTGACAGAGCTGGCCGAGCTGACCTGCCCCGCCCAGGTGAGCCGCCATGCTCCTGGACTCGGTGCTCCTCCTCCCTCACGCTTAGCTCCGGACGCGGCCCTGGCTGGCGCCATGGCCCCCAGCCCCCAGCTCGCGGCCAGCGGCCAGCGGGGCCTCGGGCTCTGGCATCCAGGGCTCAGCCACGCGCCCGGTAGGGCCAGGGCTCTCGTAGCTGTTGTCGAAGAAATGCGGGTGCGCTTGGGACGAGTCTAGCGGCCCAGCCCTGCGCCTGAGTGCCTGTGCACCGGGGGTAGAGTGCCCCACCCCACCCAGCCAGCAGTCGGAGCACCCCACCCCACCCAGCCCCACCCGCCGGGGTCCTGCTGAGCAGTGCCACTCCGGGAGGGCGGAGCAGGCACCAGCTGGTGGGGCAGGGCAGGAAGGGGGCCGGAAAGGGGGAGGGGCAGGACCAGGCCCGGAGCCAGTTTGGAGGGGCGCTGGCTGAGCACCCCAGAGCAGCAGGCTGGGTCCCGCCTCCGTCTGTTTTGGGGGCAGACTGGGGTTGTGGCTCTCTTCAGTGTGAGCCCCGAGTAGGTCTGAGGGTCCAGGGCTCGGTGCCCCTAGGGAGGCGCTGGCATCGGGGCTCTAGCCCCCAAGGGGCAGACTGCCGCCCTGGGCATGCGCAGAGCCCGGAGCTGGGGGCCAGCAGGTGTGGGGGCTGCAGGCCAGACCACAGGCACGGCCAGGCACTTGGCTCATGGTCTCGGGGCTCCAAGGAGCAGACCCGGCCTGCAGGCAGCGCTGGGCCCTTCTGACCTCACGGCTGCGGCCCCTCCAGGGGTCAGCTTGCCCGGGCCTGGCTGTCTGGGAGGGAGCCCTGCGGGCCTGTGTGCCGCCTGGCCCCTGCCGGCCCACCTGGCAGGGGGAGGGACCGGCCCCTGTGGCCCTCCTTGGAGGGCTGCAGCCCAGCCTGGCAGGAATGCAGGCCTGGAGCCCGGGGGGCTGTGTGGGCGAGGGGCTCCAGGTGGGTTTGTGGACATGCGGTCTGAGCACCCCTGCTCCCCCGGAGGCTGGGCTGCCCCTGTCCGGTCCTCTTGCTGCAGAGAACCACAGCCCCAGAGCCAGCCCTGCACCCACCCTGCCTGGGCCCACACCCACGGAGCTGCCCGGGGGAGGGAGCTGCCCCCGGGGAGAGAGCGCGGAAGCTGAGCTCACCTTCTCTTCCCCTGCAGGCTCTGCTTCCTTCCAGCCTTTGTGTACGCAGGGCCCGCACCTGCGCCTGCATCCGTGGTGCTGCACACGGATGGCGGCTGAACCCGGGGCCCACTGGGCCCAGGCTGCAGGGAGGCCCGCTGCCAAGTGTCTCCGGAGAACTCCCTCCCCAGGGGAGGAACCAAAACCATGAAGCGGAACCGCCGGTGGGAGGGTGCTGGGCACAGCGCCGGGCTGCGGCCCTGGCGAAGGCCTGGCTGCGGCACAGAGCTGGGCGCCAGTCTGCAGCCTGCTGGCCAGCGCACGGCACTGATCCGGCTCCGGCCTTGGTGCCCGAGTGTGCGCAGCGCCCCGTGCCCCAGGCCCCTCGCCGGACGTCCAGGCGCCGGCTCTGTCCACACAGGGCCTCGCGCCTGGCCACACGCAGCGGCAGGCCCTGCGCCCCCCGGCCCCCGGCTGTGCGGCCTCCGCGAGGTGCGTCCTGGGGCTGGCCCGGTGGCGCCATGCGTGACTGTCCTCAGGGTGCCTGGGAGAAGCCAGCGGCCGGCCCGCACCCTCCGCCCTCCCAGAGCACCGGGCCACGGCCACACCGCTGCCTGCCCGTCCTCCCCGGGCCTTGCCTCTCTGCTCGGCCCCGCTGCCCCGCGTGCCGCTGCGCCCACCGGTCCCCGCTGCCGGCCGGCGGCCTCGCCCTGGGGCCCAGGGACACCGGCGCGTGCCTGTCCCGGTTCTGGACCCTTCTTGCATCCACTGCCGCCTGCTGGGCCGCCGCTCCCACGTGCCGTGTCCACCTTCCCTCTGAGGCGACTCTGAGGCAGCTTTGTCGGTTGCTGTGAACTACAGCGTGGGCTTGGGGCGGGGGACTTGGGGCGGGGGGCGCGGGGTGGTGCCAGCTGGCCTGCGGGGCGCCCAAGTGACACCACCCCTGCAGCGTCCACCGGAGCTGCTGTCCAGCGTCCGCCTGGCAGGGCCGTCCAGCTGGCCGCAGGGCTCCTCTGCAGCCTCACTGCGACTCCTCCCGCCCCCTCAGGCCTGAGGGGACGCCACTCCCTTTCTGGCCTGGACACCTGGTTGGCTGTCCCCGCCAGCCACCTCAGCCCTTGAGGCCAAGCTCTGCTGCAGTGACCCAAGGGCTGGCTCCAGGAGGGCCTGGTTGGGGAGGGGCGTCCTCCTCTGGGCTGGAGCCGCACCTGGACCTCGGTGGGCACAGCCATCTCTGCCGCCGCGGGGCTGTCTGCACCTCCGTCCTCCTTTCCCTGCAGTGCCCGGGCGCAGCCTCCAGGCCGCCTCTGCTCCACGGGCGCTGCGCCCCGCTCTCCTCGGGGCCTCACCGCGGTCCGGCCAGCCTCTGGCAAGTGGAGGCTTTGGGCAGAAGGTGGGCCCCGGACGCGCCTCCTCTGGCGGGCGGGGCGCCGGCGCGGTGACATTCGGAGATTCCAGCCGGACGCGGGGAGGGGCGCGGGAGGCGCCCATTGGCCCGCGCGCGCCACGTGTCGCGGGCAGCCCCTGCCCTGCCCCGCCCGCCGCCGCGCAGTCCGCAGCCTGCAGCCGGCTAACGGCCCCTGCGCTTGTCCCCAGGAGTCCGAGCCGCCGTGGTGAGTGACCCGGCCCGGAGGGGTCGCTCCCGGGGCCCTCGCGCCGACCTGGGCTCCCACCCGGCCCCGGGAGGGGTGCGCGGGCGGGGGCGCGGGGACGGGGGCGCGAGGTGGGGCGCAGGCTGGGGCGCGGTGGGGGTGGGATCGCGAGGGGCGCGGTGGGGGTGGGATCGCTGGGGGGGGCGGCGTCAGGGCGCGGGCTGGGGGAGGGGGCGGTGGCGTGGAGAGGCAGCCGGGCCCTGCGGCTGGAGAGACTGGGTGGGCCGGGTGGGGGCGGCAGGACCCGCAGGGGAGGGCGTGGACACGGTGCCCAGAGGAACCCTGGGCCTTGGAATGCGGTCGAGGAGGCGCGCGCCACGGAGGGAGGGAGACCCCTGCCCAGGCGCAGCGGGAGGCCGCAGACTGGTGGAGGAGGCTCCCCCCTGGGCCCGGAGGGCCTCACCCTCCTCCCTGCCCACTTGAGCTTCCTGCAAGCTCTGGGGCACCACAGGAACCCACAGCACCCTGGGGTGGCCCAACAGTCCGGCCTTAGCCCTTCCCTTTCAGCCTCCGCGTGCAGACTCCACCTCAGAGGAGTTGGGGGCTGCCTGGAGTTGGGGTCTTGCTCAGGGCTCTGGCCTGACCGCGGGAGGGCAGGGCCGGCCCCACCTCCAGGCCCAGCCTTGGCTTCCTCCCCCCTGTGGCCCTTTCCTGGCAGTTCCAAATGTGGGTAAATGTCTCCGGGGTCCTGAGGGGTGGCGGAGGGCCCGGTGCCCCCACCTCTGGTGCCACAGCTCGCTGACCCAGCTGGGCATCCGACCCGCAGCCCTAGAGGTCAGTGGCCGGCCAGCCTCAGCTCCCAGGGTGCGGGCCTCGGCTGCAGCAGCCCGTGGGGAGGTGCCTGCAGGCGCGGGGGAGCGGGGCACACTTCCGGGCGCGGGGGAGCCCCTGCCCACCCGGGCGCCCGCCCTGGGGTTCCGGTCACGCTCGGTCTGCGAGCTGGGTGGGGCTGGGCCAGCGCCCCCACCTGCTGCATCTGTGGCCGCCACTCACCCGTCTCCGGGCCGGCCGCAGGACACGGCCACGCCGGCGGTCTGCGCAGAGGCCACAGCCGGCGGCCGGGATTGCGGGTGCACGGGCCCCTTGGGCCGCTCTGGGCTGGACGTGGCTGCGGAGGGCGAGCGGCTCCCGGCCGGTCGGCTCCTGCACTGCAGCACCCGGGACCCGGGGCCGCCCGGCGGCCGCTGCACCCCCTGGGGCTGGAGCGCCCGGCACAGGTGGTGCAGACCCGGGCCCTGGGCTCCGTGGGGGCTCTGAGGAGGCCGGTGTGGCCGGTGGGCCCCTCCCGGTGTTCCCAGGGGGCAGCATGCCCCTGCCCCACGAGTGCGGGTGGGTGGCCTGACCGGCCCGTGTCGCCCTGGGCTCCAGACCCGCCCCACACCCCTCTGTGCTGCTGGCCTGGGGGCCCTGGACAGCAGGCGGCACGGCCTCCTGCCCCAGAGCCCAGGCCCACCTGCTGGTCAGGAGGAGGCGGGGGGCCCTGTGTGGTCTGGAGGCCACAGGAGGCCACGGCCACGCCCCCACTCCCGTGGCTGCTTGTTTGCGTCCTTGCGAAGTAGCCGTTGGCCGAGGACACACCACGGCCCAGCAGTATCCAGGTCTCCCACCTGGTGCACAGCGCTGCTGGGCCCCGGAGCACCCACGGGCCCCCTGAGGACCCCGCCGCTGGCGCCTGAGCCTGAGCCCGACTGCGTCTGAGGGTGCAGTGGGGTTCTCACCGCCGCCCCCTCCACATTGGCTGGGGAGGCCCCTGCGGAGGGGGCTGCTGGGGGCCAGCCCGCGATTGAGTGCTGGGGCCTTCGTCCTGGCCCTGGTCTGGGGGCCCGGTGGCCGCCTCCTGCTGGGGTCCGCAGCCCCTGAGAAGCCCGGCTGGGGCCCCGCGGTTCCCGGGTTCGCTTGCTGCCCCCCTGCAGGGCTCAGAAGCCCCTCTGGGGAGCTGGCCTGCGGGACCCTCATCCAGCTGCTGAGCTGTGCCCTGCAGAGCTCGCATGGGACAGCGTGTCGTGGGAGTGGACTGGGTTCCGGTCTGGGCGCCGGCACCCCAGGGTATCAGGCTGCTGTCTGAGGGGGTCTCTGGGGCCGAGCCCTGGCAGCAGCACTGTGGAGGGGTGGGGTGGGTGCGGCACCCCAGGGTGTCGGGCTGCTGTCTGAGGGGGCCTCTGGGGCCAGCGGCACCGCGGAGGGGTGGGGTGGGGCAGCGCTCTCCGCCAGAGGGCCCTGCCTGCGGCCAGCAGCTCCCCTCGGCCCTGCCTGGGTTTCGCTGCCCGGCACAGGCCCTGTGGCCCCGTGGCCCTCAGAGCAGCCGCTCCGGCCCAGCCCGGCCCCAGATCGATGGTCTGGGCCCAGGAGGAGGCTGCTCTCTAAGAAACCGAGCGCCCGGCGGGGTTCCGGCCAGGCCTTCCGCAGCTTCCCCGAAGGAGCCCAGGCGCCCCGTGGGTCGAGCCAGCCCTGCTCCCGGGGCCGCGGTGGTGCTGGCTGCAGCCGCTCCCGGGGGGACGGGACACCCGGCCGGGTCCTTGGCCTCTGCTCTCCCCGGGGGCCGCGAGGCCCAGCAGAGGGCTGGCAGCCGCTGCGGGGAGGGGCCACAGCCGGAGTGGGGGCAGGTTCCCCGGAACCAGCCTGGGGGTGGGCGGGCTGGGGACTCCCGGTCTGGGGGCCTCGCGGTGACTCACCACAGCTGTCTGGTGAGCCGCAGCCGCGCAGCCAGAGGCTGGAGGGCTGGGGGCCTCGGAGCCCGCGGCCATCTGCCTGGGTAGTGCTTCCCAGCTGTCCGCCGCCCTCCCCTGCCCGCGGCTCCCCACTCCGGGGCTGGGCGCCTGTCCTGGGCCAGCTCGGGCGCCCTGGCCGACCTCACAAACACGCCCAGCTCACTGCCCGCCCAGCCGGGGGACACCCCGCCTCAGCGGTGCCCCCCAAAGTGCCCTCACACCCTCACCCTTTAGGAAAAGTGAAAAAAATATAAGGAAACTCCGAGCCTGTGCCCCTGGCGGTGCCAGGGTTCCCCTCGAGCCAGGCTGGCCTGAGGCCCCAGGCTGGGACGCCCCTCTCGCTGAGCCGCGCCCCTCGCCCCCCCACTCCCCGCCCCAGCCGCCCCCCGGGGCGCCCACACCTGCCCTGGCTTCCACTTCGAGAGGGAGGGCGGGCGGCGGCTCCGGACTTCCGGGTGTTGGCCCCAGTTCTCCGAGCGAGCAAGGGGTGCCCTGTGCTCTGCCGCAGCCTGGGGAGCCCCAGCTGGCCCCTGTGCCCGCGGATGTGGGGGAGGGGCTCTTCCCACGGCCTGTTTGGTCGGCTGTGGGGAGCCTGCAGGTCTGAGGCACCAGCCTGAGTCTGGGCCCAGGGGGCCGGGCCCCCTGCCAGCGCCCCTGCTGGCGGTGGCAGGCTCAGGCCAGTCGCCCCTGAGCTGCGCTCCAAGCCGAGCCCCGGTCGGTCGGAGGCGGAGCAGGCTGAGGGCCTGCGGTTCGCACCTCTTCTCGCCCCAGCCCCCGCTAGAGAACGAAGGTGGGGTGCGGCACCCGTGCACCGGCCTGAGCCTGCAGCCTGCACCCCTCCCGTGGCCCGCGGCCCTGCGTCCCCTCCTGAGGCGATGCGTCCGCGTGCTGCCTGCTGTCCCGGCCCGGCACCCTCGCCTACGGGGGAGGACGAGACGGCGCCCCTGGCCTGGCCCAGCCCGCCCCTCAGGCGACACCAGGCGTGGGGCTGGCCCCGGCCCCCCCGCGCCAGCCACTCGGAGCCTGCCGGCGCTGGGCCCCATGCCCGGTCCCCTTCTCCCCGCCCGCCTGTCCCCTCCCACATGCGGTCATTCTTCCTCTGGAGGGCAGGTTCCAGGAAAGCAGGCGTCCCCCACTGCTCCCCCGGCCTCCAGATGTGCTGCCCCCTCAGTGCCGGCTGCCCCCTCAGTGCCCGCTGCCCCCTCAGTGCCCGCTGCCCCCTCAGTGCCCGCTGCCCCCTCAGTGCCCGCTGTCCCCTCAGTGCCCGCTGCCTCCTGCAGTGCCCACTGCCCCCTCAGTGCCCGCTGCCTCCTGCAGTGCCCACTGCCCCCTCAGTGCCCGCTGTCCCCTCAGTGCCCGCTGTCCCCTCAGTGCCCGCTGCCCCCTCAGTGCCCGCTGCCTCCTGCAGTGCCCGCTGCCCCCTCAGTGCCCGCTGCCTCCTGCAGTGCCCGCTGTCCCCTCAGTGCCCGCTGTCCCCTCAGTGCCCGCTGTCCCCTCAGTGCCCGCTGCCCCCTCAGTGCCCGCTGCCTCCTCAGTGCCCGCTGTCCCCTCAGTGCCCGCTGCCCCCTCAGTGCCCGCTGCCCCCTCAGTGCCCGCTGCCTCCTGCAGTGCCGCTGCCCCCTCAGTGCCCGCTGTCCCCTCAGTGCCCGCTGGCCCCTCAGTGCCTGCTGCCCCCTCAGTGCCCGCTGGCCCCTCAGTGCTGGCCCTCGTCCTCACCCCGCTCCCCTGGGGCTCCGGGCACGCAGGGCTGTGGAGGCGTCAGGGCCAGTGACTCGTCCCCCGCCTGCGTGGCCTCCCTCTGTGCGGGGGACCCGTGGGGCTCCCTGTGCCTGGGGGCTCGGTCGGCTGCCTCAGCTGGGTTCCCCCCGTCCCGCCCGAGCGTGGCCAGCTGCTCTGACCCTGCCCCGCGTGTGGGTGCTGGGCGGGCGGGCGGGGCTTGCCGTGGCTGACAGCTTCTTCTCTTCACAGTCTCTGCCGCAGACCTGAGGCCATGGCCAACCCCGCGCAGGTGAGGAGCCCTGGGGCCGGACCTCCCCTCCGGCCAGGACCCACGCCCTGGGGCCCGGGCCTCTCTGGTCTCCGGGTCCCTCTGGCCTCGGCTTGCAGGCGCCCGAGTGGGCCCGGCCGGCCTGAGGGGCCGCGTGTCCTGCAGCCCGGGCTCTCCGGGCCTCTCCCGCCGGCCTGGGGGCTGCAGCCGGCGGGCTGGGCCCCCCCGGCACCCTGGCCCAGGGGTGAGGCGGGGGGGCAGGGCAGGTGACACAGAGGCCTCGCTGGGGCCGCCCCTGCTCCGAGGGCCGGGTCCCCGGGCAGTGGAGTTGGGGCACAGGAGACTGCTCTCCCCTCCCGCTGGGGTGTGGGGTACAGCGGGTATCATTCTGGGCCTGGGTATTCCCGAGGGGCTGCTGGCTGACAAGAGGGGCTGCAAGGGAGAGTGAGGGCCCCCTGATGTGACCCTTCCGCCCTCCACAGCCAGAGCCGTGGCCCCGCGTCCCCTGTGCCCTGGCGGGCGTCCACCGCGCGCTCGGTGACGCCCACGCACAGGGCCCTGCGCCTCACTCAGGGTGGCCGGGCTCCCTCCGGCCGGCGCCTCAGCGGCCCGCCCCGTGTCCCGTGTCCCGAGCGTCCTCCGGCCTGAGGGCGGGCCCCGATTCCTGGGCAGCGCCCGGCCTGCCTGTCTGCCGGCCGGGCTTGTCCTGCCGGGGCCAGCGGGCACCCTGCCAACGGGTCTGGGGGCCGAGCCCCCTGCCCCGAGCCCCTGGGCCGGGCCGCGAGGGATCCCTGTGGACAGCGGGGGCAGTGCCGGGGACTGCGGCCTGGTGTCGGGGCGGGACGGTGTGCAGGGGAGGGCAGCTCAGGATCCTGGCTCCCACTTTGCGTCTGCCCCACCTTGTGCATGGGCCAAGCCCCTCTTCCCTGGACCGGCCCCTCTCCCTCCCCCTTGCCCCCAGCCCGCAGCGGCCCAGGAAGGCTGGAGGCAAGCGGGTGCGCTGCAGGCGCCCTCACCGGGCGGGCGGGGCAGCGGGCGGGAACTGGAGGCTGCAGAGGCCAAGGCGTTGCAGTTCTGTCTGGCAGCCGTGGGGGCATCCCTCTCGCTCCCCAGAACCTCGGGCTCCGCTGGGCAGCAGGGGCTGAGACCTTGAGCCCCACGGCCCGGGCCACCCCCAGCTGGCACGGGACCTGCTGAGTGTTTCAGGGGAAGGCCCCTCCTGCTGCCCGCCCCTGGCACCCGGGTCAGCGCCTGCTCAGGGACTGGGCGGCACCCCGGAGCGGTGAGGGACAGACGGGCCAGCAGCTGCCCCACTGGGCAGGGCCTGTGAGCGGTGACCGCCTGGGGCAGGCCCGGCGGCAGGAGAAGAGCGGCCCATTGGGGCTGGGGCCTGGCCGGGGCAGCGGGCAGCTCACCTCCCCTCCCCACAGGGCGCCAGGTACCGCGGCTCCATCCGGGACTTCCCCGACTTCGACGCCGGCCAAGACGCCGAGGCGCTGTACTCGGCCATGAAGGGCATCGGTGGGTGCTGGACGGCGGGGGCGGGGGCCGGCGGGGGCGGGGTGGGGGCAGGCGCAGCCCACAGCCCGAGGGGCCGGCCTGTCTCCTCTCCATCCTCACAGCTCCGTGAGGAGGCCTGCAGGCCGAGGGCCCGAGGGCCAGGGCCACTCACTGGCCGGCCCTGGGAGATGCCGCCCTCGCACCCCTGCTGGGGCCGCTGCCCGGAGCGCCCTGGCCGGGTCTGGCCGGCCCTTGCCCCCGGCCCTCGTCTGCGATGGCCCCGCGTGCTGCTGACCCTCTCCCCGGGCCTCGCGGCTCTCCCGGCCTCCCGGCGGCCCTGACCGGCCCTCCCGTGCCCCCAGGCAGCGACAAGGAGGCCATCCTGGAGCTCATCACCTCGCGGAGCAACCGGCAGCGGCAGGACGTCTGCCAGAGCTACAAGTCCCTCTACGGCAAGGTGCCGCGGCCCGGGCTCGGGAGGGCGGCTGGCGGGCGGAGCTGGCCTCCTGGGCGGGCCGCTGGGGGGCCGAGCCAGCCGCGAAGCCCGCTCACCCCGCCGTGCCGCCAGGACCTCATCGCCGACCTGAAGTACGAGCTGACCGGCAAGTTCGAGCGGCTGATCGTGGGCCTGATGCGGCCGCTGGCCTACTGCGACGCCAAGGAGATCAAGGACGCCCTCTCGGTGGGCGCCCTCGGCCGGGCGGGCGGGTAGGCACGGGTGCCCTGACCCCTGACCCCGACCCTGCGGCCCCTCCCAGGGCGTGGGCACTGACGAGAAGTGCCTCATCGAGATCCTGGCCTCCCGGACCAACGAGCAGATGCACCAGCTGGTGGCTGCCTACAAGGACGGTGAGCACGTCAGCCCCCTGCACGGCCGGGCCCCCAGCCCCCCCTGCACGGCCAGGCCCCCCAGTCCCCCCCTGCACGGCCGGGCCCCCCAGCCCCCCTCCCTGCATGGCCAGGCCAAGAGGGCCTCCCGGGCGCCCCTGAGGGGGACGTGTGTGGGGCCAGCTGACCAGGGGGACCGCGTTAGCCAGTGGAACTGGGAAGCCGTGGCGTGAAGGGGGCGGAGCTGGCAGCGGGTCCAGAGCCCCAGGCAGGGGTGGCCTGTACCCGTTTGAGGGCCCCAGGACGGGGGAGGGCTGAGGAAGTGGGGGAGGCCGGGGCCCCAGGGCCAGGCGGGCCGTGCCCCCAGCGGTGGCTGGAGCAGACTGGCAGGAAGGCGCTGGAGCTGCAGCGCCGTGGGCGGGAGGGGGCAGGTGGGAGAAGTGGGCGTGCCCCGCCCTGCCCCCCGTGCCCTGCCCTGCCCTGCTGTGTCCCCCGTGCCTCGCCCTGCCCTGCTGTGCCCCCCGTGCCCCGCCCTGCCCCCCGTGCCCCGCCCTGCCCTGCTGTGCCCCCCGTGCCCCGCCCTGCCCCCCGTGCCCCCCGTGCCCCACCCTGCCCTGCCCTGCCCTCCGGGCCCCGTGCCCCCTCGTGCCCCGCCCTGCCCCTGGTGCCCTGGCCTGGGTTGGGGTCAAGGTGCCGGGCGGGTCTGGAGCCCAGCGCTTCCCTCGCAGCCTACGAACGGGACCTGGAGGCCGATGTCGTCGGGGACACCTCCGGGCACTTCCAGAAGATGCTGGTTGTCCTGCTGCAGGTGGGCCCCGGGCGGGGTGGTCCCTCCTGGGCGCCCTTGGGTGCCGCCGGGCTGCGCCTGGCTGGTCCCCGGACGGGTGCTGGCGTGGAGCCCCCGCCCGGACCCCTTCCCGGCTGCCCACTGGGCCCTGGGAGCCTCCGGGCCCTCCCCAGGCAGCCCCGGCCCCGGCCCCGCCCCTCCTCCCTGGGCCTGCTTCTCGGTCGGCGCTCCCGGGCCGCCTGCGTGGCACCCCCGGGCCGCCTGCGTGGCACCCCACGTGCGCACCCACGCCCCCTTCCCTTGAGGATGGAGCTGAGCGGCTGCAGACGGGTCTGTGAAAAAGGGAAGTTTTTGCCCCAAACCAGGCTTTGGGGCTCTTTGAAGAACTGGGCCCTGGTGAGGGGGCTGCCCTGGCTGCGGCCAGCGGGGCTGCTGGGTGGGGCGGCCCGCGGCGTCCAGCCCGCCCGTCCCAGGCCCAGCCGCAGCTGCGCGGAGAGCAGCCCCTCCGGCTCTCTGGGGCGGCGCCGAGCCCTGCTCCCCGCAGCACACAGCCCAGCCCGGCCCGCGGCCCGGGTCCCGTCGTCGCAGAGTGCGGCCCCTGGGCGGGCGTCCCAGCTGCGGCCCCACATCTGGGGCTCCAGGACGTCACCCCAGCCCGGCTCTGAGCGAGGGGTGCCAGGCCCGAGTCACAGGGAAAGCGGGGCTCCCCGGGTAGCTGGGCGTGGGGCCGGGATCTGCTTGGGCAGCCCCAGGGAGCGGGGAGACTGCCACCCCGGGGCACCCTCCTCGCCGTCGCCCTGCCCACATCAGGGTCTGCACCAGGACAGCCCCGAGGGTCAACTGGGGTGCGCCGAGCAGGCGGCGAGGGTGCTCCCTGCCTGGAGCCGCCGCTGGGCCGGCCTGTCCCTGGGGCCTCCCGGGAGGACGCCTGTCCCAGCGCTGGGGCGCGAGAGGCGCGGCGTCTGCGGGCTCCCCGGCGCCGTCCGACCCGCTGCGTCTCCGCCAGGGCACCCGGGAGGAGGACGACGTGGTGAGCGAGGACCTGGTGCAGCAGGACGTGCAGGTGCGCGGCCGGTCCCGTGCCTCCGGGCGAGGGTGGCCGTCCAGCCCCGCAGCAGTGGGGACAGCTGGGGACGGCCCGGGTCCCGGGGTCACAGCCACGGGAGCAGAGGGGCGGGGGGAGCGCAGAGGCCCTGCCGGGCTCAGATGCGCTTGTAGCAGCGGCTTTGGGGGTGCCGGGAGCGTCCGGGAAGGGGCGGGGTGTGGCGCTGACCCTGGCCGCCCCAGGACCTGTATGAGGCGGGGGAGCTGAAGTGGGGCACCGACGAGGCCCAGTTCATCTACATCTTGGGGAACCGCAGCAAGCAGCACCTGCGCCTGGGTGAGCCGCGCCCCCTGCCCCACGCCCGGCCCCCCCACCCCCCTCCCCGCCCCGGCTCTCCCCCCGCCGCGCATCTCACGCTGGCCGCTCGGCCCTCCGGGACAGTGTTCGACGAGTACCTCAAGACCACGGGGATGCCCATCGAGGCCAGCATCCGCAGGGAGCTGTCTGGGGACTTCGAGAAGCTCATGCTGGCCGTGGGTACGTCGGCCTCGGCCTGCGGCCCGGGCTCTGGGGCCTGCCGGGAACTGCAGGGCCGCGGGAGGGCCCCGTGTGGGGGCTAGCGCAGGGCGGGCCCTGGCCGGCGGCCGCAGCCGTGGGCGGGCTGCCCGAGCCAGCGCCCTGAAGCCCCCTGCAGCGCCAGCCCAGGCCCAGAGCACTTGCTGGACAGGAGGCCCCGCGTGGCCGGCGGCCCAGGACAGCCCGAGGGCGGGAGAGGAGTGCAGGGTGCCCGCCCCGCTGTGCCAGAAGTGGGGCCTGGGAGCCGTGGGGCTGCAGGTCCCAGGCCGGGGGGTGGGCCAGGCCGCGCCCGCAGCAGCCCCTCCCTCCTCAGTGAAGTGCATCCGGAGCACCCCCGAGTACTTCGCCGAGAGGCTCTTCAAGGCCATGAAGGTGTGTGGGGTCAGTGCGTGGCCTGGGGCGTCTGCCCACTCCTGGGCCCACAGAACCCTGGGGGCAGCAGGGCAGGGGACGCGCCGTCCCGCGTGGCGCCAGAGCTGGAGGCCACCCGGTCCCAGCTGGCCTGAGGGTGCGGGCAGCTGCCCCCGGTGGCAGGGGTGGGCCGGCCGGAGAGCCCACCGTCCGGGCGAGTGCAGCCGGTGCCGGCTGCCGGGAGCGGCTGGACAGAGGGCGGGGACGCGTGGACGTGCGCTGACGTGGCCCGCGGCAGGGTGGGCCTCGCACCGCGGTCAGCTGTCCCACCTTTTTCCAGGGCCTGGGCACCCGCGACAACACCCTGATCCGCATCATGGTCACCCGCAGCGAGCTGGACATGCTGGACATCCGGGAGATCTTCCGGACCAAGTACGAGAAGTCCCTCTACAGCATGATCAAGGTGAGGGCACCGGCGGGGCGCTGGGAGCCGCAGGTGGGGGTTGGGGGTGGGAGTGGGG
>JAGFMF010011956.1:1787417-1833902 GCA_019455555.1 Galemys pyrenaicus
GGTTGAGGCGCTGGGAGCCGCGGGTTGGGGGTTGGGGGTGGGAGTGGGGTTGGGGCGCTGGGAGCCGCGGGGTGGGGGTTGGGGGCGGGAGTGGGGTTGAGGCACTGGGAGCCGCGGGGTGGGGGTTGGGGGCGGGAAGGGGTTGGGGCGCTGGGAGCCGCAGGGTGGGGGGCTTCTGTGCTGGTCCTCAGAGCCACCCTCCGCTGTCGCCTGACCCCGTGGTGATCTCGGGGCCGCCCGTCGGGGGGCTGACCGTCCGTCTCTGCAGAACGACACCTCTGGTGACTACAAGAAGGCTCTGCTGAAGCTGTGTGGGGGCGACGATGAGTGAGTGCGGGCGCTGGGCCCCAGCAGGGCGGGGAGGCGCAGGGGTACGTGTGTCCACAGGCTGCGTGTCTGCGCGTGTGCGGGAGCACGTGTGGGTGTGTGTTGTGTTGTTGCTTGTGGTGTGCTGATGTGTTGCTGTGTGCTGTGCGGTTGTATGTTACTGTGTGCGCACGAGGCCGTGTTCACGTGTGTGCTGCTGTGTGTGCCTGTGCTGCTGCGTGTGTGCACACGACCCGCATGTCTGTGTTGCCATGTGTGGCTGTCTCTGTGGGTGTGACCATGTACACACATGTTGCTGTGCACATGTGGTACATACATATGTCACTGTGTGTGGTGTGTGCCGCGTGCATGTGCCCTGCACACATGCCATGCGTGCAGTGTTCAATGTGTCGATGTGTGGTTTATGCAAGGTGCCATGTGCATGTGCTGCACATACAGGTTGCCGCGTGTTTCACATGTGTGACACAAACCATGTTGGAGTGTAGTGCGCATGTGCCGTGTGCGTGTGGCGTGCAGCAGGCTGTGTGTGTGGTGTGCATGTGCCGTGTGTGTGGTGCGCGTGTGCCGTGCAGCAGGCCGTGTGCGTGTGGCGGCAGCAGGCCGTGTGCGTGTCCTGCGATGCGCCCCGGTGGGTGTGGCCCGGTGCCGACCGCCCTCTTGCCCATTCCAGCGCCGCCGGCCAGTTCTTCCCCGAGGCTGCGCAGGTGGCCTACCAGATGTGGGAACTTAGTGCAGTGGCCCGAGTAGAGGTCAGACCCTCCCCCGCTTGACCTCTTGACCTTGACCTCGCTCCCCCACCCCCCGCCGGGCCTGCTGCCCGCTCTCACTAACACCGCACACGCGTGGGCCGCCCCTGTAGCTTGGCCTGGGGCAGGCGCCGCTGCCCCGCCCCGGGCCGGCCGCCGCTCTGCCCACACCGGGCGCGCAGGGCAGCCCACGCAGGGGCGCTGGGCCAGGCCTGTGCTGAGCCCCGAGGGCGGCGCTGTGTGCCCCGCTGCCGCCCACCGGCCCCGGCTCCCGCCTCGGCCTGGCGCCATCGCGCACTCGGCCTGGGGCCCGGCTCCTCCGCCTGAGCCCCTGGGCGCTGCTCCCCGCCCTGACCCGGCTTGGGCAGCCCAGCCTGATGCCTGCGGGCTGGGCCCGAGACAAGTCTGCCGGCCCGAGCTCGCCCCAGCGCTGCTCACGGTGCTCTGCGGCAGGCCAGGGCGGCCACAGCTCTGCGTGGGCCAGCGCCCCCCGAGTGGGCCCGGCAGGCAGGGAGCGGTGTGGGCGGGCGCTGGGCCAGGCTCGGGCGGGAGCCAGAGCTTCTCTGCGGGAGGCTCGTGGGGGTGGAGCGGGGCCAGGCGGGGCCTCGGGAGGCGTCAGGGGCCTTGCACCTGCCCGCCCCGAGGGCACCGCCTGCCCACCTCTGCTGGGGCTTCTCTCTGCTGCGCCCCTGCTCCTCTCCCGGCTGCTTGGTTGGGGGCTCCGGGCCAGGCCGCCCTCGCATGCTCCCTGGATGGGCGGGGCGCCGGCGCTGAGCACCCCGCTCCTTGCAGCTGAAGGGGACCGTGCGCGCCGCTGAGGACTTCAACCCCGACGCGGACGCCAAGGCCTTGCGGAAAGCCATGAAGGGGATAGGTGAGGGCCGGCCGGCCGGGTGCAGCCTGGGGCCTCCCCAAGGCCCACTGGCACCTCTGGCCGAGGGTGGGGCAGAGCTGGGGCTTCCCGGGGGGGGGCTGCCCCTCGGTGCTGCCCAGAGGAGACGCTGGGACACGCACGTGGGCCTCTCCGCCGTCTGGCCACCAGCACCCCGGCTGCGTGGGCGTGGAGGGCCTGCGTGCGTGTCCAGGGCCGGGGCAGCGCGTGCGGTGCTGGGCACGTGGCCTGGCGGGCAGCTGCCGGCGGCTCTCAGCGTGGAGGCGGCCGAGGGCGTCCCTGGCATCGGCCGTGGGCGGGGTGGGCTGCGTCGGCGGGGCCTGCGGGTCGGCGGGGCTGGTGTGGCGAGGCTGGGGTGTCCTGGGCCCCGGGCGGTGGGGCTGCGGCCGTGAAGGCCAGGCCAGCTCTGCTGCGCTGGCCCTCCCCAACGCGGGCGCGGCCGGGCTCCGGGGCGGCGCCTGAGCCGGTCTGTGTGCAGGCACCGACGAGGCGGCCATCATCGACATCGTCACGCGCCGCAGCAACGCCCAGCGGCAGCAGATCCGCCAGACCTTCAAGTCGCACTTCGGCCGGGTGAGGCCTGCGGGGGCGAGGGGCCGCCGGGTGGGGCCCGCTGGCACTTGCACGGGGCCTCGCGGCTGCTCCCGCTGCAAGGCCCCGCCACGGCCCAGCCGGGTGTCCGCTGCCGGGCGTCGGGGGAGGGCCGGGCCTGCGTCCCCTGGCCCATCGCTGCCACCGCGGCCACGGGGGGCGCTGAGCCGGGGCCGGGCCTCTTGCAGGACTTGATGGCTGACCTGAAGTCCGAGCTCTCCGGGGACCTGGCCAGGCTGGTCCTGGGGCTCATGATGCCCCCGGCCCATTACGACGCCAAGCAGCTGAAGAAGGCCATGGAGGTGCGGGCGGGGCGGGCGCGGGCCGGTCTGGGGGTGTGCGGGAGCTGGCGGTCTGGGGGCGGCCCCCCTGCTCCCCACAGCCGGGGCTGCTTGCTGCCCCTGCTGGCGCCCGGGTGCTGTGCAGAGGCACATGCTGCAGCTACTCCGCTGGATGTGGGCAGCCCCTGCCCCAGCCAGCGCCCTGGAGGGAGCCCCAGAGCGTCTGCTGTCGCTGGCTGGCTCTGTGGGGCCCCTTGGGGCGCCCTGCGGGTGGGGCGGGTGTTGCGGGCGGGAGGGGGCAGGTTCTTGTGCGCTGGCCAAGCTCCGTTCTCCACCGTGGGCGACGGCGTTCTGCCCTGGGGCCGGCCCGTGTGGCACTGGTGCCCGCTGGGGCTCCGTGCAGGCCCGTCCGGCCTGGGCGGTGCCGTGCTCCCCTGCTGGGCGAGGCGCTCGGTTCTGCCCTTTGCACTTGAGGAAGCGACTTGGTGTCCAGCTGCCACAGTGACCGCCCATGGCGGCTGTCCAAGCCCCTGTGAACCTGCCCATCCCGCCGAGGGTCCCAGACCAGGGCTCATGGCTGCCCCATCCAGGGCCCGCTGGCCCGTCCCTCCTCGGCCCCCACGAGCCAGACGGCTTGCCGTGGACGCGCTTGGAGCGAAGAGGGACGCAGATGCGCTGCCCTCTGCCCCCAGCCCTCGCCGCTGGCTGGGCCCGCTGGGCGCGACCCGGCGTCTGCGCACGTCCACGCGTGTCCGCCCGCCGCTGGCACGGGGAGGCCGGTCTTGCCCAGAGCGCCGTTGGGGCCCCTACGGCCGGTGTGGCCGGGCCCGGCTGGGCTGGCAGGAGGCCTGGGCGCGGGCGGGGTCAGCTCAGAGCCCCGGCCTTGACCAGGGCGCCGGCACGGACGAGCAGGCCCTCATTGAGATCCTGGCCACGCGCAGCAACGCCGAGATCAAGGCCATCAACGAGGCCTACAAGGAAGGTGAGTGGGCTGTGCTGGGGACGCTGGTGCCCGCTGGCCTTGGGCAGGGCAGGGCAGGGCAGGGCGGAGCAGGGCAGGGTGGGGCAGGGTGGGGTAGGGCAGGGTGGGGCGGGGCAGGGCAGGGGCAGGGCAGAGGGGGCAGGGCAGGGCAGGGCAGGGCAGAGGGGCCAGGGACAGGGCAGGGGGGGTAGGGGGGGCAGGGCAGGGCAGGACAGGGGCGCAGGGCAGGGCGAGTCGCTGCAGGGCAGGCAGGGGCGCCGGCCGGTGGGGCCTGGCCCTGTCGACGTTCTCAGCCGCTTGCTCACGCTGACCGCACGTCATGGGGGGTGTGAGCGCCAGCCGGCAGGCCAGCAGTCCCGTTGGCGGCCGCTGCGGACAGCGTGTGCCAGGCCTGCCCTGGGCACCTGTCGTGGGGGCAGAGTGGACAGTCATGGGCCGTGGGCAGGAGGGGGGCGGCAGCGTTTGCGCCGTGCGGCAGGGACCCACGCCCCGGGTGCCCAGCCCACCCGCTCAGCCGCCCCCCTCTGCCAGACTACCACAAGGCCCTGGAGGACGCCCTGAGCTCCGACACGTCCGGGCACTTCCGCAGGATCCTCATCTCTCTGGCCACGGTGAGGGCACCCGCGGGCCCTGGCTGGAGGGGCGGGGTGGCCGGCGGCCCCAGAGGACAGCGTGCCGTGGCCGTCGCTGCAGCCCGCTCTCCGCCCGCTGCCTACCAGCGGCCCGGCCCCAGCCCCTTCCCAGCCGCAGGGGTGCGGGGGCGCGGGGCCTCCATGCTGTCGCTGCCCCGGCCCTGGCCCCAACTGGCCTCGGACGCACTGGGCTCACAGTGTGGGGAGGCTCCGCCAGGGCTGCGGCCGCCCCGCTCCGTGCTGCCCAGCCCCTGCGGGCAGCCTCCCACGTCGCAGGGATGAGGCCAGGGCCGGCGAGGGGCCACGGCCTGGAGGGGGCCGGGCGCTGACCTCTCCTGCTGCCTTTGCCACAGGGCAACCGCGAGGAGGGAGGAGAAGACCAGGACCAGGCCCGCGAGGACGCCCAGGCGAGCCGGGAGGCGGCGGCAGGCGGCAGCCGCGGGGGTGGGCGGTGCTGGCCCGGCTGGCCCTGGCGAGCTCAGGCCAGAGCCCTGGACCCGCAGCCGGACGGGGCCCAGCGCTCGCGGTGCGGTGGAGCAGCCCAGCGGGCGTGCATGGGTGTCTCGGGGTGCCTGCGGGCCGGCCGGGCGGGGCGTGCGGGGCCTGGCAGCAGGGCCGCAGCTGTGCACACGGGAGCAGCCGGCGAGGCCCCGCGAGCGCGGCTGGCAGACGGTGCGGGTGGCGCCCTGGCCGGCCATTCTGCCGTCCCCCAGAGCCCTGGGTGCAGGGCATTGAGCCCCGAGACTGCGGCTGCAGCCCCCCAGGTGCTGCGGGGCTGACCCCGGCTCGGGCTCTGCTCCCGGCTCCGGCCGAGGGCCCCAGGGCACCTGCGCCGGCTCTGGGCGCCCCTGCAGCGAGGCGCACATCTGGGTGCCGCTGGCCTGGGCTCCCTCCGGCCCCCGCGCCCTGTCCACCCCACAGAGTCGCACGCCCGGTCCACCCACTCTCCCATGGAGGCCCCACCGAGGCCGCTGCCCGGCCCGTCTGCGCCTGCGGCAGGGGCAGCGGGCGCTCCCAGGCGAGGCGGGAGAGAGGGAAGCTGGGGATGCCGCTGGGCCCCGCCGCCCGCTGCTCCCAGGCTGGAGGCCCCGAGCGGGGGTGGCCGCCCCTTGACCGGCCGTCTGCTCAGGGGCCGCGTCCACAGACGCCACAGATGCGTCCCTCCCCTCCCCTCACCGCCGGGCCTCCCTGTCTCGCTCTGGCCCGTGTCAGCCCAGGGCCCTCACAGGGCCGCGTCCTGCAGAGCCCTGCGACTCCCGTGGGGCCGCACCCCGAGGAGCCCGCTATGGGGGGATGTGAGTGGGAGCCTGGTGGGAGCCCCCCGCCGCCGCCCCCTCCGAGTGCCCCCCGCTGCCCCCGGCCGCTCCCCCGGCCCAGCCGCGGTCTGCCTATGACCCGGCGTCGCCCTCGGGCCGTCTGCGTCGGCCTGCCGTGACCGGGCGCGTCTGGCTCTCCGGCGCCCACAGGCGCTGCTCGGCCGGCGGCTCTCCTGGCCGCCGGCTCCTCATCACACTCACCGCGTGGAAGGGCCCCAGCCGTAGCGGAGACCGGCCTCGCGCTGGCGGCAGCTGTTGGGGGACCGCCGCCGTGCGTCCCTGGTGCCGGCGGCCCCTGCAGGCCGCGGCGCCGAGGCGAGACCTTGGCCGCCGACCGCCCGAGGGAGCCGCCCGCACGGGAGCCGCGTGCCTGTGACGGGCCTGGCGCGAGGCTGAGGGGCCCAGGGGGCCGCGCGGCCGGCCGCCGCTGGGTCTGTCCGAGCGTGCCAGGTCAAGGCTGCTGGCCAGAGCGGCCGCGGGCCGGGCCTGCGCAGCCCCCTGTGAGGGCGTGGCTCGCCTGTCTGACGCGGGGTTCGTGGCAGGCCGTGCGCGGCCGGAGCCTGGACCCTGGGCCTCGAGGGAGCCCGCGTGTGGGGCGGCCCCGCTGCCCGCATGTCCATCCGTGCCACCCGCCCCGCCCCGCCCTTGGGTCCCTGCGTCCCTGGTCCAGAGCAGCCGAGGCCCGTCAGGGGCAGTGGCCTCCCGCCCTGCGGGCACAGTCCCCGCCCGGGCAGAGCCCGCCCTCCCGGAGCCAGTCGCCCCCGGCCCTCTGACACTGCTCCCTTCTCTCCCCTCCCCGCCCCTCCCAGGTGGCTGCCGAGATCCTGGTGAGTCCCCTTCCCCGCGGTGCTGGGTCTGCACGGCGCGGGGCGGGGCCGGCAGCGGTGACGTGGGCCCACCGCTGCTCTCTCCCGCCTCGGCCACGTGGGGGTCTGCTGCGGCAAAGCACGGGTCGCGCCCATGCCCGCACACCCAGTGCCGCGCCCGGGCCCGAGGGCTCGTGTGGCTGCCGCGTCGTGCCAGGCTTCGGCGTCTGTGCCTGGGCCGGCTGCCGGGCAGTGCCTGGCCTCCGCGCCCGCCGCTGGGTGCCCCCGGGCGGAGGAGCTGCCTCTGTGCCGAGCAGCCGGGCCTCCCCGCCGCGCCCGCGGCTGACGCTGCCCCGCCCGCCCGCCCGCGCAGGAGATCGCGGACACCACCAGCGGGGACAAGACATCCCTGGAGACGCGGTTCATGACCATCCTGTGCACACGCAGCCACCAGCACCTGTGCAGGGGTGAGGCCACGCCTGAGCCGGGCGGGCAGGTGGGCGGGCGGGAGTCAGCCCCGCCGCCCGGCTCGTGGCCTGGCCCAGAGAGGCCAACGTCCGTGTAGGGAGCGGGGGTGGCCAGCCTGGCGGGTGGACAGGCAGCAGCCCCACTGGCCCCCGTCCTCTGCACAGCCACAGCCCCGCCCTGGCCACGCCGCCGGCCGGCCATTGGGCTCTGCCTCCCCACGGTCAGGCGGCCCCCGTGGCCACCCGGAGCTGGGACTCTGGCACCCCCCCAGGCTCGTCTGGGCGCAGACCCTCCGCGGCCACTCTGCCCCGGCGTGGGGCGGGCGGCGGCCGCAGCACTGTCCCTGTGCCCTGGGCTGGGGCAGGGCCGGCGGAGGTGCCCGGCCTGGAGTCCACCCCTGCCCCCCGCAGTGTTCCAGGAGTTCGTCAGGAAGACCAACTACGACGTGGAGCACGTCATCAGGAAGGAGATGTCCGGGGACGTCAGGGACGCCTTCGTGGCCATCGGTAATGGGCTGGGGCGTCGGGTGCCGCGCGGGAGGGGCCGCAGGCAGACAGGGCCCGGAAGAGCGCCGCCCACTGCTCCCTGCTCCCGCTCCCGAAGCCTGCGGGGCGGGCAGCCGGCTCCTGCGGCGGGGGCCGGGGCCGGGGGCCGGGGCCGGGGGCCGGGGCAGCCTGCGCTCAGGGCAGGCGAGGGGAGGACGCCCGCGTCACCCGCTGAAGGTGGTGGAGGCGCCGGCGGGGTCCCACGGCTGGAGCGTGGCCTGGCACCCCTGCGGCAGGCCCCGCCCTCCTGAGGCCGGGGAGCTGGGGGAGCTGGGGTTGACCGGCGGCGGGGCACGGCCTGTGTCTTTGGCCTGTGGTCAGGGCGGGCTTCCTGGGGGAGGTGCCGGGACCCGGTGTCTGTCGGGCAGTGGCCGGGTGGGATGGGATGCCAGAGTGGGGGGCAGGCGCGGGATAGGTGCGGGCACCTAGAACTCGGGCAGGAGCGGCGACGGGGGCAGTGGTCAGACCCCTCTGGTGACTCAGCGCTTCTCCGGATGGGCCCGGCCCGGCTCGTGCTGACCGCGGGTGTCTGGGCAGCTGAGCGGCCCTGGAGCTGTCCTGGGAGCTGCCACCCACAGTGGCTCTTGAGTGCAAGTCTGCGGAAGCTGGGGCTGGGCTGGGCTTCCGGAGGCTTCTCCCTGGAGCTGGGAGCCGGCGGGGGTGGGCCTGGCGTGGAGAGGCGGCAGGGGCCGGCGGGCGGCCCCAGCAGCTGCTGTCCCCACAGTGCAGAGCGTTAGGAACAAGCCGCTCTTCTTCGCCGACAAGCTCTACAAGGCCATGAAGGTGAGGGCCCGTGCGGGAGGGGCGAGGGCGTGCAGGCAGGGGCGAGGGTGCAAGGGAGTGGGGTGCGGGCAGGGGAGAGCGGGTGCAGGGAGGGGCAGCCATGCGGCTGCAGCCCGGCCGGGCCTGATGGGCCTGACGCGCCCCCCGCTGCCGGGTCCCCGCCGCCCCAGGGCGCCGGCACGGACGAGAAGACCCTCACCAGGATCATGGTGTCTCGGAGCGAGGTCGACCTGCTCAACATCCGGCGCGAGTTTGTGGAGAAATACGACAAGTCCCTGCACCAGGCCATCGAGGTCAGGGGCCGGGCACTGGGGGGTCGCGGTCGGGGCACCTCGAGGCCGGGAGAGGGGGTGCACCTGGCCATCTGGGCTGCTCGCTGACTGGCCTCCCCGTCCCCCAGGGCGACACCTCTGGGGACTTCCTGAAGGCCCTGCTGGCCATCTGTGGCGGCGACGACTAGCCTGCCCGCGGCCTCTCTCCCGGACCCGCCGGCAGCTCCCCTGGCGTGCGGCCAGCCCCGAGCCCCTGCGTCCGACGGGGCTCGTCCTCCACAGCCGCCTCTGCTCACGCCCTGGCTGGAGGACCAAGCGGAGCCCGGCCCGCCCCCGCCCCTCCGCTTCGGTCCCGCCCCGCCCGGCCCACTCGGGCCTGTCAAATGCAAACGTGCTGAGCCTCTGCAGCGAGTGACGAGTGTGTGCTCTGGGCAGATGGGGCGGCCCTGGGTGGTTGAGCCTGCGTTTGCCCATCCGGGAGGGCTGGCTTCCTCCCGACCCGCCCTCCTGCGCTGGCCTGCCACTCCCGTCTACCCTCATGCTTGCGGGGGCCCGACACCCCGGGAACCGCAACCCAGGGGTCCCCCGTCCGACAGGTGCCTCAGGGCTTCTCTTCACTGCTCCCGGCGTGCCCGCGAGGGTGTGCGGGCAGGCCGCCCAGACCTGAGCTTCCTCTGTTTCCGGCACGGCGGCCGCAGGCCGCGGGCCATGGGTTGGGAGGGCCAGGCAGTTACCCCGCAGCCGCCCGCAGCCGCAGCGCCGTCACCTGTACAGCGGGTGGGCCGGCCCTCTGGCGGGGCTGCGGCTCAGGCCATCCCGGGTGTCCACTTCCCTCCCCAGGCTCAGCCCGGCCGAGGGCCAGGAGAGCGCGGCTCCCTGAGGTCTGGGTGGCCTCAGCGTGTGGCTGGGCCTTCGCCGTCCCCTCTCTCTGGCCGTGTCCACCTTCCCGGCCTTCTGGAGTCGGCCGCGGCTGGGGCCGTGCCGCAGGGTCGCTGCCTGGGCGGCCCTGTGTTCAGCCGTGTCCGAGCTGTCTCCAGGAGGGCCTTGGCGCAGACCAGCGTGTCCAGCAGGGCCGTGTCCGGGAGAGCACCAGCAGCACTGTCTGACTGCCGGGCGGGGCAGCCAGGCCAGCGAGGACGCAGCGGTCCCAGGGAGCTGGTTGTGCAGCGCCCAGGGGCACTGCGCACCCCCCGGCCCCGCCCTGGCCCAGCTGCACCCCACCGCGGCCCCCTCATCCTCAGCCCTGGGCCGGCAGGGGGAGCCTCGGGTTGGGCGGTGGGCTGCGTCTGCGGGGAGGACCCCTCCGTCCTGGGGTAGCCCTCTGCGGGGCCCACGGAGACCAGGGGCGCCCGTCCCCAGGCCCCTGCCCCGCTGCCATCCAGAGCGGCTGCCCGCCCGGGCGAGGTCCCCGCTCCTCCAGAGGGGCCAGAGGGGCTGCACGGGAAGGTGCCCGCACTGTAACCCTGCCCCAGACGCGCTGGGTCCCTGGGGAGGCCTGGGTGTCCCCAGCCGCAACCAAGGGGGCCCTGGTGAGGCAGGTGGGAGGGGTCGGGGCCAGCCAGTCCCCCAGGCCCCTGAAGTGAAGCTCGGCTGGCCTCCCGCCCCGTGGCAGCCTGTCACAGTCCCCTGCCAGCAGGCCAGCCCCAAGCCCACCAGGTGGCCCCACCCGCCGCCTGCCCCCAGGCCCGCTCTGGGGCTCAGAGACGCTTGCCCCCCTTCCCTTGCCCGAGGACTTCCTCCCTGGCTCTGGCCGGGTTACCGGAAGGGCAGCATTTGCATAGACAGGAGACCTCAGCTGGGAAGTCCCTGGGCCTCTGAGCTCAGAGCTCTTTGGGCCCAGCCTCCTGGCCGCTCTGGGCTCGGTGGGGTGTGCCGGGTGGGGTGTGCCGGGTGGGGGTGTGGGGTGGGGGTGTGGGTGGCGTGGGCGGGCCTGCACGAGGGCAGCAGTGGGAGGGAGGGCTGTAGAACTCACCTGGCCTTGGCCCCTGTCTGGATCCCCCTGGCCCCGCACCCCGTGCCCCGCTGGCCCCCACTCCGTCCGGTCGGGGGTCTTCTTGCTGGGGCTGCCCTCTACTTCCCGGCTTCCCTGGCAAGCACCACTTCTTGGGGTCCCTCAACCCCTCTGAAGCCGTAGGCTGGGGCTCCTCCGTCACGCCCGCTGCTGGTGTCGGGGCCTCGGTCTGCAGCCCCTGAGGGGTGTCCTCGGGCGCCTCCAGGTACCAGGCAGGGCCTCGCGGGCCTGGGCTCTGCTTAGACCACCTGGAATGGGCCCAGCAGCGGGGCCAGAGCCGAGGCGCGGGCGTGGTCAGCCGTGCGGCCGGGCTGACCCCTCACCCAGATCCCGCAAGACCCCTGGCCAGACCGCCTGGGGACTGGGGAGCACCACCACGCCTGCCGCTCCCTGCGCCCGGCTCGGCCAGCGTGTGGGCGGGCAGGACGGCGCCCCTCACGGGGGGTGGACACGGGCAGAGGGCGGGCGCTGCCCCTCACGGAGGGTAGACACGGCCTCCGCGGCCACAGGCAGAGGCGGCCCCGCCGGCAGTGCTCATCCACTCGGCGGCGTGGAGCTGTCTGTCCCGCGCACGCAGGCTGGACCGTGGCCTCCGGGCATGGGGCAACACCGGGCTCTGCCCCTGCAGAGGGGACAAGGCCTCGCACCCCCTCGGGCAAGGCGCTCACCCGGACGCCTGCTCCCGGCCCCGCCCACCAGGGTCCGGCGGCCACCCTGTGTGCCCACGGCCTCCGCAGCCCGCCCGGGAGCCCGCGGCGTCCCCCCCAGTGCTGCCGGCGGCGGGCCAGGCGGCTCTCTGGGCCCACGGCTCCGGCAGCGCCGGCAGGCCACACGGGGCCGCCGTCACCGGGGTGGGGGCTGCGGGACGGGACCTCGCTGTCCGGAGGGCGCGGCCAGCGGGCAGTGTCTGACCTGGAAGACGAGCAGGCGCGCAGGCTCGAAGCGCAGGGCCGGAGGAGGCGCGGGCCAGGGCGGCCGTGCGAAGGCCGGTGGTGCACGAGTGTGAGGACAGGGCCGGCAGCTGCGGGCAGGGGTCCTGCCGGCGCCTGTCCGAGGGGCGCCCCCGAGCTGCGTGTCACGGCCACCTGGGAGCTGAGGGGAGCCACGCCGCTGGGCCCGGCCTCTGGCGCGCACGGAGCCCGTGGCGCTCTGGCCCTCTGCCCGCCTGGCCGGAGAAACGGCTGTTTTCTGGCACGAGGACAATGTGCCCAGGCGGCGGTGGGTGGCCCGGGTGTCCGGCGGGACCAGTGCCCACTGCCGCCTCGGGACGGTGCTGGCGGGTGGCCAGGGCCCCCGGGAGGCTGGGGGCCGGAGGCCTGGCCGTCGGCGGATGCCGCCCCGCGGCCCTCCCGGTCTCCACGACAGCCAGCCCCATGCAGACGCGGGCGCCGCCCAGGGCAGGAGCCCGGCCTTGGGGACGCTCCGCAGAGCCGGTGACCGGGAGACCTGCGAGGTCGAGCTGGGGCTGGCGGGCTGGCCGTGGTGGCCGGCAGAGGGCCAGCCCCGCAGGGCCCTGGTGCCGGGCTGTCCAGCCAAGCCGGTGGGGCGGCAGGCCCGGCGTGCACCCTCGGAGCTGCGTCTCCCTCATGGGCGGCCTCTGGCCAGGGCGGGACACTGGCCCTGCGACCACTGTGTGAGCCTCTGAGCCTCAGCCCCTGCGGCGAGCAGTGGTTTTGGCGCTGAGGAAGGCCAGGGGCCGGCTCCGTGCCAGACCTGCCCGCGGCCGTGCTGTTCCTTCCTGACCGGGCTGGGGGGCCGGGCCACAGAACAGCAGGCCCTGGCTGAGCGCAGGCGCGGGAGGGCTGTGTGGGAAGTGACAGGTGGGGACTGCCCAGGCCCTGGGGGAGGGAGGGCCTCGCTGGGCGCAGGGCTGCCCGCCCCTCCCTCGGGGCTTCCCCTCCTGCCCGAAAGCCCCGGCCTCCTTCCTGCAGAAGCCCAGACCGGCCTGGGGACAGCTGGGCCAGCTGCCCAGCCCGCCAGGTGAGTGCTGGGCCCGAGTCCCCCCGGCCACAGGCCGCACTGGGCCGGCCCCTCCGGGCCCCTCCCGTCACCTCAGCGGATGCGGAGCCCCTCCTGCCCGTCATCCGACCCTCTGGCCGTCCTGCTTCCCAGCCTGTCTGTCTGATGCTGGCTTTCCAAAGGGAAGGGAAGAGGTCTGTCCTTGTCTTAGCCTTCCCCTGGGGACAGGAGCCGGGTCCCAAGGGTGACTGGGTGTGGGAGGACCCGGTGCTGGTGCAGGGCTGGGCCGGGGCCGGAGCTGGGGCTTGCCCGTGTGCGCCCGGGTGCCCGTGTGAGGCTGTCTGCGTGTCTGAGACTGTGCGTGTGTCTGTGTATGAGTCTCTGCCTGTGTGTTCTGTCTGTGTGTCTCTCTCTCTGTGTGAGTCTCTCTGCCTGTGTGTGTCTGTCTGTGTGTGTGTCTGAGTCTGTGTGTGTGTGTGAGTCTCTGCCTGTCTCTGAGTCTCTGTCTGTGTGTGCACCTGTGAGTCTCTCTGCCTGTCTCTATGTATGTCTATCTCTGTGTTGTCTCTCTGCCTGCGTGTGTGTATGTCTCTGTGAGTCTCTGTGTGTGTCTCTCTCTGTGTGAGTCTCTCTGCCTGTCTGTGTCTCTGTGTGTGTCTGAGTCTGTGTGTGTGTGTCTGAGTCTCTCTGCCTGTGTGTGTGTTTCTGTCTGTGTGTGTGTCTCTGCCTGTCTGTGTGTGTCTGAGTCTGTGTGTGTGTGTGAGTCTCTCTGCCTGTCTCTGTCTCTTTGTGAGTCTCTCTGCCTGTGTGTGTGTCTGTCTCTGTGTGTGTCTCTCTGCCTGTCTGTGTGTCTGTGTGTGTGTCTAAGTCTGTGTGTGTGTGAGTCTCTGCCTGTCTCTGAGTCTCTGCCTGTGTGTGTGTCTCTCTCTGTGTGTCTCTCTGCTTGTCTGTGTGTCTGTCTCGGCATGTGGACGTGTCCTCACGTGGACGTGTGCTGTTGCTCCCGAGGTGGGTGTGTGGCTGTGGGGGACTCAGTGACTCTGGGAGCAGGTGGGCTCCCAGGTGCCTCTGGCCCGGGGCTGGAGTCCACACTGTGTGGGTCCCAGTGCTGGCTCTGGGCACTGACCTCCTGCATCTCCCACGGAAGCGGGCTCGGGCTGCGGTCAGGGTGCCTCGGTTTTGTCCACATCGTCCAGCTTTTCCATGGCGGTCAGAGCTTTGCAGGGAAGTCCCTGGGGGAGCAGGAGAGTTGGCCAAGTGGCTTGTCCTGGGCTCCTGGGGCGGAGGGGGCCAGGGCGGGAGGGCGCTGAGGGAGGAGGGTGCTCAGGGCCGCAGGGCTTTCCAGCCTCAGGACACCCTGACCCACTGTCTGCTGCCCCCGGGTTGCCGGCCTGAGGGACTTGAGCCACTTCCAGGAGGGTGAGGCCTGCTTGACCCCCGACCTCAGTGGGGGAAGGACTGGCCCTGTCACTGGCCCTTCCTCTCTGTAGGTGCCCAGGGCCTCAGCGGACAGGCAGCTCCCTGGTGGGACGGGAGACAGCTGGATGGAGGGAGAGCGGCCAGAAGGCCAGGGGAGGTCAGTGCAGCGCTTGTGAGGCCTCAGGGGCCTGGGGTGGGTGTGGGGTGTGGGGCGGGCCTGGGGTGGGTGTGGGGTGGGCCCGCCAGCATTCCTGCGAGCCCACTGCACGCTAAGCCAGCGTTCCTGCGAGCCCACTGCGCGCTAAGCCGGCTCTGCTCGCGTCGCTGTGTTGGCGCGCGTGACTTGGGGGCGGTGCCGTGTTTCCAGAGAGGAGAGCGCCCAGGCGTGGGGCCCCTGGGTATGAGCCCCCCGTTACGAGCCCCCGTTTGAACGCCCCCTGGTATGGGTGTGAGCGCCCCGGCAGTGAGAGGCAGCAGGATGGAGCCCCAGTGGGGCGCAGCCCGCGGACGTGAGCAGACCTGTGGCGCAGTGGACAGCTGCAGGGAAGGGGCCGGTGCCTCGGCCTGGCCGACCCTGCCCCCTGGCCCTGAGGGTGGACAGGTGGGTGCCCCAGCCTGCTGGCCCGCACGGGCTGGGCTTGCTACCCGGCTCCGCACCCGGGCCTGGGGTGGGTGGGCCGAGCCACCCTCGATGCGAAGGGCCTCGTTGCAGTGAAGTCTGGGGCGGCTAAAGCATAGGCGGACTTTTGACCGTGGGGGTGGGCCCACGGCCATTATCAAGAAAACACGACCCCAAGTAGGACGTGAGGCCGAGATGGCTGCGTTCCGCGGCCAGGGCCCCTCCTTAGGACCGGACATCTGGATAAAACCCGAAAGCCCAGACTCAGCACTGGCAGCGGCCGGTGGGGGTGGGCTGGGGCGGGAGGACATCCGTTCTGGGAAGAGGAACGGGAAGTGGCCCTGGAGGCAGGAGAGAGCCGGCTGGGCGCTGGGGCGGCCTTGGTGGTGGGCTGTGGGCAGGGGCGGCCCCAGCGGGCGCACAGCACTTCCAGAATTAAGTGAGGCAGAACTCACAGTGTCAGCCGCTTTGGTGGGGCCTCTGAAGTAACGGGCACCCGGGGGGGGGGTCACACAGCAATAAAAGCCCTGAGCAGGGTGGGGTGTGGCCTCTGTAAGGCAGGAGGCCCCTCCGCAAGATACAGCGCCCCAGGACCAGTTTCAGCAGATGGGTGGGCCGACGCCCCTTTATTCAGAGGGGGTTCCCGGGGCTCCGTAGGACCCGCCCCCCTTCAGACAGCGCGATGCTAGAGGACAACGCGGCCCCACTGAGGCCCGCGGCTCCCGCGGCCTGGCCCCTTCTGCCGGCCCGGGGCCGCCGGCCTGCCCACGCCCAGCCCCTCTCCGGCCGCCCCGGCGCCTACGGCGGAGGGCGCCCCCGGTGGGGGCTGTGCAGGCCCGGCGGCCCCGAGCGCGCGGGCCCTTCCGGCTCCGAGCCCCGCGGGCGAGTCCCGGCCCCCAACCCGGCTCGGCGCTCGGGCTGGCCAGCCCTGGGGTCGGGCCTCCACCGTCTCGGCCGTCGCCAGCCGCCCGGGCTGGGCCCTGCGCGCCCCGCACCCCGTCGGCCGTCGCCGCGCCATTGGACGAGCGGCCTGTCGATCGCGGGGACTTTCCAGGCGGGGCGGCCCCGGCACTTCCTCGTCCCGGCCCGAGCGCGAGCCCGGAGCGCGGAGCCCGGAGCGCGGAGCGCGGAGCCCGGAGCGCGGAGCCCGGAGCGCGGAGCCCGGAGCGGGGGGCGCGGGGCCGAGCGGAGCCGGCTGCCTGACCGCGGGGCGCGGGCGCAGCGGCCCCAGGTGAGCAAGGGGCGCGAGAGGGGCCGGGCGCTCGAGGTCGCCCCCCCTCCCGCCAACCGCCGTGGGGGGCCAGGCCCCGGCGACCGCCAGGCCCCTGCGCTCCGGGCAGCCCTGGGACGCGTGGGGACCCTGCCCGCGGGGCGCCGGGGTGCGCGGCCTGGGGTCCCGGGGCGCCCTCCGAGGGGGCGCGCAGCGCGCGGGGGCAGGGCGCGGGCGTGGCTCCGCGGGCAGAGGGAGGCGCCGAGGAGCGCAACCAGCCCGCCCAGCCTTCTCCGCCCTCCCGGGCGGGCCGCGCCGTCAGCTGACTGTCACTCCAGGCGCCCGCCGCGGCGCTACCCCGTTTACTGTCGGGGCGCTCGGAGCCGGGGTCGCAGGCGAGTCACAAGGTCCGGGTGACGCGCCTGGCTGCGGAGCCCCTGCGCCATGGTGCGAGCGCCCGAGGGGGCCGCGGCTGCCCGTGGGGCGCCGGCGGACCCGTCCGCAGACCGTCGGGGCCGGGGGCCAGGCCTGCGCGCGTCGGGGGTGTCGGGCCGCGCGCTGCGTTTTGCTCCGGGGGAGGGGCTTCCGCGGGTGAGGCCGAGTCGGCAGCCCGACCGTCGTTCTCACTTCCCGGGACAGCGGCAGGGAATTTGATCAGCGCTTACTCATTCCCAAACCAAGGGGTGCGGCGCGGTTCGGCATGGACGGGCGTCAGCAGAGGAAACCAACTATTTCCCGACAGTGGCTGTTGGGTCAGGAGGGGAACGCCTGTCAGCAGACTCCGCTGCCCTTTGGCTCTCTCGGCAGAGACCCCCAGGCGCCGGGCAGGGCCTGGGGCCCGCAGGCCGCCCCTGACCTTGTGGGGCTTCCAGGTGTGGTTCGCACCCCGCCAGCCTCCCGGGACTGAGTGGCTGTGAGTGGCCTCCGCCTGGGGAGCAGACTGGCAGCCCCGTGGTCAGGACTTGGGCGAGGCCCGGGAGGCCTGCCCCTGCCCTCTCCACCCGGTGTCTGCTGTGGGCAGGGCTGGGCTGCGGGGACACATGTGCTCCGGTCCTGGGCGCCCAGCGCACGCGGGGCTGCACGCCGGGGGCTGGGGTCGACACCTGCACCACGCCGCCGGGACTCGGGGGCCCCGGGCCTGTTCTCCCCGAGACCGCTGGTGGCCGCCTGGCCCGCTGGGTCCTCCTCACGCCGGCCGCGGCGCCCACGCCTGCTCCGAAGGGGCCTTCCCGGCCTTCTCGCCCAGTGGCCTTCCAGGGCGCGTCCTCTCTCCCGTGCCCTCCCGGTCCGCTGCGTGGCCGTGCGTCCTGCGCCCAGCATCCCGCTTGTCCGCGGCGGGGCTCCTGGTCTGTGCGCGCGTCTTCCTGCTCCCGGCGTGCGGTGCGGAGTCGGGCCTCGTGGGCCTCGCGAATGAGCAGGAGACGCGGGAGACTGCGGTGCAGGCGGAAGGGCCTGGACGGTGCCTCCTGGGCAGTGGCCGCGGGTCTGGAGCCTGTGCCCAAGGCTCTTGGTCCTTCTGAGCGCGGCCGCTGAGGCCCACGCCTGCCGCTGGTCGAGGGTGGCGTAGGGGATTGGGGCTGGGCTGGGCCGTGAGGGGCGGGGCTATGCGGGGCTGTGGTGGGGAGGGGGCTATGCGGGCGGAGCAGGCCAGGCAGGGTTGTGCGGGTGGGGAGGTGGGAAGGGGCGAAGGGAGAGGCTGTGTGGGGCCTGGAGGGGCCGTGCGGGGCTGCGCAGGACTGTGCGGGTGGGCCCTGGACCTCCCTGCTCGGCCCCCTCCAGCGCGGCTGGCTGACACGGGGGGCAGTGCGGCTGCACATCTGAGGCTGCCCCAGGCTTGTGTCATCTCTGGGCAGCACGGAAGGTGAGCCCTTGGCGCCACCTGCATTGCTGTCCCTGTGCTATCCTGGTACAGCGAGGTTGTAAAGGAAGCTGGTGTCATTCTGTGGTTGCGTTAATAGAGGCAGTATGCCCAGGTCAAAGGAGGTGACTGCCCTGCCTGCATGCTGTGTTCTGTCGTGATGGTGGGGACTCGTTCGGGGTGTCGGCTGACATACCAGCGCCCTGACACCGCTGTCGTCCCCCCAAGTCGGGCAGACACAGCGGGGCTGAGGCCCCCTCATGGAGGGGAGAGGACCGTACCGGATCTACGACCCCGGGGGCAGCGCCCCTCCGGGAGAGGCGTCTGCAGCCTTTGAGCGCCTGGTGGAGGAGAATTCCAGACTGAAAGAGAAGATGCAAGGCATCAAGATGCTAGGTGAGGCACACCCCGACTGGCCCGGCGCCCCTCCCAGGCCCTCACCCTCTTGCTGCAGCCCCCTCTCTGGGCGGGGCAGAGGTCTGCCTGGGCTGTCCTGACGGCAGCTGCCCATACCCAGGGCTTCCCTGGAGGCCCCCCGAGCCAATGTGGGAGGCCTGAGCAAACCCCTGGCTCTTGGGGACCCGGGCTGGTGTGGCCTGGATGGTCAGGAAGAGGGTGTCAGGGTCCAGGGTCTGTTCCAGGCTCTGTCCACTCTTGGCCCCTGTGTTCGGACCGCCCCTGCTCTGGTCTGTCCTGGGTGTGGACAGAGTGCCCTGTGCCCCCTCGGCTCCCGAGGGGAACGTGGGGTGAGTCCCAGGGCCAGCACCTCGGACCCAGGCAGAAGCTGCTGAGCCCAGCACGGCTCAGCCTGCACTTCCGGTGACCCTCCGCCCGCCGCCCCGTCCCCAGGAGAGCGGCTGGGGGAGTCGCAGGCGGAAGCATCCAGGCTGCGGCAGAAGGCGGAGGAGCTTGTCAAGGACAGCAAGCCGCTCTTGCCACGGTCCCCGTCCTTGTCCTCCTTCGACCAGCTGGCCGAGCTCACAGGTACGGGGTGGGTGCCCTCCGCTCCCCGCCCCCGCCCGGGTGCAGAGGAGGCGCCCCAGGTCCAGGAGCTAGGTCAGCCTCCGCGCGGCCTGGCTGCGCTTGCCGGGTGGACGAGCGGCAGGCGCGTCGGTCTGCGTCCAGGCAGCGCGAGCTTGGACCTCGCGCGTCCGGCGACGCCCCCACTGTGTCCCTCCACTGCCAGGAGAGGACGCCGCTGCCCCGGCGCCTGCCGCCAAGCCCGTGCCCGCCGGTGTCCCACCAGAGCCGGCCCATGGGCTGCCGTCCAGTGTAAGTGGCATCTGTGTGGAGGCGCTGGGCCCGGCCCGACCGGCTTCTGCCGTGGTCAGGGAGGCGCGGGGGGCGGCCGGGATAGGGGCGGCGGGCCCCGTCTCTGCACTGCTGTGGGTCCCCAGGGGAGCTTCTTGCGGCCTGACCCCTCGCCTGCAGGCCGCCTCCTCGGAGTTTGAAGTGGTCCCCACGGAGGAGCACGCTTCCCCGCCCGAGAGCGGCGGCCCCCGCGGGAACACGCCGGTGAGTGGACGGCGGCCCTGAGCGTCCCAACCCGCCTCAGCCACCGCGGGCGGGCTGGGGCTCCTGGGCCACTGGGGCCGCTCAGGGCCGCGCTTCTCGCTCACGTATGCAAATCCCCGCGGTGACTTCCCCGCCTTGCCCCGCCGGGCCCGTGGGCGCCGCATTTCCCCAGCACCGGCCTGCTCGGTGCCACAGCTGCCCTGACTCAGCACGGCGGCCGGTCATGTGGTCGGGGCGCCCCATCCCCGGCCCGGGCCCGGGCCCGGCTCCCCAACCCCAGCCAGACACCCCGCCTCAGGCCCCCGCCCCGTCCAGGTGGCACTCCCTTGCACCCACCCCCACTCAAGCATGCGCACCAGCCCCCAGCCCTCCGGCCCTGTGGCACCTCCCAGTGCCTGCTCCCCGTGCCCCTGGTCCCGCCTGCGGCCTTGCCGGGAGCCTGCGCGAGGTCCTGGGGTGTTCGCAGGAGCCTTAGAGCCCACCCTCCCCCAGCTCTGCGCTGGGAGCCCCGGGGTCCAGCTTGGGGCCCCTCGTGCCAGACCGCACGAGCCTGGGCAGGCTGCCGTGTGCCCGCCTCGAGAGCCCTCGCTCTGATGCGGACGGCGTCTGCAGACGCCCTCCTCGGCCGCCGGCCCCTCTGGGCCAAGCACGGTGCGGGGGCGTGGGCGCGGCTGGTGGCGGGCCCTGAGAACAGGCAGGAGCCCCCGCGCCCCGCCCAGCTGGCCGGTGAGCCCCGCCCTGCCCGCGTTCTCGCTCCCAGGCTCCTGGGACAGGCTGCCGCAGGTGGGGGAGCGGCAGGGCCGGAGGACGCTCGGGGGCGCCCGCCCGAGGCCCAGGGGCCCCTCGGCCAGGCGTGTGTCCCCCGGAGGCGGAGGCGGGCCTGCTGCCCGTGGCTCAGCCCGGCCGCCCCCTGGGGGCCGGCCTGGACACCCCGGGCTGGTCGTGGTGCGGCCAGCGGGAGGCCGCGTCCTGCCGCTGGCTGGGCCCACCAAGCGCGCCTGCCCGCAGGAGCCGGGCGCCCCGCCCCCCGAGCACGGCGACCTGCGGCTGCACCTGCAGCGCCTGGGGTCTTCGCTGAGCGAGTGCGCGGAGGAGCCCGACCGCGGCCAGCTCTTCGCCCACCTGGGCCGCATGGCGCTCGAGTTCAACCGGCTGGCCTCCCAGGTGCAGCGCAACGAGCAGCGCACCTCCCTGCTGCAGGTGAGGCCCGGCCGGCGGGCGGCAAGGACGCAGAGGGGGGCGGGGGGAGGGGGGAGGGGGGAGGGGGGGGGGGGGGGGGGGGGGGGGGGGGGGNGGGAGGGGGGAGGGGGGAGGGGGACGGGGGGAGGGGAGAGGGGGGAGGGGGCGGGGGGCGGGGGGCGGGGGGCGGGGGGGCGCTGGGCACGCGGCAGCGGGAGGACCAGCCCCCGCACTGCCCCTGGTGCGCTCCGGCCAGGGCCCCCAGCGGGAAGCGGCCTCTGCCCAGCCGGCTCTGGGCCAGCGCCGTGGGCGGGGCACCCTCCCGCGCCCCTGCGGTTGCCATGGCCTCCCCGCTTGGCGGGCGGCTGGGGCCCGGGGCCCTTGGCTCTGTGGGAACACTGGCCGTGTGACCCTGGACGAGCGCCTGCCCGCTCTGTCCTTCCCTGTCCATGTCAGTAGCAGGCCAGTGTCCCTCTCGGGGCCAGCGTGAGGCTCAGAAGCGCAGCACAGCCTGGAGTGCGGGGGCTGGGAAGGGCCAGGCCAGGCCTCCAGGACGCTGACGGTCACTAGGGCCCCAGGCCACTGTGAGCCGGTGACCGCCGGGCAGACCTGGGTGGAGGCTGGAGGCCCTCTGGGGCGCCTCCCGGGCTCTGGGCAGTCGCTGCCTGGCCACGCTCTGTGGGTGGTCCCGGGGCCGCGGCCGGGTCCTGCAGGTCGGGGCCTGGGGTGTCCAGGCTGGAGGCCTGGCGTGGGCAGAGCTCCCGGGGAGGGGCGCCCCGACTGAAGGTGGGCGTGAGGGCGAGGCCCTGTGGGTGCCGGCGGGGCCGGGGTGCGGCCAGGGCCTGTTCCGGGTCAGCGGCTGGAGGCTGCTCTGCCGCCAGAGGCCTCCCCGGAGGAGGCCACTCACCCGCCAAGCTGTGAAGCAGGAGCCGGGGCAGGGAGGCTGCGGAGAGGGGGGCTGAGCCTCTGACTTGGGGGTGGGGGTGGAGCCTCTGACGCTTAGGGCCAGAAGCCCTCAGGCAGGTGCTGGTCAGTGTCCCCGCGGCCGGCTCCCGGCAGGGTGACCAGAGGCCCAGGCTGGGCCTGGGGCTTGCCCGCTCTCCTGAGCCCGCGCCTGGGCCGCGCACCCGCTCACCCTGCGCTCTGCCGCAGACCCTGTGCGAGCAGCTCCGGGAGGAGAACGAGGCCCTGAAGGCCAAGCTGGACAAGGGCCTGGAGCAGCGGGACCAGGCTGCCGAGAGGCTGAGGTACGCGAGGCGGCAGAAGGGCGCCGGCACCACCCCCGGCCGGACGGAGGCGCCGAGGCGCCGACGTGGCCCTCGGCCCTCCCCCGGGCCCTCTCCTGCCGCAGGGAGCCGGCCCAGGCGCCTGGAGCTGTCAGGAAGAGGCTGAGCACCCCGTCCCGTCGCTGGGGCTGCCTCTCGTGGGGCCAGGGCTGGCGCTGGGGAGAGCCGGACGCGTTGCCCGGTCACCATCGTCCGGCCCTCCTCCTGGGGCCAGAGGGCCCCTCTCCTGGCCTGAGTGTGCATTGGGGTCTCTGAGGACCCAGCCGTTGGGTTCAGCCTCGTGACGCGGCCCGGGGCCTCAGGCCGGCCGGGGAGGGCGTGGACGGCTGTGGGCCTCGGGACACGCTGTGACCAGGGCGGCTGGGCGCGGCGTCTGCGTGTTAGCGCTGCTGGGCGCCACCTGGCGTCCTCAAGAGGGCGTGTCCCCGTGTCACTGGCCACTTAAAACGCCGCGGGAAAGCGGCCCAGTGTGGTGGACAGCAGGGCGCGCAGCAGCCTGAGCCCGGCCCCGCAGCCTGGGCTGGCCCCTCCCTCCCAGCAGGTGGAGCGAGCCCAGCGCTGCCCGCCCCGGTCGGGCTGACCTCTCACTGGCCTGCACTCGGGGCTGGGGCGGGGGTCCCATGGGGGGCTGGTTCTGGTCAGGCTCCCGGGGCGCCCTCAGGTGGGCTGAGGCCTGGCCGCTGCCCGCAAGCTGCCCCTGACGCAGGTCTGCCCGCGCAGGGAGGAGAACATGGAGCTGAAGAAGCTGCTGTCCAGCGGCGCTGGGGAGGGCCCCTCTGTGTGGCCAGGCGCGGCCAGGAAGGCGGCGGCCGGACAGCAGCAGGTCTGTGTTGGGGCGCCCGGGTGTGCGGGGTTCCTGGCCTGGCCGCCCCCCGTGCGCGGGCTCCAGCCCTGCCCAGTGCCCGGAGGAGCTGGTGCCGGGTGGCCGGCTCGGCCGTCGCCACCCTCCCCCCTTCTGCCTTCAGCCCATGACCACTGCCGGGTGCCATGACCCCCCGCGCCCCGCTGCAGTCCGCGGACGCCCCGGCCCTCCAGGCTGCTCCCAAAGGGCGGCCCCAAAGAAGCCCCAGTACGGGGGTCTCCAGGCAGCCCAGGGAGCCCCTGCTGAGCCCCCCCCCCCGAGCCTGGAGGGCCCCTCTCACCACGCCCCTGGCCCTGAGCCTCCCCCTGCAAGGAGCTGAGCCGGCCCGCTCACATGTCCTCCCCTTAACGGGCTCCATGACTGCAGGCAGCCCTGCACCCGTAAGGCGGTGATAGCCCTCGCCTGCTTCCTGCTGTGTGGTGGGGCTGTCTGGCCCTCCCAGAGCCCCGCCGCTGCCCAGGGCCGGACTTTCCCTGACCCGGGGGAGGCTCTGGCCTCCTGCCGGGGCCAGGTGTGGCCGGATGTGGCAGGCAAGGGCTCCCCTGCCCTGGGGCTCCCCACGGGGTGCCCCCTTCGTCCTGGGAGGCCCTCTGGCCCTGCTGTGGCCCAGGCTCTGGCCCTGCTGTGGCCCTGGGAAGGCCCCTGGCTACAGCCCGTCCCCTCCTCTCCCCGCCCTGCTCCGCCCCAGCCCTGCCAGGTCCAACTTTCCGACGGCGTTTGTGGGTGAACCCTGCGTGAGCTATGGGCGCTCTGGCCTTGCATCTGGGGGTCGGCTGGTGTGCGTGGGGGCACGAGGGGCAGCCAGCCCGATGGCCTCGCTGAGGGGCCGTGTCTCCGCAGGCTGCCGTGACCGCGGCGAAGGCGCCCGAGACAGGGGCAGTGGGTGCGGCCGAGAAGAAGGTGAAGCTGCTGGAGCAGCAGCGCTCTGAGGTGAGTGGTGGCCGGGGCCTCTGGCCAGCCCAGGGCTCTGCAGGAGTGGTGACCGCCGGGCCTCTGCCCTGGTGACCCGCCTGGCCTGCTGTGCCTCACTCAGCCGCCTGCCCGCAGGGCTCGCGCGGGAGTGGGCCCTGGGGTGCAGCCTAAACTGTCGGGGGTGGAGGCCCCGAGGTAGTCCCAGTGGTGGAGAGGGTGTGGCTGGGCAGGGGCCTGTCCGGCTCTGTGGACTGTCCCCTCAGACCGCGGGACCCCCTCAGGCCCTAGCCCCTGCCGGCACGCCGAGAGGCAGGCAGGCGGCCTGACTGACCACTCCGTGCCGCGGCGAGGGCTCTTCCCAGGGATGGAGCGGCGGCACCCGAGGCCGCGGGCCCGGGGGCGCCATCCTCGGCCTGGCCTTGCGCTCCCGTTCCTGTGGTCAGCTGAGAGCCGGGCAGCGGTGCCGGGCACTGTGCTCGGCCTTTGTCCCCGTGCCCCTTTGAAGGTGTGTGGCCCGGTGTGGCGGGCGGCCCCTCTGGCCTGGTCAGTGCCGGCCAGGCCAGCGCAGCCCCTCGGCTCGGCACTGCGGCGCCCCGGCAGCGTCCCCAGCACCCGCGGCTGCTCGGCACCAAGGTGTGGCTGTCTGGCGCCGGCCCCAGGCTGCTCCCTGAAGCTGCTCCGGGGCACCCGGGCCTGCCGCTCTGCTCCTCTCTGGGCGGCACGGAGCCTGCAGGGCAGGGCGGCTGCGGAGCGGAGGGAGGAGGCCGTGGGCCTCAGCTCTGTCCTCCCGCTGCCCCGTCACCGTGTCCCCGCAGCTGCTGGAGGTGAACAAGCAGTGGGACCAGCACTTCCGCTCCATGAAGCAGCAGTACGAGCAGAAGGTGAGGCGCCCGGAGCCCCGCCAGGCCGGCAGCCCGCCAGGCCCCGCTGGCCGCCGCCCACCGCCCTCCGTCTGCCCCCGCAGGTCACGGAGCTGCGGCAGAAGCTGGCGGAGCAGCTGAAGCAGGTGGCTGAGCTGGAGGCCGAGCAGGAGCAGAGGCAGCGCGACTTCGACCGCAAGCTGCTCCTGGCCAAGTCCAAGATCGAGATGGAGGAGGTGAGCGTGCCACGGCCTGGACCCAGCTGTCCTCGGCCCGCGGGCTGCCTGGCTGGGCTCGTGTGGCCCAGCTGGCGGGGTCCGGTGGTGCCGGCCAAAGACAGAAGCAGCCTTCTCCTCGGCAAGCAGGAGGCGCTTGCTCCGCACGCTTTCCTCTGTGCGCGACCTCTGTCCAGTCAGTCCTAGGGACCCAGGGACGGGTGCTGCGTGGCCCCTGGCCGGGCGCTGGTGAGCGCTTGCTGAGCAGAGCTGGAGGGAGGGGAGTGCCAGGGCCTCCCCTGCCGGTCTGGCCCACCCTAGGACTGGCTCTGCCGGGGAGGGGCCGGGAGGGGCAGGCCGAGCACCCAGCCCTGCCTGGCGGCAGCGGCGCACCCCCACTCTCAGGACCAGCATGCAGGTGTGTCCAGGCGGCCCCCTGGAGAGAGGGGCTGGCCTCGGTCGGGGTGGCAGCCCGGGCAGCAGCGTCCTTTGGCACAGGGGCTGGTCCTGCGGAGGGCTCCGGGGGTCAGGTCTGGGGGCTGCGCCGCAGACCAGGTGTTGGCCGACGAGCTGTGTCTGTCCTGGGGTCTCCGTCCAGGGCACCGGCCGCGGCTTGTGCAGAGTGGAGCCTGGCTCCCCTCGGCCTCTGTTCGAGAGACCTTTCCTGCGACCTTGCAGCACTGTGCGCCTGTCAGACACTCTCTGCCTGCAGCAGCCCCTCATGTCTGCCTGCCAGGGCGCAGGTGTGCTGCATGGGCCTTTTAGGCAGGTGCAAACCGACTTCTCTCCCGAAAGTCGCAGCCGAGACTTGCAGTTTGGCGCCTGGCGCCCCCAAGCCCACCGGTGACCGGCTCTGCGAGCCCCTCTCCCGCAGGCAGGCCATGCCCAGCCCCGCTGGCTGCCGGGCAGCTGGTGTCCACCCGCGGGGCCGTCCCTGCAGCGGATGGCCCCGGCCCCAGGGCCTTGCATCGTGGGGATGGCGTGGCGGGAGCAGAGGGGCCTGCCCAGGTGCAGGGTAGGGAGGGGGCCAGGGTCCGCTCAGCCCCCTGTGCCCTGCAGACCGACAAGGAGCAGCTGACCGTGGAGGCCAAGGAGCTGCGGCAGAAGGTCAAGCACCTGCAGGACCAGCTGAGCCCACTTGCCCGGCAGCGGGAGTACCAGGACAGGGAGATCCAGCGGCTCAACAAGGTGGGCGTCCTGCTGGGTGCCCTCCGTGTCCCCTCCTGCTCCCAGGGTTTTCCTGATCAGTGCACATGGGGCTCACCTGTCCTTGCCTTCAGCTTGCTTCTCCCTGTGGCCCTGGACAGCCAGGCCTCGCCCCGCCGGCCCCCTGGCGCCCCCATTGGCCCCGCCCTGCCGGCTCCGCCCACATTGGCCCCGCCCACCGGCCCCGCCCGTCTCCCTGCTGCGCTGGTGCAGTGTCCAGCCTGCGCGCACAGATGCAGGGCGCACCCACACCCGCTCGTCTTCTGCTTCATTGTCAGCGCTGCGGGAGGCGCACAGCCCCAGGACTGCGCCCTTGAGAAGTGGGGACGGGCAGCAGAGGTCCTCTGCGCTGGGCCCGTCTGGGCCTTAGGCCAGGCGGGTGCCGGGCTGTCTTCAGGCGGGGCCCAGCAGCCCTCACCCGGGAGCGGTCTGGGCGTCCGTTCTCCCCCGCCGCTGCCCGCGGGCGAGCGTCCTGCTGCCGGGCGCCCTTCTGTGGGGTCCTGGCTCGGTGGCCCTGGCCCTGCAGCCCAGCGCAGACAAGCTGTCCCTCGTGGGTGACAGGGTGGCCGCCAGGACCGCGCTCCTGCTGCAGGCAGGGCCAGGGCCGCAGGTTTCTGGGGCGTCCTGGGTCAGCCAGCAGTGGGGGACGCGTCTCCCTGTTCTGGACCCTGCTGGCACCTAACGGGGGCGTGGCGGGTGCGGGGGCTGGTCCCAGTGGGGCACGGCTTCCTGCTGCTGCGGGCCAGGGCCCCGCTGGCTGGCGCTGGAGTGGGGGCGCGGCCGGCACACGGGACCGGCCGGGAAGGAGCCTTGGTGCGGGGCGCCTGAGCCGTGTCTGCAGGGGTTCAGCCTGTTCAGCCTGTTCCAGCCCCTCACACAGGGCTGGAAGGGGACACGCGAAGTGACGCTCAAGGCAGTCTCGGCCGAGAGGGCGGGCTGGGGCCCGCTGGCCGCGGACCTGGTGCAGAAGGCTGGTGGCTTCGCCTCCGCCAGTCAGGACCCGGCCGCCCCTGCTGGCGCGGCGGTGGACAGCTCGCTGCTGCCCCTGAGGTCCAGAGCGGCTGATGCCACGTCGCGTCCTCACAGACCGCGGCGCTCCTCCAGGGCCGCACTCTCCCAGGACCGTCAGCACGGGGGTCCCCACGGCCCCCGCCTGGGCCTTGCCCCGGGCCTGCTGATGGCCACCTGTCTTCCCACTGCAGGCGCTGGAGGAAGCGCTCAGCATCCAGGCCCCCCAGCCGGCCCCGCTCACAGCCTTCGGGAGCCCTGAGGGAGCGGGCGGCCTGAGGAAGCAGGAGCTGGTCACCCAGAACGAGCTGCTGAAGCAGCAGGTGAGTGGCCGCGGCCAGGTCAGGAGGGCCTCACGCGCTTGGCCAGCTCCAGCCCGCTCTGGCCGCAGCAGTGCTGGGCGTGTCCTGGCCGTCACTGCCTGGCGTCCCAGACGTGAGCTTTCCAGAGACCGCATGCAACGGTGTGTTAAAGGGCACCTCCGTCTGAGCGAGTCCCGTTCTCTGCGGCCACGGACAGTCTCCGCCTGCCCAGGACCGGCCCTGCGCCCGCCCGCCCTCCCTTGGGGGCACGGCACAGGTCCTGGAGGGCGTCGAAGACACACAAGCTCCTGGGGCCGGGGCAGAAGGGGGCTGGCTGCGGGTGTCCTAGCCGGCGGCCGTGCCCACTGCCCCCGCTGGGCAGCTGGGTGGGTCCTCTGCGGGAGCCCAGCTCGTGCCCACCCGGCCCGCGGCCTGGTCTCAGCAGGGGCGGCCTGGGCAGTGCAGCGGCCACCTGCCTTTGCCTTTTAGCCAGTGAGCCTTCGCTCACACAGACGCCGGGGCCTGGGGCTCAGACAGAGGGGCTCAGGGTCAGCCGGCAGCGGGGGAGGCGGGGGGCGCTGGCTCCCTGCCGCCCAGGGCTCTGGGCCCCTCTCAGAGCCGCCCCCTACCCCCAGGTGAAGATCTTCGAGGAGGACTTCCAGCGGGAGCGCAGTGACCGGGAGCGCATGAACGAGGAGAAGGAGGACCTGAGGAAGCAGGTGGAGAAGCTGCAGGCCCAGCTCAGCCTGTCCAGTGCCCAGGTGCGGCCCACTGCCCAGGCCGGTGTGTGGGCTGCCCCGCTCTGCTGCCAGCACTGTTACTCGTCCGCACCCTGCCACCCCCGCCCCACAGACCTCAGGCTCCACCCTACAGCCCACTGCCGGCTGCACGGGGCAGGCTTAGGCCGCCCGGGCACCCGCTCTCTGTGGAGTCCAGGGTGTGAGCCCAGAAGCCGCAGGAGGCCCTGGGCCTGAGACGGGACCCCTCGGCCCTGCCCTGCCCTTCCCGCACCAGGCCTCCTGCGTGGCCCCATCGGCCAGCGGCCTCGTGGGCTGAGCCTGGGAGCCCCAGCAGGAGCCAGCCTGGGCACAACGGCCTCCTCTCCCCACCCCAGCTGAAGGCGTTCCAGGAGGAGGAGAAGGCCAAGGAGGTGCTCAGACTGCACAGGAGGAAAGGCAAGGTGAGGCCCGCGGGCGGGGGGCGGCGGCCCGGCCCTGCCCACGGCCTGGGCTCCCGCCCCGCCCACCTGCCGGGCCTGAGTCCAGCGTCGCCCCCTCACAGGCCTCGGCCGACCGCTACCACGGGGAGCCGCACCTGGAGCACCTGTGCGGGGCCTGCCCCTGCGCCTGCCCGCCCGTGGCTGCCATGGCGCCGCCCCGCGGCTTCGACGGCTGGGCCCAGATCCGCTACCCGCCGCCCCCTGTGGCCCTGGAGCACCTGACCCCGCTCCCCGGCTCGCACCTCTTCCACCTGGTGAGCCCCACCTGCCGCCAGCGTCACGGCCCCTAGTGCCGCCCGTGGCCGCGAGGGGCCAGAGCCTGCCCCGCTGGAACAGACTCGACCAGGGGACAGTGTCCAGGCGCTCTGGCCTGCGTCCTGGCAGGGTCCTCGGTCGCGGCTGTTGGGCGGGAGCCGTGGGGCCCTCCTGGTCAGGCAGGGCTGGGAGCCGGCTTCCGAGGGGCCTGGTGCCGGGGAGGGGAGCGGCCCTGCCCTCTGTACCGCGCTCCCACGCTCTCCTCTTCCCACGCCCCCCACGCCCGTCCTTCCTGCACCCAGCGGCTGCCGCTGCGGGCCTGGGACCCCACTCGCCCAGGCCAGGCCATTGCCTCCGCCCTGGACACCAGGCACTGCACAGGGTGGGGCGCCATGCTGGGCTGGGGCCTGGACCCCGCTGGGCTCTTCTTGAGGAGTTGCCCGTCCCGCACGGGCGGCCGTGCCGGCCTCGCTGACAGCGGCTCCGGTGTCCCCGCAGCCAGAGTACGCCTGGAGGCCCCCGTGTGCGGTGCCGCACCACCCTGCCTCCCCGCTGCCCAACCCGCCTGCGGCCAGGCTGGCAGAGCCAGGTGAGTGGTCCCGGGCGGGCCTGCAGGGCTGCCGGGTTGGGCGTGAGGTTGCCGCTCTCGGGCTGGACCCCAAGGCCCAGCTTTCCGGGGCGCTGTGGGGAGGAGCGAGGGGTGCAGGTGAAGGCTGGCGCCTCCCGCTTCCTGGGCCAGCGTCTCGGGGTCTGGGCTGTCTGGCCGTCCTGGAGTCTGTTGGATCTGCACGGACAGGCAGAGGCCCCTGCACCGCCTCACGCCGCCGGGAAGGGGTGCGAGAAATGAGCGTGCAGGGCCTGGGGAGGGCGGCCGAGCTGGACGGTGGAGAGCCCGCCAGTAGGCAGGAGCCGAGCACAGGGCGGGCAAGGGAGGGCGGGCCGTCCCTCCACCCAGCCGAAGGGCCCAGCGCGAGTGGCCTGGCCCACCCACCCTGAGCAGCGGGCTCCCTGAGAGAGGCAACCTGTGGGGCTCCTGGGGCAGGCTGGCTGGGGTGGCGGGAGGAGGCCACGAGGCCAGGCCTCCGAGGGGCGTGTGCGGGGCTGGGGTGGGCAGTCAGCTCTTCCCGGAAGACCCCCGAACGCTGCTCTGAGTAGGCCCCAGCTGCCTGGTGGCCTGTGGCCAGGCTCCGCTCCTGGACTGGGCTCTGGCCCGCTCAGAGCCTCTCCTCGGCCTGGCCGCGCTCGCGGGCCTGGAGGCCGGAGGGGCGGGGCGGCTCTGTGGGCACTGTCACGCCTGCATCACGCCCTCACATTTGTCTGTCTAGACGCCACCAAAAATGACCGCGAGGGGGCCCAGTGAGACCAGAGCGCGTCACGCCGCCCCGCAGACCGGCTGAACTCAGACCCGGAGGCCGTGCGCTCCGAGTGGCCAGAGCTTCTGGACGAGCCCCGACCTTGCTGTGCTGGCCGCCCCCCCCAGCCTGGAAAGCGGCGCCCCCCCTTGGAGGGCCCCGGGGGTCACATGGCCAGGCGGGGGGCAGGACCGCTGCAGGGACAGGTCTGGGGGTCGGTCCCCCAGAGCCTCCGGGAGGGGCCCTGCCGGCCTGCTGAGTGCTGCGGGGGCAGCCTCGCTTCCAGCCGCGTGCAGGCCTGCCCCTGCCGGGCGCCGGTCCCGCCAGAGGACGGCGGGTCTGTGCTGCCCCGCCCGTGCCCACGGCCCGGCTCCCCGGCCGGGATGAGGCCGGACGCCCCGGGAGCCCCGCAGCCTAAGGCCTGCAGTGCCCACGGCCCAGGCCAGTGCTGTCCGCCAGCGGCCATTTGCACACATCTTGGTCATAAATCCAAGCTGACTTCCAAGCCGTGCCAGCGTCTCCCTGCCCACTGGCGTGCACCCCGTCCCGCCCACGTCTCTGGAGCGCCGGCACCAAGCAGGGCAGGAGCGGCCGGCTGCCCGCTGCCCCCGCCTGCCAGGACGCCGGCCCTGGGCTGCAGCGTGGTGGGGAGGCGAGGCCAGGGTGGGCGGGGAGGCCCAGCGTCCGGCTCTGCCTCCTCCGTGGGGCAGGGCCTCAAGGAAGGAGACGGGCGCAGCTGCTGTCAAGGCCTTTACTGGCTGGTGGGCAAGGGGGCTGCCTAACGCCAAGGGCGGCGAGGGGAGCGTTTCCTGGGGGCGTCCCTGCCGGGGCCGGCCCGAATGCACAAAGGCCGGCCCTTGGACAGGCTCTGGGGAGGCCCGCCTCGAGGGCTTTGGGCCTCTCCTTCATGGAGACGCAGCCCCAGGGCCGCGACCTGGCCCTCGCCGGGCCTCGGCTGCTCCGGGGGAGCACTACTGGGGGGAGGAGCTTCGGAGGGCGGCCAGAAGGAGGCGCGGGCGGCAGGTGGGGCCCACTGAGGGGCCAGGGCCGCGGCTGCGCCCCCTCTGCGCGGAGCCCTTGGGCCGGGGGCGCCCGTTACTACTTCTGGGGCTCCGGGGCTGCGCGCCGCCGCAGGAAGGCCAGGATGTCGGTCTTGACGGTGCTGATGGTGGTGCGGTGGTGCCAGCGCATGACGGGCACGCCGTCGGGCCCCACCAGGAACTTCTCGAAGTTCCAGCGGACGTCGTGGGTCTTCATGGGCTCCCAGAAGAGGCGGGCGGGGTTGCCCAGCAGCTCCGTGGTGGGCGGGCAGGCGTTCTGGCAGGACAGGGCGGTGTTGGCGCGGCTGCGCCCCGCCCCCACGGCACCCCCGCCCAGGGCCCCGGCCGGCCGGCCACTGCAGGCGCCGCCCCCAGGAGCCCCGGCGTGGGAGGGCTCACCTTCAGGAACGTGTAGAACTTCTGCTCTTTCTCCCCGTTCACGTCCCCTTTCTCGAAGAGCTGGAAGTTGGGGACGAAGCCTCCCCCGGGCCGGACGTGCCTGCAGGAGGGGAGGGCTGGGTGAGCCGCCGGGGCGGGCGGGGCAGGCGGGCTCCCGCGGGCAGCAGGCAGGGACAGGGGCGGCAGAGCGCCCCCTTTCCAGTGGGGTGCTTCACCCTCGGCCCAGAGCCGGGAGGCACTCGTGGGGCGGTCAGGCCGGGGAGGAGCGCTGGACACTCACTTGATGGTGTTCAGGATCTCTGAGTTCTCGCCCGGCTCCTGCTTCCCAAACTGGTTGGAGGGGAAGCCCAGGACCACCAGGCCGAAGGGCGCCAGCTCTTCCTGCAGTGCATTCAGTTCTGGGGGGGGGCAGCACAGTCGTGGTGGCCAGACCCGCCCAGACACCAGGGCAGCTGGCTCCGGGCCCAGGGTCAGCCAGGGAGCGGTCCGAGCCCCCAGGGAGAGGACCCCGCAGTCAGCAACGCCCGCCCGGCCCCTCCCCCTCCGTGCAAGGTCCGCGCACTCCGGACCTCCGCGCTGCTGCCCATGCCCGCCCCAGGCCTGGTCTCCGTCCCTGCCTGGGCCGGCAGGCTCTTGTGGGGCGGGCGAGGGCGCGGAAGGCAGGCTGGCCGCGGGGCCGGCAGCGGCAGGGCCAGGGCTGGTGGGGCTGGGGCGTGGTGTGGGGCGGCGGGGCGGCTTACCGACGTACTGGCCCGTCAGGCCTCAGTAGCTGGCCACGTTGACGAAGAGCACGTACTTGCCGGCGTACTTCTTGAAGGGGATGTACTCGTCCCCGTCGATGGTGAGCGCCCCGAACTCGTAGATGGTGCCGGTCACGCCGGAGTAGCAGTCGGTCTGCAAGGCGGGCCTGGTCAGTGGGTCAAGGGCCCTGGTGCAGCGCTCCCGCAGGGCCTGGTCGGGCCCCGCCTGACCAGCAGAGGCCTCCCTAGGTGAGCCGGAGCCAGGCTCGGGAGGTGGCGCGGGCTGGAGGCAGGGGCGCGCGGGGGTTGGGGGTCATGAGACTGGGCAGTGGCTGCGGCCACTCGGGGTGGCAGGGAGGCCACCGCGGCTTCCAGGGGAGCCTGCCTGGGAGGACCGGTCCTGCTGCTGCCGGCGCTGGAGCTGGCGCTGCGGTGGCAATCAGGCAGCGTGGGGCGCCAGGTGGCGCCCCGAGACCGCGCCGTCCCGCCCGCGCCGCTCCAGCAGCAGCAGACAGAGGGCGCCTGAGAGCGGCCTGGCCCAGCGCGCGGCCCGGAGGACGGCGGCGCGGCTGCGGCTGCGGCTGCTGGGAGCACCTGCTGGCCCCCGGCCCCTCCCGCGCCGCTCCGCCGGGCGCGCCCCCACCCCGTGTGGGCGAGTCCCCAGCCCGAGTCGCGGGGTGCCTGCGCCTGCGCTGGCCCTGTCCGCCCCGGCCTCCGCGGCCCCAGCTCCACCTCCAGATGCAAACACCGAGGGCAACAACCCCAAACACCGCAGCTGACCTGCACCCGCCCGTGCCCTCCCCCACCCCGTCTGGGGAGCAGGCCGGAATGGAGGGGAGGCCAGGAGGTCACCGCGCCGGCTGCTGGAGAGCAGGAGTCCACGCGGCGGGGCGGGGGCGTGGCCTCCTCCCGCGGGGAGGGGCCTGCGGAATAGCCTGCGAGGCCTCCGTGTCCAGTCTGCAGCGCCGAGCCTCTGCCCAAGGGCTGCGCACACCTGGGGTCCTCATGAAGGCCCCCACGGGGCGGTGATTCTCCTGCGGGAGCTGGGAGAGGTTGGAAGGCCCCGAGGCGCCAGGAAGGGTCTCTGCAGCCCTGCCAGGAAGCGGGAGGGGCTTTCCCTGGGGCACAGGTCAGGCCTGCTGGGCCGGCCAGAGGGCAGCGTGTGACCTGTGACCGAGGCCCGCACCTACTGGGCCGCCTTGTGGACTGGGAACCTCTCCCTCTGGGCTCAGGGGTCATGCTTGGAGCTGCCCAGGCCCTTCAGCCCCGGCGGCCGGCCTAGGTTCCCTGACGCGGTGCCACCGGGTGTGGCCACCCAGAGACCGGCGGTCACCTGCTCCATGCACGGCAGCAGCCGCCGCCCCCGCAGAGTCCTGGTGCAGGGCAAGGACAGGGGCAGGCGGGCCAGAGGAACACACGCGAGGACGGGGCTCTGTCCCTGGCCTTCCCCCAGGCGGCCACCTTTGCTCCGGCCATCCTCCACCTGCTCCCGCCTCCCTCCACTGCCCCGCAGGGACAGTGAGGTGGGCGAGGGCTGGCCCCAGACCCCGGTGACACCCCCTCGCAGGTGCTGGGAGGAGGCCGCGTGTCTGGGCTGTCGGCCAGCGAGTCTGGCTGGCTATGTCCAGTGCGGTCACACGCATCCCCGTTCCCACCTGCAGGCTTCCCGGGCCAGGGGACAGGGCTGGCTCCACCCGCTCTCCCCCTGCCGCTGCCCGAGCTGGGCTTGAGCAGCTGGATCGGGAGGAGGCCTGCAGGCGCTGCACGGAGAGCCGCAGGTGGCCAGGCCGGGCGGGCAGGGCCCTCTGAGCCGGACACAAGGAAGCAGAAATGGCCCTGAAGATCTCAGAATAACCCCCGAGGTTTTAGAGACACAGACCTCAGCTTGTGCCCAGGTGGCCCGCGTGTGCGTGGGGGCTGGAGACACTCACTGGGTCTGCCCTTGGTCTCCCCTGCGGAGCCGTGTACCGCAAGCCCCCTCGGCACACACGCTGTTCCTGTGCCCTGCGCCCCCTCCAGCCAAGCTCGCACCCTGCTGGGGGGTGGACTGAGTCTCGGGGACCCTGCCTGTCCCGAGCCGTGACCCACCGCGTCCACTTAGGGTTGCTCGGGTCTCTGGGCAGCGGCGAGGCTGCCCCGGCAGGAGCCCTGCACAGAGCAGCGTGGACTCGGAGCCCCAGCGCCCTGAGCCGCCCCCGCCTGCAGAGGGGGAGCTGAGGCCGAGAGGGGCGGGTCTCATCCAGGTCCCCACTGGGGCTGGTGCTCAGCTCTCCCTGCCCAGCCACTGGACAGGAGCGCTCCAGGGCATTCTTCAGGAGGCAGCCGCAACCCGCCCTCCTTGGGGCCAGTCACCAGCGCTGGGCTGCTGGTGGGCACACGCCCTCCGCCCCATGGCTGGGCAGCCAGGGCATCAGGGCAGCCAGGGCATCACGGCAGCCAGGGCACGCCAGTGTGGCCGTGCTGTGAAGGGGAAAGCAAGGCGCAGGGGCGAACACCCCTCTCCCGCTCATCCTTCAGCCCAGGTCCGGGGGTGGCTAGGAGCAGGGGTCCGTCCTAACAGGGCACTGCCCGGCAGAGAGGGAGAGGACCCGCGGCGCTGCGCACTCACCTTGGTCTTCTCCTGGCCCCGGCCGGGCGGCACGAGCGCTGCGAGCAGCAGCGGGAGGAGGCAGGACACGCGCAGCAGCCAGGCCATGGCGCCGGCGGGCTGGGGCTCGAGCGAGCCGACCGCGTCCGCCGTTGGTCTGGCGGCCCTGCCGGCGCGCCGGGCCCTTTGAGGCGGGGCGAGGGCCAATCCGCGGCGGGCCGGGGTCGCACAGCCAATCGCGGGCGACTGGCCTCCCGGGGCGCGGCTCCCGCCGCTGGTCCCGCCCTGCGAGTCCCCTGCGCAGAGGGGCGTCCTGCGCCCGGAGACACCTTCTGCCCGCCCAGCACTGAGCGCAGCTGCCCTCGCGCCCCACCGCGCACCCCGCGGGCGCGAGGGATGTGAGATGTGCGGGCTCTGTCCGTGCTGTCTGAGGTGGGGGTTCCAGCACGTTGGCTCTGGGTGTCCTGGGGCTGGGAGGGCAGCGGGCCCGCCCATTTCGCTCAGGGTCATTTTGGGCCTGATCCCGCGCCCCAGTGTGCCCGGTGTGTAGGATGGGACCCCACAGGGGCTCGGGGTTCGGCCTGGACTTCTCAAATAAGTGGCAGGCGCACACAGGGAGAGGGGCCACCGTGGCCTCCCTCTCCGCACCCAAGGGGGCTTCGTCCTTGGCTTGGGCCAGCCCACTTGCCTCCCTGATGCTGCTGGGGGGTGGGCGGTCCAGCTGTGCTCCTGCCTGCAGGGCGTGGGTGGGGTCACGGGGCTTGGCTGCAGAGCCCAGGCCAGCCCCCAGAGCCCTGGGCAGAGCGTGGCCCTGCCTCCAGAGGGTTTGCGCGACCGGAGGTGGCTGGTGTGGCCGCAGGCTGCTCAAGGGCCGGCACTGGACGAGGTGTCTTCTGAGGGCTCTTCTCGGGAGTGGCCCCTTGAGACCCCGAGCCGATGGCCGGGAGCCAGCTAGGTCCGTCTCAGGCTCCACATTCTCCGGGGAGCCCCTGTACCCACAGAAGCAAAGGGTCCAGCACAGGAGTGTCTGGGGGGCAGGCAGGAGGGTCACTTGCCCAGCCCCTCGGGTCACTGGAGCCCAGAGACAGACACCAGCCTGCGACACAGCCTGCAGTGACACTGGCCTCGGTGCCCGCTGCCCGCTGCCCATGGCCTCCTGAGCACTGCAGGGACCCGGGGCACGCACGCTGCATGCCGGGGGCAGGGGCCCTAGGGTGGTGGGACAGAGGGGGCTGTGATCTTGGGGCCCGCCTCCAGCACGGTGCCTCGGTGACTTCAGAGGCCTCAGGCCAGAGTGTCCAGCAGAGCCGGGCCCCGGGCAGGGAGGCCGATGGTGTGCCCCCTGCCTCACCCTGACAGGAAGGAGCCGGGCCTGCTTGCTTTCCTCTCCAGCCTCAGTCGGGCCATCTGTGAGGTGGCTCTGTGGCTCCCAGGCCCAGGCCGCCCTCCAGAGGGTCCTGGGGGCACGTGGGGCCTGGCGGTGGCCGGCTGGCGTGCTCCAGGACCTCTGTTTGACGGGCGTCGCTGTCCTCTGCTCTTTGGCTAAAGCCCAAGTTCCTCGGCAGCTCAGTGTCCTCCGAGCCCATCCCACCGCCACCCCCGCCCAGGCTTCCGGACCTTTCCATCCCTGTGGTGTGTTGTCCCCGCTCCCGCCAGGGGCCACGTCCCGTGTCCCGGCCTGGTGGCTCCTGCTCCCCCCCAGCAGCCCCATCCCGCTCGGTGTCCAGTGCGGGTGGGGACGGTGCTGTGTCCACCCCGCATGTGAGGCCGCGCCCCTCGATCCCTCCGTCTGTTTTCTGCACTCGCCTCAGAGCCCAGCACCCGACGCTCCTGCTGGGACATGGCCCATGCTGCGTCCAGCGCCATGGCACGGGCTGGGCGTCCAGGTCAGTGGGCTGCAGGCCGAGCCCCAAAGCTGGCCGGCCCTGCTGCCAGGATGCGGGGGTTTGGTGGGGGGTCTGGTGCGGCTGGGCTGGGAGAGCACTGGGCTTGGGGGAGGGGCGGAGGCAGCCCCAGACCGCAGGTGCAGGCGCCCCTTCCCCTCCTGGAGGTGTGTGCGGGCTCCCGTCCTGCTGCGGGGGCTGCGGGGCGCTGGCCTCCGGCCCGAGCAGGGCAGCTGGCAGCACAGCCCTGGGGCGGAGCTTGGCACCGCCTCTGCTGAGTAAGCGGGCCCAGCCTGCCCAGCGGGCACTGGGGGAGGCCGGCCTGCGTCAGCAGGGCTGTTTTGCAATGGGGAAGGGATTGCAGACCCGGGGGTAGGGAGGTCCGGGCTTCCCCAGAACCTGGTCTGCAACCAGCCAGCAGGAAGCGGTGCCAGAGGAGGGCGGGAGCCACGCCCCAGCCCTCGCCCCAGCCCTCGCCCCTTCCAAGCTCGGCCTCAAGGACAGGCTGGCCAGGCCAATCTTGGGGGCCAAGCTTTGGGGCCATGGGCAGCAGCAGCAGCACCCAGCAGGGGGTGCTGCTTTAGGCTCTGAGAGTAGCTGACACAGCCCCCCATTCTTTTTATTTTAAGATTTATTTTTTATTTATGCTCACAAGAACAGGGGTGCAGGCCAGAGGAACCGGGGTGAGAGGACTCCCCGGAGACAGAGCGGGGAGCAGAACAGGCGGGTCCACTGAAACACACTGCTGAGGGGGCAGCGGGGGACAGGGGAGGTCTGCTGCGCCTGTGGGTCACCCCCTGGCGGGGGTGGAACTCGCGCTGCAGCGGCTGCAGCCTGCTTACTGCACTGCGCCACTGGGGAGGCCCCCGGCCCCCACTCCTCGGGGGAGGGACGAGGAGGTGGTGCCTCTGCTCTAGGCGCGGCAGGACAGCGGGGCCGGCCGCAGCCACCGGGCGGCCAGCGCTCAGAGGCGCGCCTGCTGGAAGGGGCCTGGTGCCGGCACGGGCGGGAGCAGGCTCTTTGGAGAACTTGGGCTGTGGCGTGTGGCGGGCAGGGGAGAGGGCTCCAGCAAGATTCCCGGTAAAACTCCTACAGCTGCCCCTCCGCGTGGGCAGGCAGGCGCCGCCGAACAGGCTCGGCCCAGTGGGGCCACCCGGAGGCGGGCAGGACGTCCCCTGAGAGGCACGTCCCGCGTCCGCCTCGAGGTCAGCCAGCGGGGTCCTGTGTGCGGGGCAGGCCGCCTCCCCTCAGGACTCTGGCCTGGAGCCTCCCTGCCCCGCACCCCTCGGGAGGCCCAGTGCTTTGCGGCGGAGGCTGGCCCTTTGCCTCTCGGGCGCTCTTGGCGGCAGACGTGGGTCGCCTTCTCGCCTGCTGGGAGCGGGAGGGGTCCCCGACTCTTACAGAGCCCGCCCTGGACCCCTGAGCCGCAGGCGCTGAGTGCGGGTTCCCGGGCGCTCGGCTCCCCCCTCCGGCCTGGAGACCAGTGGGGAGCTCAATCTGCAGGGGCCGGCGCCGGCCGGCCGTGGTGGCCTGGGGCTCTGGCCTCTCTCAGAGGCCGTCCCGGGTGCAGCGGGTTGGCAGCTCTGCCCGCGGCAGGTAACTGTGGCGCCGGAGCCCGGTGGGACGCCCCGGAGCCAGCAGGGGGACGCTAGGCGCTGGGCGCGCGCGTGGGGGTGGCGGAGGCCAGGCTGACGCAGGCGGCAGGTGCAGGCGAGCAGAGGTCAAGGTGAAAGTGGGAGAGGAGGTGGCCGGGCAGGGGCAGAGGGCACAGCCAGTGACCCGGCTCTCTCTGGAGGACAGTGGACTGGCCGCTGCCTCCCGCCATGGCACCTCCTCCCCATCGGGGTGTGCTGACTCTCCCCTGCTCACGCACAGCAGCTGGACCTCACCCCGGTGAGGGTGGAAGCACTACAGGCCTGCACCACTGCCCCCGCCTTTCCAGCGCGGGACCCCGATCTGTTAAAGAGCGAGGGGGTGGGAGGGAGGAAAGCGGGGCCTGGGTCAGTGCTCCCTGCGTCTCTCCCTGGCCCTAGTTCAGGGGCCGCGCCCTGCCCTCCTGGGGAGGGCCTTGTCTCTCAGAGGTCAGTGCGGGGGCAGGCGGCCGCAGCAGCCTTGGGGAGCTGCCTGAGGCTACAGGCGTGGCAAGCTCTGGACACCAGGGACCCTGGCCCATCTCGCTGTCCAGTGTCCAGCGCGGTGGGTCAGCCCGCCTCGAGTGTGCGGAGAGCGGCCAGAGGCCCCAGACTGCCGAGGGTGCACACCTGCTCCCCGAGACCAGGGCATCAGGGGTTCATGGAGAAGCGGGGCCCACCCGCACTGGCCAGGTGGGGCAGGGGCGTGAGCCGGAGTTGGGGGGCTGCGCAATCTGGCCGCCCCACTCTTCCCGGGGACGGAGGCCCCTGGCTGGGCTGCCTGGGGCAGCTGGGCCTGGAATGCTCCTGGCCCCACCGTCAGGCTGCCCTTCCACTCCCCAGGAGCTCTGCTGTCTAGGGTCGGAACCAGGGCTTTGGGGTCCTCCCAGCCCCCATCAGCCCCATCCAAGCAGGTCCTTGAACTTCAACCCAGCCCCAGGCCTCATCCCCTCTCCCCACATGGCCTGGACAGCCCCCATAGTTGTCTGTTCAAAAGTCAGGCTGGGGCCTCCCTGGTGGCCCAGGGGCTGAGTGCCGCACTGTGGAGCATCCGCAGCCACTGCAGCGCGAGCTCGATCCCAGCCAGGGAGGGACCCCAGGGCGCAGCAGACCCTCCTGCCTCCCGCTGCTCCCCTCAGCCGTGGGTTTCAGTGGGCCCGCCTGCTCTGCTCCCCGCTCTGTCTGGTGGATCCTCTCACCTCCTGTGACTCTGGCCTGTACCCCGGCTCTTGTGTGCATCAATTAATAAATCTTTAAAAGAGAAAAAGCAAAAATCAGGCTGCTGTCGGGGGAAGCTCCCGGAGGCCTCTGCTCCCCAAATCACCCCAAAATGCAGCAGGCCTCAGCATGCAGTTTGCAGGATCCTCCGCAGGGCCCTCACAGTCACTCTCCTTCGGGGCCCATTCTGAGCTCCAGACTGCTGCATTTCTTCGGGCAGCTGACGGTGGGGAGTGGGGTGGGGGGCTGACGGTGGGGGAGTGGCCCGGCTTTCTAGGCCCGGTATTAGAGTCTCTCAGAGGAGCAGGCCCCGAGGCTCCCACCTGGCAGGGCAGCGGGACTCCAGGAGCGCAGGACGCCGGGCTGCCAGGAGCGTGTAGGCCCAGCTGGACCCTCCCGGGGCCTCTGTGGCAGCCCTTCCCGGCAGCTTCTGCAGGGGACACGCACGGCCACCTCTGGGTGCCGGCAAGTACGCAGCTCCCAGCCGGGGCTGAGTGGGCCCGCAGCCCCCGGAGCCACCGGACGCCCCTGCGGCCCTGTACTGTCCACGGCTGGTGTGGCTCCCGGGGCCGGCAGGGGCCTCATGCAAGGATCTGGCCCGTCTCTTCTAGAGGAGGGGAAAGGGGTGCCCGAGGACTGGGGACACCCTGAGGATGCTTCCTGCCCCACCCACAGGCACCCCGGGCACCCTGCCTTGCCTGCTCAGCACTTCGATGTCACCAGGGCCAACACCGCCCAAGGCCCTCACGCTGGCCACCCAAGCCCCACACCCCGGGGCGGCTGCTGACTGCCCGTCTGTCAGCGGGGTGGGCCCGGGCCCCAGCGCCAGGTGCGGCCGGCCTGAGAGGGCAGCCCACTGTGGGAGCACAGGCTCTCCGGCCATTGTGCCCCTGGGTGAGTCAGATCCAGGGCAGAATAAGGAGAGGGTGGTGGCCCGCTCCCCCCCACCCCAAGCCCTCCGGGCTATTTCTAAAGCGGGGGGCCCAGCGTGTGACTGGACAGGCGGTCAAGGCTGGACTGGCCCCGCCTCTGCCCAGGAGCAGCTCACCTGGGGGGCAGGGCCGGGCTGGGGACAGAAGGGGACCACAGGGAGAGGCTGGGGCCAGGGAGATGGGCGGTAGGTGACCGCAGCTGGGTGAGTGCCGTGGCTCTCTGCCCGCCTGGGCGACGGGCCCAGGGCCGCCCTCCGTCCGGGAAGGCCCCCGGGGTGTTTACGAGAAGGCCCGACACCCAGGAGCGCGTGACCTCCGGCCGCCCCGCCCCTGGCCGCTCTGGCGACGGACAGCCTGTTTACCGAGCCGGCCGGCCGCTGTGCTCAGCGCTATCTCCGGCGCCATGGGCGCGGGCAGGGAGTCCACCAGCCGCGTGGGCCCGCTGGAGGTGCGCCCCTGACGATGGCGCTGAGGCCCTGCCCCCACAGCTGCCACTCAGGGGCACGGAGCCGGGCTCACCCCACTGCTCCCCGAGCGGCCCCGAGCCACAGGTGGCCTGAGCGCCCAGGACGTCACGTCCCTCCAGACCGGCCCTGACCCCTGGACTGAGCTGTCCCGATCCTTGTGCCTCTGCGTCCCCACACCCCATTCAACCCTGGGACACCCTACGCCCCGCCACGCAATCCCCTAGACACCCACCCCACCGGGACACCCTACACCCCACCGGTCCCTGGGGTGCCTTCACAGTTACCAGCAGGAGCAGCTGTGTCCCCCGTGCCACGTGGTCAGTTGTGGGGGACGGTGGGTCCCCCTCTGTGCTGGGGCCTGGGGTCACAGGGATGGCTGCCTGGCCGCACTGGACGGGAGTGTTCCGGCCAGACAGGCGACAGCAGATGGCGGGAGAGGCTGGGAGGACCCGCAGGGTGGGCCTGTCCAGGGGAGTGGACGGGCCTGGTGTATGTATACTTTGAGCAGGAGCAGTACCACCCGACAAGGACTGGGAACCCGAGGGCCCGGGCTGGGGCTGGGAACCGGCGGGTGGTGAGTGCGGCCACTTCCAGAAACTTCTCCCAGGGCCGCACCATGGTGCCCTGCCCAGCTGGCCGGCGGTCTCTGTCCCCCCAGCTCAGCTCTCCTCCCCTCACCGGGCCTGTTTCTTTTAGTAGCTGGAGACTGCTGTTCACACAAGCTACACAGACCACAGGACACTGTCCTCAGGGGCTCCCTGCCCCGAGCGCTGCTGCAGCACCCCTGCAGCTGGTCCTTCCAGCCGTCTGGGGCTCTGGCCGAGGCTGGCTCCTGGTGCTGTTGGGTCTGTCCCCCTTGCGCCCCTGGGTGATGGCCACAGCTGCTGCGGGCGTTGGCCTGGCTGAGCTCGGCCCAGTCGGTGTCTCCACCCTGTGCAAGCACAGCCGCCACTGGAGGTGGGTGCTCCTGCTTGTACCTGCCCTCCCCTACCTGCAGGCCCTCCTGGCACACCGGCCACCCTCCTGCCATGGGAGGCCCCAGCAGAGAGGCCGAGGGGGGCTGAGCACCCCCAAGCCTGAGTACAGGTCCCCACCTCTGGCCCTGCCGGCTCCTAGTTGGCACAGTCCACCGCCCAGCCCCCCAGACCCCTATCCTCAGTCACCTAGCCAGGGGAGCGTCCGCCCTGGCCTCTCAGGGGTGTCCCCGTCACCAGGCGGCCCTGGTGGGGGCGTTTCCGTCCCTGTCCTTCCCTGCTGAGCTTGCCCCGGCCATTCCATGTCCTTCGTGCAAAGCACCGGATAGAGCGGGCGCCGGGATCCCGCGGCCGAGCCCCCGGGCGACTCCTGTGCTCCCGCCTTCTCCGGGACTCGTGCTCCCGCCGGCAGGGCGCCCGCTCTGGAGGGTGGACGTCCTGCCGGAGGACAAGAGTTCGAAGCTCGGGGTCCGGCACAGGCACACCCCACGGGCTCGTCTCTCGCCAGCCGGCCGCACGCCCAGGGCCCGCCCCGGGCTCCTGCCCGCAGCGCCGTCCCTCACAATGCCCGGGATGTGCGGGTGGCGGGGCCGGCCGTCCACGGGGAGCGCGGCGGGTGGGAGGCGTACAGAAGCCGAGGCCTCCCGACCCAGCGCGGCAGGACACCGCTGCTGCCCACCGCCGCGTCCGCGCGGCCCCTGCTGCCCCCTCGCGGCCGAACTCAAGCCGCACTTGGAATCAGCCGGGCCGGGAGCCGAGCCGAGGTCGCGGGCGCGCGGGAGACGGCGCTGGACACCCCAAGTCGCACGCCCGGGAAAGCGGCCCGGGCGGGCGAGGGAAGGGCGCGCGGGACACCAGCCCTGAGCGCTCCGCAGGGGACTCGCGGGCGCCGCGACCCCCGCCCAAGCCGCCGGCAGCCCCCAGCGCGGTTAAGGGGGGCGCACACGAAAGCCAGGGACCCCTCGCCCCTGGAAACGAGACGCGGGAAAGGCTCGCAGGAGCGAGTGTCGGCAGAGGGTGCTGAACAGCGACCGTCGCCGCGGCGCGGGACGCAGCCCGGGACCGGGAGGCGCGCACAAGCATCGCCCGGCCCGCGGGGCAGTCCCACAGCCCGTGGGGCAGTCCCGCAGCCCGCAGGGCAGTCCCGCAGCGGCCGCTGCCAGCCGTTTGCCGCCACGAAGACGAGGCGGAGAAATGCACCAAAAGAACTCGGGGGCTGGAAAGCAGGCTCGTTCCAGAGCGGGTGGGCAGCAGTGGGGCTGAGGGCCTGGAGGCCGGCACTGGCCACAGCTCTGCTGCATTGCCTGAACACCGGCATGTGGTGTGTGTGCAGATGTCACCCCAGGCCTGTGTTGTGTGAAGGATGTGCAAATCAATGGAATTTTAATTTAAAAATTATCTGGCTTCTTGGGGACTCTGGGCCAAGCCTGACGGTCCCGCTGTGGAGGAGATACGGGGTCCTGGGCCCTGTGTGCAAGCTTTGCCTGTGGCTGGGGGACCGTACGGGCGGCAGGAGTGTCTGCTTGGGACTCTGGAGTGCAGTGTTGCTGAGGGAACATCCACCAGACCTCGCTGGACGAGCACCCCACGGCCGTCCCGTGTCTGTATTGCTCTAAGTCGTGGCTTTCGTGTCTGTACTGCTGTAAGTCGTAACCACGGGTATGGGGCTTTTGTGAGCTCTGAGGTTTTCTCGAATGGCTAAGCAGAAGTGTGACCCCGGAGACTTCTAGAACTGCGGTGGCGTCGAGCGTGACTTACCAGATGGAAGCCGACTTAATAAACAGCCTCAGCAACCTCTGGGGAGAGGCCAGACTGGAAGGGCTGGTCACTGGTGAGTTCGGGCAGGGCCGGGCTCCGAGCTCAGCTGCGTCGTGATCACTACCTGGAGACACATCTACCAGTGGCGTCTAGAAACTGCAGGCCCAGCTCTAAAGCAGTCGCGCCGACACATAAGGAAATACTCAGCCACCGGGTATCATCGCCGTAGTAGCTAAGATGACGGCAGAGAGTGCTGGGTGGATCCCAACAAGGCGCCGGCTCCACAAGGCGCCGGCTCGCACGGACACCATGGAAGGTGGAAATGCTGACAAGACAGTTAAGAAAATTAGTGATTAGCGGGGAATGTGGACAGAGAGCTGAGAGACCTGTTCCGCCAGGGTAAAAACCTTCGTCATGAAATGTGGGTGAATACAGTTGGGGTGGGCGGCTGGGCGTCGCTGCTGGGGACTGTGTGCTGGCCGGGGCTGCGGGTGCCCAGCACACAGGCTCTCCACACATCTGCTCCATTTACCCTACTTGGGAGGAGGTAGACTCCCAGTGAGGAAGAGCTGGTATGCAAGTCTTCAGCTTCACACACGCGCCAGTTTCCCAAAGCGGTCCTACCTGGTTACGTTACCTGAGTTCATGAAGATTGCAAACTCTGGGGCCCACCACGGAATCGGTCAGTCTGCACTTGAACTAGACCCCAGGTGATTCATGCACATAAAAGGTTTAAGGAGCACCTACCGCTTCTGTTTAACTTGCTTTTTTTTCCACGCAAAAGTCAGATTTTTTTAAAATAAAGATTTACTTATTTATGCACACATAACTGGAGTACAGGCGAGAGGTGTGTCGCTGGAGAGAGTGCAGAACAGAACAGGCAGACTTGAAATACACCACTGAGGGGAGTGGCAGGGAGACAGGAGAGGTCTGCCGCGCCACATGGGTCAGCTCCCTGGCTGGGATCCAGCTCCCGCTGCAGCGGCTGTGGCTGCTTCACAGTGCAGGCACAACCCGCTGCGCCACCAGGGAGGCCCCATGTGCGTTTTAGAGAGTGACTGTAGATTCATCACTTGGTGATGGCAGTCAAGCTGTAACTACAGAAGTGATACCTCCACTCCAGCAAATCAGCTCAGTCCCTGTACCTGGTTGTAGTCACTATCTAGACAGTCTTTCCCACTTGTGTGTGTGAGTGATGAGTGTGTGAACACCGCACCATGTTCAGTCCTTGTAGTAATCTTGTAGTAACCATGTTCAGTCCTTGTAGTACAGAAGAGAAAATGAAGCTGAAAGTGGACCCAGAATCTGTCCTGCTCCAGACGCAAGTTCTTACACTTTTGTATGTCTCCCCTCTACTCCAAATTATGTTAAAACTCACTTAAAGGTAATAGGGTTCCATTTTTGATTAACAGACAAGGAACTAGTTGATTTCTAATGCCACATATATTCACATGGGTATTTCCAGATTGCTCACAATATATTAAATGGAGTTTTAAAAATGATCAATCCTCTCCGCAAAAAAAGCCTGTTATTTCTGAATTTCAAAACCCTCATGAACTATTTAAGGACCTGGTTAACCAGGTAGGACCACCCCAAAGATAAATCTGCGGATGTCAAAACCAACGCTGTCACCCATTTGCCCTGGAGTGGCCCACCAGGTGGGAGGGGCGGGGACGTGGACCAGGGAGCCAGGCACACACCCACACGCTGGACCCACCCTGGCCGGGAGCCCCCCCCCCCCTCCCGCAGCTCTCCAGCAGCTTTGTGGGGCTGCTGAGGGGCGGGTCTGTGCGCTCCTGGGAGGAGCAGAGTTCAGGCAAACTTGTGTCAGCTCGGGCGACCGTGAAGAATGCCGCGAAGGCAGACGTCTGGGCTCGAGGGGCCTGCCGGGCACCTGCCCGAGACAGAGCACCTGCCCACGCCCCTGTGAACTGGGCCAACACCTGAGCTCTAAGCGTGGCTTCCACCTTCCCGATCGGCGCAGGAACCCCGCGTTATCTGCGTGCGGGGCTGCCGTCCCGTCCGCGCTCCTCCAGGCCTCTGCTCTGCGCACCGAGCCCCTGCGCGCCCGCCCGCCACCTCTCCGCGGAGCGCCCGGCGCGGCCTCCTCGCGAGCTGCACTCGCTCGTCCCGCGCCAGGCACCGCCCGCCCCTCTGGAACGGCGGCCTTGCAGGGACTTGGCAGGGTCTCCGCGGGGCGCGCCCGCCCACCAGGCTCGGCGGGGCCCGGAAGTGGTCGCGGGGCTCCCCAGGCCTCCCGTCGCCGGCGCACCCCACGTTCGGGCGCGCGCCCGGCACGCGTGCAGACGCGCTGGCCCCAAGTCGCACGGGCTCCCGCGGCGGAAGCACACCTCGCGCGCCCGTGCCGGGCCGGGCAGCCGGACGCGCCCCGCGCCCACGCGGCCGGAGCCGCAAGCACCGCGCCCAGGGCCGGGCCCTGCCCATGCGCAGAGAGGCCAGGTGGCTTCGGCCGCCGGCGTCCCAGAAGCCCGCGCGCTGCACATGCGCGGTGCCGGCCGGGCGGAGCTGCGGGGCCGGCCGACCCGCCTCGCGCTGCGAGTCCCGCCTCCTGCGAGCAAGTGAGTCCCCGCCCGGCCGGGCTGCGGCGGCTGCTCGCGGACGCGGGCTCCCGGTGACGCCCTCAGACACCCCTTGGGGCAAGGGCCCGCCAGGCGGGGGCGCTGGGGCGGGCCTGAAGGCCCAGGTGCCTTCGGGGGACCCCGGGGAAGGTGTTCTGACGGGTCCCGGGAGCACCCCCGACGGAGCGCCCCTGACACAGCGCCCTCTGACGGAGCCCCCTGACGGGGAGCCCCCTGACGGAGAGCCCCCCTGACAGAGCCCCCCTGACGGAAAGCCCCCCCTGAGAGAGCGCCCCCCTGACGGAGAGCCCCCCCTGACGGAGAGCCCCTCTGACGGAGAGCCCCCCTGACGGAGACCCCCCTGACGGAAAGCCCCCCCTGAGAGAGCG
>JAGFMF010011956.1:1835313-1859360 GCA_019455555.1 Galemys pyrenaicus
CCCCTGACGGAGCGCCCCCCTGACGAAGCGCCCGTGACACAGCGCCCTCTGACGGAGCGAAACCCCTGACAGAGCTCCTGACGGAGGCCCCCGGAGGCCCGCCCTGCCGAGTCCTGCCGGCCTCTGCCGCGCTCCGGGGCGCGCCCGGGTGGTGCCCAGGGCGGGAGAGCGTGGCGGAGCCCGAGCCCTCGGCGGGGCGCGCCTCCCCCCGGCCTGCGCGGGCCGCTGCGGGCGGGCGGGCGGCGGCGGCGGCTGTGCGGGCGCTGGCTCGGGCCGACGCGTTCTCGGTCCCGCGCGCCTGGGCGGGGCCGGCTCTGCGGAGCCGCCCGGCGCGTGTCCGGCGCGCCCCGCCTCATGAGCTTTCCCTCTAGAGGAGGCGCGTTCGCGGCGCGCAGGCCGGTGCGGCCCGAGCTGCGGGCCGCGGGCCTCCGGACGGCGGAGCAGGGCGGCGGAGCCCGGGAAGCGCCGCCGAGGGGCGGCGGGAGGCGGGCGGGGCCGCGCCTGTGCTCGGGCGAGGCTTCGGAGCCCCCGGGCCGAGCCCCCTCCGCGCGCCCGGGCCGAGCGCTGTCCGAGGGGCGCGGCGCCGAGCTCTCAGGAGCGCCGGTGGGCGCGGGAGGAGGCCGCCGGGAGCACCTGCGGCTCCGGCGTGGGCGCGAGGGTTGCGAGGGGCGAGCGACGGACTGTGGCCTCGCTGGCGGAGAGCCGGGCTGGGGGAGCCGAGCGGCGGGGCAGGAGGGTCCTGGCCGTCGCGGGTCGCGCGCTGAGGCGTTGAGATGCCCGAGGCTTGCTTCTGCGCCGGCCTGGCGGGTCCTGCCCGAGGTGGCGGCCGCAGCGCTGCGGTCCGGCGGGGGTCCCGGGGCGCCCTTCGCGGCAGGGCCGGCTCTTCCCGTGGCAGCGACCCCAGCCCTGCCGCCCCGGGGCTCCTGGAGTCGTCCTGCTTCGGGAAGGCGCCCTTTCCCCCTCGAGTGTCTTTCCGCTTACACCGGCGGCGCTCACAGTGGGAGGGACAGCGGCAGGGGAAGGGAGACAGTCCCGCACCCGCCCTGGTGGGGACTCTGCGCCCATACGCGGCACTGCCCGAGCAGACTCTGCTTGATCATCTGTCTGCTTTGAACGAAACTTGTACTTACTAATTGCTGTTCATTTCGTGTAGTGTTTGCGTTTCCCCTCAGGTGGTCCCGGTAACGTGCCACCACCGCGTCCCTTGTGAACTGTCACCATAGTCTCTTGTGCTCTTCTCCCCTTTTCGACCCGCTCCCTCTCCTCAGATTTATAGTTTGCCTGCAAGTCTGTCTTGTGTGTGTGTGAGACCCTTAATTTGGGTCCCCTGTATTCTTCCTATAAATCCCTCCGATATTTTTCTTTTTCCTTCTGGCTTATTTCCTTGAGTATATCCCTTCTAACGCCATCCATGTTGCTGTGAATGGCGTGGGTTTATCTTTTTGAAGGCTGAGTAGTATTCCATTGTGTATATGTACCACATCTTCTTGACCCAGTCATCTATTTTGGGGCACTTGTGTTGTTTCCAAGTCCTACCTATTATATATAGTGCTGCAGTAAACATAGTTGTGTAAGTTTCTTTTTGAACTAACATTTTTGTGTCCTTTGGGTGGACTCCTAGGAGTAGAATCACTGGCTCATATGGTAGGTCCATTACTAGTAATTTTCGGGTCCTCCACACAGCTTTCCATAGTGGTTGGACCAGATCGCCTTCCCACTGGCAGTGTAAAAGGCTCATTTTTCTTCACCCTCATCAGCATTTGTTGTTGCCAGTTTTTGTATGTGTCCCTCTCACGGATGTGAGGTGGTGTCTCATTGTGGTTTTGGTTTGCATTTCCCTGCTTATAAGTGATGTTGAGAATTTTTTCATATGCCTGTTGGCCATTTGCATCCTCTTTAGAGAAGTGTCTTTAGCTCTTCTGCTCATTTTTTGATTGAGTTGTTTGCTTTGTTTTTGTTGAGTTGTGTGAGTTCTTTGCAGATCTTTGAAATCCTTATCAGTTGTATGTAATGCAAATACTGCCTCCCAGTTAGGAGGATGTCTCTTTGTTTTGATATAGTCTCTTGTTGCATAGAAGCTTTTTAGTTTGATGTAGTTCCAGCTGTTTATTTTTTCTTTCATTTTCTTTGTTTCTGGGAATGGAAAACTCTTGTTTTGAACTGAGATTCCTGCCCCTAGTACTCCTGAAGAAGTGTCAGATATTGAGACTATCAGGAAAATAGGATGTACTGGGGTCAAGATGACCAAGGAGGTGATGGCAGACTCTGGGGACATGACGACCAGGGCGTGCACCATGATGGATTGTTGTGGTGGGAGGTTCGCTTATGGTTAACTGTCTTTGTTTAACTTCTATAAGAAGGCCAGCTTGAGATGAGACATTAGAATGGGTTTTTGAGGTAAAATGCCCCAGTTCTCTCAGATGGCAGACCATAAAGTGCCTGTTATAGATTCAGTTCCTGTCTCTGCTCATTTGGCTTCTGGCAGTGACAGGCAGCTGGACCCCGACCCAACATTCCTGGTTATATTTCTATATCTATTCAACAAACATTTTCTAAGCACCTGGTACTGGTTGCAGAACCTGGTGTCCAGAACTGAGCATGACTGTTGGATTGTTTCCTTCCAGTTTTATTTTGAGAAAACCTGGGATACCCCCTACGGAGCAGTCTCCCTGTCATGAGTCTGAATGACTTCAGCTCTGTCTGTGTAATACACCCTCGGACTGAGAAGACTTTACTGGGTAACTATCTTATTGCTTTGTGGTGTAATCCCATTTTTCAGTGGTTCAAAATTTCACTATTTTTTTTATATACAGCTTTTATATATAGACAGCTTTACTACTGAAATCAGCAGTACAAATTTAAGTAAAAGCTTATTAGAATCAACAGGTTTTTTTTTTGTGTGTGTGTGTGTACTTTCACATCGGGTTATTTCCATTTTATTGTCCATAAATGCTTCTTTGGTAAACAAGAAGGCAAGAAACCCAAAAAGAAAAGGGGGAAACTGAGTCAAGAAGTCAAGGCCAGGGCAGTGCCCCAACAAATGGGAATACTGAGAAAACAGCTGTACCATTAGCCAGGGGCTGGGGAGAATTTGGAGGTGTAGGGCTGGGTGGTGGCCAGTGGTGGGGGGAGTGGAACAGGAGGGACGGTCCTCTCTGTTGGACATGGACACCTAAACTGTGTAGCAAATAGCTCATGCATCACAGCAGAGGGAGCTAGGGTACCACCACCTGTGCCCCACCCATCTTATGTATGGCTGATGTCCCTCTAGAGAGAGCATTGTCAGGTTGCAGCGGCTACAGGAGCCCACTAGCAGCCCAGCCTCCATTTCTCTTTTTCTGCCCTGCAGCCAGGTGTGTGCAGGATGCAGGGGTAGAGGAGGGAGTTCATGAGCTCTGGCTCTGGGTAGAAGTGGCAGGGCGCAGGCACAGGAGTTTGGGAGTTGTGGAGCAGCTCTAGTTCCTCCTGCAGAGGGCAGTCTCCACGTCCCAGTTGTAGCATTTCTCCACCTCTGCCCGGGACATGGTGCTCTTTGTGTAGTTGGTGAGCTGCTGTATATTCATGTCTTTGTTATTTTTTCCATTTAGATCCATTATAAGGACATCCACACTAATTCTCATAAATGTAGCCACTTCTGTTCTCATGGAAAGGGAAGATGGCATTGAACTCTGCTGTGGTCAGCTTCATGCCCGGGAAGGTCAAGGTGATAAAGAAGCAGAAGCCTGAGGGTATGTGCCCCAAATCATTGGTTTTTTAAATTCATGCACACTGACTTGGCAAGAAAACTTGCTGGGTTAGGGAAGAATATAAAAGAGCTCTGTTTCTGCCTAAGGGACGTGAGGATGCATTCCTCAGTTTTCTTCTTGGTCACTCCCATGCTGACTGCCAGGGAACTGCTTTGCCTTCAGTTAAATCTATGTATGTGGATCTGTGATTGTTTCATGATACACATACAATTTCTAGTTCAAAGGGGAAAAAAGGTGTTAGTAAATCAACAGGAAACATTTGCATCCATTCAATCAAAATGCGTCGTGTGCAAGTTCTGTGTAGCTGTATGCAGTCACTTTATAATCCCTGAGGGGACTTCCTTCAGCTGTTTGTAAGGACCAACGACCCTCTCCTGCAGGGTGACCTGCCATCCAGCTGACTGCTGGTGGTGGTGATTTCTAGACTGGTGAATGGCAGGTCTGGCTCCTGCAGGATCTAGGCTGTCTCCAATTCTGATTCTTCAGGCCTCTGCTCTTTGGAAGAGAAGCAGATAATGACCATGTCTCCTGTGAATTCCTTGCTTATTTTTACTTGGTTTCCATACAGGCAAGTGGAAAAGTAAGAAAGTTAAAAATTTGGGTTAGGTGAATGAGAGAAAGCAAAGGATAAGAAATTAGGAGGAGTTGCTTGAAACATGTAGATCTCTATTAACCTACAGTTCATCTGTATATATGTTATATATAAAATATGAAAATATACATACTGTACTTAGTATCACTTATTTATTTTATTTATTAAAGTGTGTACACTAAGGTTCCATTTTTTGGGTCTTTTCTGGTGCCCACAGTGGAAAGGAAAGATAGAGAATATCACATACATGGTTTACATTCTCTACAAAGAGAAATCAGTTGAATTTTCAGTGAAAAGATAGTATTTCTTGACACTAGAAATTTGATTTTCTGGGTCTTTCTATGGGTGATATCCTGACATATACTCCTAATGCTTCAGCAGAATTTTTGTGGTTGTGTCTGAGGATATTTCTTTTACAGGGCAGTTACTGTCATGTCAGAGCCAAACCCCGAAAGCTATTCTTTAGGGAACTAAAGTCTTCCTGTGGCACAAGATTGTCCAGGGGTAAAACCTGCCTAAGATGGGACTATGAGAATCTGTCTCTAAAGTAAATATTTCTCTTCTATAAGCTGTTCTGTAGTCATGGTTCAGAGGCAGATGCTTGGGGAGCACAGATCTCTGATTCTGTATAGAGGATGTGAATGAGACTTTTCTCCAACACAAGGCCAGTTCTTCACTTTGTAGAGTTCTGCTTGCTTATTCCTTGCCTGAATTATCTCTACTTGCTGTAAACACAAAAAAACATACCATAGTAAAAATTGTAAATTGGGCTATCCTCTTGGGATGACAAATGACTTGTGATATTTAGGTATTTTCTCCATCCATGAATATTGATTTTACTGCTTTTAAACCATTTGCAAGTCAAACACAAGGGACAAGAGCTGGAGTTAAGCAAAGGTATACTTAGAGCTAGGGCGCTGAGGAGATGGTCAGTGTTGTCCCAAGAGACCGTCTCACTCTAAGAAAGGGAACGAAGTTATACAGGTTTTGGGGACAAGGGTTGAAAACAAAGAAGTTGAATTTTATTGGCTGGAAAGTGGGTTGGGGCAATGAAATGTGGACTTGATGGAAGCTGACTGACTGGTCTCAGGGCGCTTTGTACCTGAGGCTTTTCTCTAGAAAACTGGAGTTTCTGACTTGCTAGTGTGCCTCTCTCCCTCGGGGTTCTCATTTCCCAGCTGGTCTTGGAGTTCAGCTGGGCTTGTTGATAAAAATGCAGGTTTGCTATGTCTCTAAAAGAAAGTCTCAGAAAAAGGTTTAGGTTTGTTTCAGTTTTCTATTGCGCTCTTAGGATCTGGAAGCAGTTTAAATCTTTAGGCTAGGTCTCAGTGCAGCAATACTGATTAACCATAAATTCATAACCAAAAATTCATTAACCACAGTTTGATATTTTCTATTCTTTTAAAAACTGCTTTGGGTTGTAACTCACATGTGAAACAATTCACTGATTTGAAGTAAACTCATGATTTTGAGTATATTCACAGATATGTGTAATCATTGTGCTATTTTAAAATATTTTTGTCACTTCTAAGAAAACCTTTGTGTGATTGTGCCTCTGTTCCTCTGTTCTTCTCAGCTCTAAGTGATCACTGACTCCATTCTGTTCTCATGTTGCCATTTGTGCTATTTCAGTAAGTGGAATCAGGGAATGTGTGATTTTTTTTGTCACTGACTTATTTCCTGGGCTTAATGTCTTCAAGACTCATCCAGATTACAGCACACTTCACCCCTCTTTTGAGGAAATGATACTGTGCCATATGGGTATACTACATTTTATTTTTCCACTTATAAGTTAAGCATCTTACTTATTTCCAAATTTGACTGCATGAATAATCCTACTATAAACTTTCATGTACAGCATTTGTGCAGATGTCTCTTTTATTTCCACTTTGATATGAACCTTGGACCGGAGTTTCTAGGTCTACATATAACTCGGCATGGTGTCAAATATTTTGAAAATTGTGCCGTTTTACATTTCCCCAGTAGTGTGTAAAGAGACTTGTTTTTTCTATTTCCTCATCGACATTTGTTAGATTTCGTTTTTTTTCTAACCATATTGATGGATGTGAAATTTTAAGGTCGGCAGCAGATAGAATAAGGCAAAGAGACAGAAATCCCCCTCCTTGAACTGCCTCTCTGGGGGGAGCCTGGGTGACTTTTCAGAAATGACACCTCCTTGTTGTTTTGTCTTGCCTTTTCCGATGACTACTGGCAACTTTTAAGCAACTTTTCATGACTTATTGGCCATTTATATACCTTGAAGAAATGTCTATTCAGATCCTTTGCCATTTTTTAGTTCTTTGTTACTGAGTTGTAAGGGTTTTTAAATATAAAATTACTATGTAGAACTTTCATGCAAAGTTCTTTATATAGATAAATTTATATAGATTTCTTTTTTTTCCCGCCCCAGCCCTATATAGATTTCTTAATGGATAAAAGTTTCCTATTAGATTTGCAAAAACTTCCCATTCTATGGATTTTCTTTTTACTTTGATAGTGTCCTTTGAAGCACAAGAGTTTTTAATTTTGATGTAGAATCATTCTATTATTTTCTTTTATTAAAAGTCTATGCTTTTGTTGTTATATCCTAGATTCTTTATCAATCTGTGGTCATGAAGTTTGAGTCTTACAGATTTATCTCTTACATTTAAGTTTTGATCCATTTGTTTTAATTTGCACATGATGTAAGGTATGGTTTCTATTTCACTAATTCATGTGGCTGTCCAGTGCCAACACCATTTATTGAAAATATTTTCTCCCATTGAAAGAGCTTTTTCACCCATGCCAAAATTTACAGTGCTATAAATGAAAGCACTTATTTTTGGGCTATTACTGTTCTATTTATTATGTAACTGTCCACATGCCAGTATGACATTATTTTGATTACTGTTATTTGTAGTAAGTTTTGAAACCTGGAAATGTCGTTCTTCCAACACTGTTTCTCTTTTCCAAGATTTTTTGTAGCTCTTCAGGATATATATGAATTTTAGAACCAGAGCATCAGTTTCTACAATTAAATATCTCCAGATTATGATACAGATTGGTTGAATTTGTAGATCAATCTGATGAGTATTGCTGTCTTAATACTAAGTGTTGAGTCATAAACCATGAAATGATTTTCCCCTTATTTAGAGCATCTTTCATTTCTTCTGACAATATTTTATAGTTTTCAGCATGTAAGTTGTATATTTATTAAATTTATTTCTTAATGTTTTATTTCTTAATTTGTTGTAGTTGATTTTTTAAAAATGAAATTATTTTATTAATCTCATAGTTGGATTATCTATTGCAAGTGTATAGAAATATAATTGATTTTTGTATATGGGTCTGGTACTTTGCAACTTTGCCAATCTCATTTATTTTTTTTTATTGGTTCTTTAATTCCTTAGAAATTTCTGTATAAGTGATTTTTGTCATCAATAGGTGCAGATAGTTTTAAATATTCCTTTCCACATTGGATTGCTTTTATTTCCTTTTGTTGCTTTATTGCCTTGACTAGAATCTCCAGTACAGTGTTGAATAGAATGGTGACAGTGGACATCCTTGCCTTATTCTTGATCATGTGGGGAAAATCCAGTCTTTACTATTAAGGAACAGATTTTTGAAGATCTTTTCTATTACTGATTCTGATTTTGCCTTTTGATTTCTCATATCTGCTAATGAACCTATCTGATGAAAATTTCATTTCAGGTTTTCATGTGTGTTTTGAAAAAAATTTACATAAAAATTTATTCTTTAAAATTTGATAAAGACATAGTTTACTGCCACCACAATCATGATACAGAAACATTCTACTACTTTCGTTGTTTCCTCTTACTGCCTCTTTATAATTTGACTTTTTAATACACACACACACACACACACACAAATGTTTTCTTTTTTGAAATTGCCTATTTGTTAACTTATTCCTTAGCATATTTTTCCATAGCTATTTTTTTTATTATGGGTATTTTGAGATCTTTGTTAAATCCAAAGTTTGCAGCCAGGTTTTGTACATTTCTATTGACTGGTTTTATTCCCTAGTACAGATCACACTTTCCTCTTTCTGTGAGTCTAGTAACTTTTGTTGGAAAGCTTTGTTGTGGACAATATGCTGTAAGGCCTCTGGATTCTTCATTTCTTCTGAGGTTTTTCTTGAGCCCAGTTAGTTTGCTTGGGCCCAAGCTGTGACATATGTCTTACCCATGGACTGTCATTACTGATGTCTCCACTTAATATTTTTTAAAGCCAGCTGACATAAGAGTCTCCATTGTACTCACATAAAATAGAGATAAGCTAGTGAGTTGCATGATTTGGGCATAAATTTAATTAATTATCTGAAGCTAGTATGGCTTCTACTCTTTGCTGCCTGAGCTTTATACATGTCAGAATGCTTTAAAACTATAGCAAATTTGCAAATATATAGATTTTTCAATCACTTCTGAGTTCTGTAGTGTCTCTTTACATAAATATTTTAGCAGTTGAAGGGAATATGTGGAGAGTTTATCATCTCAAACTTTCCGTGACTATTTTGCTTTCAAATTCTCCCTGTGAAATTTCTAGCTACTATCAATATAAAACTGTATCCTGTGGATTTACAGCCGAATATCTTATAAACTAGGCGTAGAAGATAGGAAAACCCAAGGAAGTGCGGAACAAAGTAGTCACTTTTGGTGAACGAACACTTTTCAACTTGTGACATGACTTTGGTAGATCTCCAGTATCTTAAATTGATTGTTTTAAAATCATTTATTTCTATTGGATTATAGAAAAACCGAACAAAGGTTCAGACAAAGATAATCTTTAAAACATACGTTTGAAAGCTGACCATAGAGCTAAGGCACACACAAGTGGAGGGGTGAGAGACCGGTGGGGAGTGTGCACAGTGGACTGTGGTGGAGGACTGCGGGTGACTTGGTGGTAGGTATATGTTACCGCCAGGCTACCCTGAAGGGGGAGATTGTGTCCTGCCAATATACTAATGAAGATGTAAACTAACTACAATAAACATGCATAAAAAATGTAAAATGAAATAATTTGTTTTCATACTTGTTTTCTGAGAAAAGGAAATCTAGGATAACTCATTCTACTGCTATTGGAAGTAAAGTCCATCTTTAATGAATTACCTGATAAGTTTGCATGTATTTTGTCTTTTAAATGTTCAGTTGCTTTCCCAATTCTATATTCTTGAAGCAATCTGGGTCATTCATTTGTTTCCTCTTTCCCTTGGGTCCTGTACTATGTCTTTATAGTATATAGTAGGCTTGATAGTAGGCACTCCTAGATCAAGAATAGGCTGTTCTGATCAGTTTATCACTTTATTTCAGACAGGAAGATGAGACTTGAAACCCCTTAGTTGATATAGTTGAGAATGTTTTATTTCACAAAGAGATACTGGGAAGCTTCACAAGGGATCATTCATTGTACTCTTATTTAAAGGTGTGGCAAGGTGATGACTGACCCAGGAAAACCAAGACAAACTTCTCAGGCATTTCACAGCCATTAGCAACAAATCATCTATTGACTAAGGTCATACAGGTGATGCATATGGAAAAATGTTTTATTACTACACAAATCTAGATACTTCAAGACAAAGACTGGATAAATGTGATTCTTCTTGAAAGACCTTGAAACCTAATATCAAGAAAAAACACTGATGCGAGTTTTTCATAAAGGAGAAAACATAGCTACCGTTCTTTCTATTCTATGTATGAAAAGATTCATAAAAGAATGGAACACTGTCTTAGTAGGCAGTGTGTGAATATTTTCAGTGATAAGCAATCTCTTAGTCAATATGTGAAAGTTAAAGCTGGATAGATGACATATATATGTATGTGTGTGTATGTATATATATATATATATATATATAATGTGGAAAGTCCTTTCTCAAGAAGTCACAGCTCGTTATACATCGAAATATCCATGCTGGAGAGAAAAATTATGATTGCAGTGTATGTGGAAAAACCTTTGGTGAAAAGTTGCATGTCATTGTACATCAGAGAACTCATACTGGGGAAAAATATGACCATTCTTAATGTGGGAAAGCCTGTTTTCAAAAACCATCCTTCATTACATACAAGAGCTTTCATTCTGGGGAAAAAACATATGAGAGGCCTCTCTGGTGGCTCAAGGGATTAAACACCACACTACGAAGCATCTGCAGCCACTGAAGCACAAGTTAGATCCCTGACCAGGGAGGTGACCCACATGATGCAGAACACCTCTCCTGTCTCATCTGCTGCTCCCCTCAGCAGTGTATTTCATTACAGCTGCCTGTTCTGCTCTCCACTCTGTCTCTGGTGAATCTTCTCACCCCCTCCTCCATACCTTCATACCTCCATACCTGTACCCCAGTTCTTGTATTCATAAGTAAATAAAATCTTTAAAAATAAAACATATGAATACAGTTAATGTGGGAATGTCTTCTCCCAGAAATCATATCTCATTGTACATCAGAGAATTCACACAGGAGGAAAATCTTATGTATGTAATGAGTGTGACAAAAACTTATTGCATAAGTCTCACTATGCAGGACATTGTGAATTCATACAGATATGCTGAATGTGGGAAAGCCTTTCCCCAGAAGTCAGACCTTGTTATACCTCAGAGAATTCATACTGTGGCAAAACCCATTCAATGTAGTATAAGTGGAAAAGCTTTCACCCAGAAGTCGTAATTCACTGTACATCAGTGAATTCATGTACTAATAAAATCATAAGAGTGGACTGAGCACAGAAAATCCTTCAACTTCTGTTCAAACCTTAAAAAATACTATGACAATCAAGGAAATAATGAAGACTAATGGATGAGTTTTGGAACATCTTTCTTGACAAAATTTTAGAAGTAAAATAATTTTGCTAATGTATATTAATTTTTTTATCAATAATAATATACAAATCTTAATTATATAAATAGTGGGTATTTTCACTATGGAACGTAAAATGTGTATGGAATTGTGAATGGCATAATTTGCATAACAAAATTACAGATGTACTTAATTTTGAGGCTTCATGCTTCTGATTATAATACATATCAAGAATCAGACATATGGTGATATTGATGTTAGCTTAGCATAGCTGTGGCCATTCAGTAATTACCATAGAGAACATGAATAAAGCGTATCAAAAAATGCCGCCACCTAGGAACTTTGGTTGGGAGAAAGAACTTAATTGTCACACTCCTGAAGTTATGTGTAAAATTCTTGTAGAAGATGGAAAGGTGGATTCATAAGGTTCAATAAGTTTTTCCATTTGAAAAATGTGAATCGATCTGTGTCTGCACATGGACCTAGAATTTGATACTTCTCAGTCTTTTCTCCATTTACCCTGTCCCTCTAGAAGCTCGTTGCCATGGAAAGACACTGGTGCTTAAACCACATGGCCTTGGATTTTAATCCTTGCTCCCATTACTCAGCATATGTAGCTTTGGGAAGTCATTTCTTATAAACCACTAGTGTGTTTCTTCACCTGTATGTGAAATGCTGACTGAGTTCATTCTTGTCTAATATCTTTCCCTTTTATCTTCCCTCTCTGTTTCTTCCAGTATGCTGGTAATGGCACTGGGAACACTATAAAGTCTTATTTACATTCTGCACACTCTGCTTCTGATTTTCCAGACTACCTATCCTCTGTCCATTTCACTGACCTTGTGTCTGGTAAGCGCATGTATGTCATGGAGACTTTGGTTGCTTTTTGGTCGGTTGGTTTGTAAATACTTGAATTATTGTGGTTTCCCTGAAGACTTTATGATACTTTCACAGCCCCTGTTTTTACGTCCTCCCTGAAGCACCAACTCCTTTTTGAGCATTGAGTGACTCACCAGGAAAAACACACAGAAAGGGAAGACCGCAATAGTTTACATGGGCAAACATGATGTCAGGACTAGATATCCTATGTAATATGAGACTTTGTTGTGCAACCGCTTGATTCTCCAATGAGCATCCAGTACCACTGACTGGTACGAGGTCACATGTGGCAGTAATACAGTGACTTGTGTGTGGCTAACTGTAATGTCTGGACTGAAGTTCCTACCCTATTCCTCTACACTTCCTGCCTGAATGATCTCTTCTCTCCAGGACCCCAGTGTTTCTTCTGAGAGGTAAGACTCTCTTCATGAAAACTCCTACAGAGGACAAGGCATGACCGTTCTCCCATGTGTTCAAATCTGTGTGGGAAACTACTTGTCATTGTGAGCAATGGTATCATATCCAACTGGCCATTTTAGGACCAGTGAATTCACTTAACAAACAAGCATGAATTTTTTTTTAAAAGACTTATTTATGCATTCAAGAACTGGAGTATAGGCCAGAGGTGCGGGGGATGAGAGGAATCACCAGAGACAGAGTGGGGAACAGAACAGGCAGATGGACTAAATTACACTGCTGAGGGGAGCAATGGGCAAGGCAGGAGAGGTCTGCTGTGCCATGCGGGTCCCCTCCCTGGCCAGGAATTGAACCTGTGCTGCAGTGGCTGCGGATGCTTCATAGTGCGGTGCTCAATCCCTTGCACCACCAGGGAGGCCCACAAGCATGAATATTATTGAATTGCTTTCACATTTTCAGTCACAGATTATCTTTCATTGTTATTTTTCTTCTATTTTACATTTTTTCAAGCATATACTATATTATTATGAACTTTATATCCATACTATACACATATGCTCTATACTCAGAGCTATATCATCCTATAAATGGATGTTCAATAGTTTGATGAGCATCTCATTTCCTCAACTCCTTGCCCTTGGTAACTACCATACTAGTACTCCCTGTTTCTGTGCATCTTTGTCCCTGACATCAGGGAGATCAAAACTGGAGAAAGAAAACACTCTCTGTAAGTATATGGCAGCACCAAGGAGAGCATCCCAATTAGCTGCAGCTGCCATTGCAGCTGCCACCAGGACAAACCCCAGCAAATCCCCACGTTGGGCTCAATGTACTGATCTGCATCAGAGACTCTTGGATATCCTCACGTGAGAAATCGTGATCTCAATGCCTGCAGCCAGTATTCTGGGAGAGAAGAAAGCCTGACCAGCAAACTTTTACCCTCTCTTTCTCTTCCTCTTTTTCTCCCCGCCTGAGTCGCAACTTCAAAGGAGATTGCAAACCCCAGGAAGGACATTCCATGAAGCCTTACAGTTCCCCCCAGCAGACCAGGCTAAAACAGCAGCCACTAACTCCGTGGGAGCCATCAGTTCTGAGCTGCAATTCTCTCCCCCGCCCTTTTTCTCTTTTAATGTTATTTTTATTTTCCTTTCCTTCTTTTTTCCCCTCCTTCCTCTTCTTTTTCTTTCTCCTTAGCTATTTTCTTAAATTCTTTTGTTTGTTTCCCTTTTCCCCTCATTTCTTCTCTATATTCTTTCTGCTCGCCCAAGCCACAACCCAGAGAGGCCTAGCAATATAATGTAGAATATAATGTAGAGAATACAACTCAAACTGCAGGCAACTCCCAGTGGATTGGGCCTCAGGTTGTGCCTGGTGAAGAGCTCCACATAGGGACTCTCGGCTACCTGAGACTGAGACTTTAGATATCACTGTATGTAGTGGGGGTTGATCAGGCGGGAGTTCTGGGGGAAAATCTCAGCTCACATGCATCTACCAGAGTAGATGCATGCCCAGGTGGGAGCTGCAGGAAACCCTCATCCTAAAGCCGTACCCATCCCAGCACTCCCTGACACCTGGAAGTGCTACCACTGACATCAGCAATTGGCAGATGTGCACTCAGGTGGGAACTGCAAGAATGCCCACCCTCCAATTCTAGTGGCCCCCAACACCCTGGGAGGAGTGACTGGAAGTCATACCTGCCATCAGCAGTAGTCCAGTTGAAGGGAACTGAGTGGCGGAGCTGTAGCAGTTCCCAGCCCTACCTCTGCCCGTCAGCCACAGTGGCCCAGGCACTAGGCAGATACATTCATGCCCCAGCAAGAGTGCACAGAAGCCATGCCCACCGGCACCAGTGATAAGGAGAGGCTATACATAGAGCAAAGTCAAAAGCAAATGATGGGAGGGAAGAAAAATACAAGTGGTCAGGCAAGCCCTCATGGAAGTGATGCACCACAGAAAGAATGCCAGCCTCCAGAAGCCAACAACAGTGACACAGAAGACTATCTCTGCCTGGCAGATAAAGGATTCAAAACCTCTGTGATGGTAAAACTCAAAAATTTAAGAGAAAAAATGGAAATGAAAAAGAATATGTGAGTAATATAATCAATGAACTGAGAAATGAGAATGAGTCCTGAAATAAGAAAATAAAGGAGGGGCCCTCCCTGGTGGTGCAATGGGTTGAGCAACACACTGTGAAGTAAACCACAGCCACTGCAGGACAAGTTTGATGGGTGCCGCCGGCCAGGGAGGGGACCCACATGGTACAGCTGCGCCCACTGGTCCCCTCAGCAGTGGATTTCAGTTGATCGGCCTGTTCTGTACCCCACTCTGTCTCTGGTGAATCTCCTCACCCCCTACACCTCTGGCCTGTACCCCAGTTCTTGTATGCATAAGTAAATAAATATTAAAAAAAAAAGGAACTGCAGGATATTATAGGATCAGTGGAGGTGCTAAAGAATTCTAGGGAAAGCCACAAAAACACAATACAGGAAATGGAAGAATGAATCAGTACTCTTGAAGGTGAAGATATGAAAAGAACAAGGAAAGGAAAGGAGAGGAACAAGTGAAAAAGAATGAAGAAACACTTTGAAAACTATCTAACACCTGCTAAAAGAAATAGAAGAAGGCACAAAGAAATAGAAGGATATGCCTTGCTCATGGATTGGAAGAGTTAACATCGTCAAACTGGCCATCCTACCAAAAGCAATCTACAGATTCAATGCTATTCGAATAAAAATTCAATGATACTCTTCAAAGAAATAGAACAAATATTGAAGAATTTGATATGGAGACACAAAAAAACCTCGAATAGCCAAAGCTCTCCTGACTGAAAAAAAAAGGGGAATGGAGGCATCACACTTCCAGACCTCAAACTATACTACAAAGCAACAATACTAAAAACTGCATGGTACTGGAATAAAAAGAGACACACAGACCAATGGACTAGAACAGAAAGCCCAGAACTAAACCCACAGGCTTATGAACAACTAATCTTTGACAAAGGATCAAAGAATATGCAATGGAATAAAGACAGCTTGTTCAATAAAGGGTGCTGGGCAAACTGGACTGCTGCATGCAAAAGAATGAAACTAGAATACTGCCTTTCACCATGTACAAAAATCAACTCAAAATGGATTAAGGACTTAGGCACAAGACCTGAAACCATAAAATACATAGAAGAAAAAGTAGGCAAAACTATACATGACATACAACTCAGTAACATCTTTAAAAACACAGCACCCAAAGCAAAGACAGTGAAGGAAAAGACAAACAGCTGGGACTACATCAAACTTAAAAGCTTCTGTTCAGCAAAAGACACATTAACCAAAACAAAGCGACACCCCACCAGCTGGGAGAAAATCTTTGCACACACTACTAATGACAAGGGCTTTATCACAAAGATCCACAAAGAGCTGACCAGACTAAACACAAACAAAGTAAACAATCCAGTCAAAAATGGGCAAAAGAGCTAAAAAGGCATTTCTTCAAAGAGGAAATGCAAGTGGCCAACAGGCACATAAAAAAATGCTCAACATCTCTGGTAATCAGAGAAATGCAAATCAGAACCACCATGAGATACCACCTTACACCAATGAGAACGGCACATATCAAAAAAAGTAGCAACAACAAATGTTGGCGAGGATGTGGAGAAAAAAGGAACTCTACAACACGGCTGGTGGGAATGTAAGCTGGTCCAACCATTATGGAAAGCAGTGTGGAGGTTCCTCAAACTACTAAAAATGGAGCTCCCATATGATGCAGCAACCCCATTCCTGGGAACATACCCAAAGACACAAAAACTCTGATACAAAAGAATACCTGCACCCTGTGTTTATTGCAGCACTATTTACAGTAGGTAAGATCTGGAAACAACCTAAATGCCCAAAAACAGATGACTGGATCAGGGAGATGTGGTACATATACATGATGGAATACTATTCAGCCATCAAAAAAAGATAAACTAGAGTCATTGATGGAAACATGGATGGAGCCAGAAGGGATTATGCTCAGCAAAATAAGTCACATGGCAAAAGAAAAATACTGAATGGCTTCACTCCTAGGAGGAATATAAGGAAACCAAATAAGGATCAAGGAAAAGAATAACAACAACTACAACAATAATAATAAAAACACAACAAAAACAAAGAGACAAGGACAAATTGGGGATACTTGGTGAGGAGGGGGGAGGGAGAGAGTTGAGGGCAGATAAGAGCACAAGGATGGTGCACTGGTGAAATGGTGATGGGGAATCCATGGGGATTACAATTAATGTCAAATATATATAAATAAAGAGAGAAAAAAAAACAGTCCAAGTGTTCATCAACAGCAGAAAAGATGGATAAACTGAGGAAAAAAAACCCCAGAAACCAACTTTTTGTTGTCTTCAGGAAATGCATTTAAGTACAAAAGATAAACACAGATTGAAAGTAAAAGGCTGGAGAACAATCCTACAAGCAAATGGACCTACAAGCAAATGGCTATAATACTTATATTAGATAAAGTAGACTTTAAACTAAAAAGGTATAAGAGACATAAATGGTCACTACATTATGATTAAGGGGACAATAAATCAATTAGTATAACAATCATCAAATATACTCACCAAATGAAAGTACACCAAAATATATCAGACAATTATTATCATCTCTAAAAATAGGCATTAGGGAAAATATGTACATAGTAAGAGACTTCAACACACCACTCTCAAGAAGGAATAGATTAATAAGACAGAAAATAAACAAAGATACTAAAGCTCTAAGCAAGGACCTAGAACTCATAGGCTTGACAGACAGCATAGAACACTGCACCCCAAAAAATCTGAATACACATTTTTTTTTCAAGTGCACATGGATCATTCTTCAGGATCGATTGTCTACTGGAACACAAGACACATCAACAGATACACTAATATGGAAACCATAGCAACTATCTTTTCTAACCATGACGGCATCAAACTAGACATAAATCATGAAAAGAAAGCTAGGGACCCTCCTACATCATTGAGATCAAAACACACTCTACTAGAAGACTACTGGATCAATGAGATCAAAGAAGAAAAAGAAAAGTACCTTGAGATGAATGACAATGAGGACACAACTCTCCAAAATATCTGGGACACAGCAAAAGCAGCTAGAAGAGGAAAATATATAGCAATACAGGCTCACATTAAGAAACAAGAAAGAACCCAAAGAAACAACTTCATATCTCATCTAAAAGAACTAGAAAAACAACAACAAGCTAGTAGAAGGAGAGAAATAAAAAAAAAATCAAAGCAGAAATAAATGAAATAGAAGTTAAGAAAACAATCCTAAACAACAGTGAAACCAAAAGTTGGCTCATTGAAAAAGTAAACAAGATAGACAAACCTCTATCCAGGCTGACAAAGAAAAAATGGGAAAAAAATCAAATAAATAGGATTACAAATGAAAGAGAAGAAATTATAGCAGACACAGCAGAAATCAAAAGATAATCAGACTACTATCAACAGTTATATGCAAACAAGTTCAACAATCCAGAAGAGATGGACAAATTCCTACAACTTTAACAATCATCCAAAGCTAGATAAAGAAGACATAGAACACCTACACAGTCCAATCACAAGCAGTGAGATAGAAACAGTAATCAAAATTTCCCCCAAAAATAAAATCCCAGGACCAGATGGCTTTACAAGTGAATTCTACCAAATGTTCAGAAATGAACTAGTGCCCATACTCCACAAACTCTTTCAAAAAAATGAAAAGGAAGGAAAGAAATGGAATGACATCCCCTGCTCAAGGATTGGAAACTACCAAACACCTTTTATGAAGCCAACATTACATTAATACCAAAACTGAACAATGACAACACAAAAAAGGAAAACTATAGGACAATCTCTCAATGAACACTGATGCGAAAATCCTCAATAAATACTGGCCAAAAGATCTAACAATGCATCAAAAAGATAATCCACGATGACCAAGCAGGATTTATTTCAGAGATACAAGGATGGTTCAACATCCAAAAATCAATTAATGTAATCCAGCACATCAATAAAAAGAAAAATAAAAACCATACGGTCATATCAATAGATGCTGAGAAAGCATTTGACCAAGTTCAACATTCATTTATGATAAAAGCCCTCAAAATTCTTGTGATAGACGGATAATAACCTTAATATAAAAAAGGCCATATATGACACGCTTATAGCCAATATCATTATCAATGGCAAAAGCTGAAGGCCTGCCCCTCAAGATCTGGAACAAGCAAGGATGTTCATTGTCACTACTGCTTTTCAATACAATACTGGAAGTCCTAGCCAGAGCAATAAGACAAGAAAAAGACATACAAGGAACCCAAATATGGGAAGAAGTAAAACTATCATTATTTGCAGATGATACGATAATATACATAGAGAACCACAAAAAGCCACAGAAAAGCTAATAAAAATAACCAATTTAGTAAAGTAGCAGCATACAAAATCAATACACAAAAATCAGTAGTCATATGCAAACAGTGAACACGAAGAAGAAGAAATAAAGAAAACAATCCCTTTTACAACTGAAGCAAAAAAAAAATATATAATCAAATACCTGGAATAAATCTAACAAAAAAGATGAAAGACCTACACAAAGAAAACTATAAAACATTGTTAAAAGAAATAGAAGACACAAAGAAATGGAAAGACATCTCCTGCTCAAGGATTGGAAGAATTAACATTATCAAAATGGCTATCCTACCAAAAGCAACCTACAGATTCAATGCTATTCCAATAAAAATTTCAATTACATTCTTCAAAGAAATAGAACAAATAGATGAAATTCATATGGAGACACAAAAAAACCTCAAATAGCCGGAGTTCTCCTGACTAAAAAGAAAGGGAACAGAGACATCACACTTCCAGACTTTGAACTATGCTACAAAGCCATAACAGTTAAAACTGCATGGTACTGGAACAAAAACAGACACATAGACCAATGGAATTGAATAGAAAACCCAGAAATAAACCCACAGGCTTATGAACAACTAATATTTGACAAATGTGCAAAAAATATGCAATAGAACAAACAGCTTCTTCAATAAATGGTGCTGGAAAACTGGACTGCTACATGCAAAATAATGAAACTAGACTACTACCTTTCACATGTACAAAATCCATCTCAAAATTGATCAAAGACTTAGATATAAGACCTGAAACTAATAGATAGAGGAAAATATAGGCAAAACACTACATGACGTACATCTCAGCAACAGCTTTAAAGACACATCACCTAAAGCAAAGATAATGAAGGAAAAAGCAAATAGATGGGACTACATCAAACTAAACATCTTCTGTACAGCAAAAGAGACATTACCCAAAACAAAGAGATACCTCACTGATGGGGAAAAAATTTCTGCACTCCATACAACTGATAAGGAAGGGACTGAACACAAAGCTCTACAAAGCACTCACACAACTCAACAAAAACAAAGTGAACAATCTAGTAAAAAAATGGGCAGAAGAACTTAAAAGACACCCAAAGAGGAAATAGAAATGACCAACAGGCATATGAAAAAATGTTCAGTATCCCTCATAATAAGGGAAATGCAAATTAAAACCACCATGAGATACCACCTGATGCCAGTAAAAATGGCATGTGTTAAAAAAACTTGTAACTACAAATGTTGGTGAGGATGTGGTGAAAAAGGAACTCTCCTACATTGCTGGTGGGAATATAAATTGGTTTAACCTCTATGGGAAGCTGTATGGAGGTTCCTCAGTTTGCTAAAGATGGAGCTACCAAAGACTCAACAATCCCACTCCTAGGGATTTACACAAAGGACACAAAAACATCAATTCAAAAGAATCCATGCATGCCCCATGTTTATTGCAGCATTTTTATAAATAGGTAAGACATGGAATTTACCCAATGCCCAAAAACATATGACTGTATCAAGAAAATGTGGTTTATATACACAATGAAATATTATTCAGAAATCAAAAAAGATAAACTAGAGCCATTTGCAGGAACATGACTCGAACTCGAAGGGATTATGCTCAGTGAAATTAGTCAGAAGGAAAAAGAAAAACACTGGATGGTCTCAAAGGAAAAAATAACAACAACAAAACAAAAATAAACAGATAACTACAAATCAGAGTCATCTGCAGGGAAGAGGGAGGGACTGGGATCAAGGCCATATGGAAAGAGCACAAGGGACTTTGGTGATGGTGCATGGGTGAATTAGTGGTGGAAGCTCTATGGGGACTGTACCCAGAAAAGAAAGCAAACATAATAAAACAAAATAAAATAAAAATCTGAGTCTGCTTCTAATGCTTATGGCCACATTAGTAATGTTCTGTTAAGTGATGTTGTATGTATAGAGACAGAGCTAAGACCTTTATTTTTTAAAAATATTTTATTTATGCAAACAAGAGATGGGGTACAGGCCAGAGGTGTGTTTGTGGGGGGTGAGGGGATCCACCAGAGACAGAATGGGGAACAGAACAGGCAGATTGAAGTATGATGAGGGGAGCAGCAGGTGAGGCAGGAGAGATCTGCTGTGCCATGTGGGCCACCTCCCTGACGGGATCGAGCTTGTGCTGTAGTGGCTGTGGATGCTTCATAGTGTGGTGCTTAATCTTTGAGCTACCCAGGAGGCCCCCAGAGTTAAGGCCTTTATTGTGATATTTTGTGTAATCTTCAAGAAGTTGAACTGAATTTTAAGTTTCCATAGTTCTTTCTGCCCCATTGTTCAGACACATACAGTGCCCATGTATGTGTCTCTGATTCTTTTTGTATTTCTAGAAGACTCCTCTTTAGATATAGTCTGTATCTTCCACATTATCACATGTAATACACTCTTTTAATACTAGAGCTCTAGGCTGTAGTGATATCGTGTGTATATCATGTGTGTATGTTGCCTGTGATTTTAGGAATAAATTTCAGACCTTCATAGGACATGTGTCCCCAAGAGTGACAGTCAGAAGTGTGTTGTGGCCTTCCTCACTGTTCCTGAGCAGAATGAGCAAAGTGTGTGGAGCCATTGTTGGGAAACATCCTTCTGTCATCTGGGCTAAGGCTCAGGTAAAGAGTATCCTCCAGAAATGTTTGTGTTTGCTTCACAGAGAATGCTCGTTGTCATTTCACACAGCCTTTCATCCCACCTGATCTTGAGAACCTGGTGTGGATCCTTGTCCTAATGCATGTGAATGTGGTTCCTTCCATCATCCAAGCACCTTCCTTCCAAAGACTGCATCACAGGAGTTTTAACAACAATTGGTTGTTCCACCTTTACCTTTTAGCATTTCAACCTCAGCCTATGTGAATGGCCAAAAATCTATAAAAGTATTTCTATAACATCACAAATTAACAAGTGAAGTGATAAATGTGATTTTTTTAAAAGTTTTTTATTTTTTAATTTATGCACACAAGAGCTGGGGTACAGGCCAGAGGTGCGGGAGGTGAAAGGATTCACCAGAGACAGAGTGGGGAGCAGAACAGGCAGATCAACTGAAATACACTGTTGAGGGGAGCAGTGGGCAAGGCAGGACGTCTGCCTCGCCATGTGGGTCCCGTCCTTGGCCGGGGATTGAACTTGCACTGTAGTGCTGCGGATGCTTCACATTGCAGCCCTCAACCCGCTGTGCCACCAGGGAGGCCCGATAAATGTGATTTTTACTTATTTATTTTCCTCTGGTGAATTCTACCAAACATTTATTTATTTTGCTTATTTTAAATTTTTTAAAAACTTTTTTCTTACAATATTAGCTTTCTTTTCTAGGTGTAGTCCCCATGGAATTCCCACCACCAGCTCACCTGTGCACTGTCACCACTGTCCCTTGTGCTCTTCCTGTCCTTGTTGATCCCAGTCCCTTCTTCTTTCCTGCAGAATGACTCTGATTTGTAGTGTCTGTTTTTGTTTTGTTGTTGTTGTTGTTGTTGATGTTATTATTATTTTTCCTTGATCCCCCATATTCCTCCTGTAAGTGAGACCTTTGGTGTTTTTCAAAAAGGCCTTTTTCAGTATGGTGGTTCCTCAGACTACTAAGAATGGAATTTCTATATGATGCAGCAACCCCACTCCTAGGAATATACCCAAAAGACACAAAAACATTGATTCAAAAGAATACCTGCACCCTGTGTTTATTGCAGCACTATTTACAATGGGTAAGACCTGGAAACAACCTAAATGCCCAAAAACAGATGTTTGGATCAGGAAGATGAGGTACATAGACATGATGGAATACTATTCAGCAGTCAAAAAAGATAAACTAGAGTCATTCATAGGAACATGGATGGAGCTGGAAGGGATTATGTTCAGCGAAATAAGTCAGAAGGCAAAAGAAAAATACCAGATGGTTTCATTCCTAGGAGGAATATAAGGGAACCAAATAAGGATCAAGGAAAAGAATAACAACAACAACAACAATAATAATAAAAACACAACAAAAACAAAGAGACAAGGACAAATTGGGGATACTGGGTGGGGAGAGGGGAGGGAGAGAGTTGAGGGCAGATAAGAGCACAAGGATGGTGCACTGGTGAAATGGTGCTGGGGAATCCATGGGGATAACTGTTGAAGTCAAATATATATAAATAAAGGAGGAAAAAATAAAATGAAATTAAAACTTAAAAAAAAAAAAGAATTCGCTAACCAGTGTTTATATCACATATCTTCATTTACCTATTTTAATATGCTCCTTAATAAAAAATTAAAGACTTTTCTAAATTACCCTTTATGGCCTTTATAGATAGCATCTAACATGTTTGCAGTATTTTTGGAAAATTAACTTATCTATTTTATAGGAATTACTTATCAGGAGAAAATTATTTTTATTGCTCTCCAGCATAAACTCTGCACTCAGAAATAAAATATTATTTGATATAAAACAAAAACTAAAACAAGAAAACAAAAAGGGTATTTGTTAATGTTGCTTATACATAGTATGTTTTACAAGCAACTAGAAAGTAGTTACTGTATCATTGTTTTGAAGTGGATATTTGCTCAAATTTTGGAACACACATCACTTTAGCAAAGTGTGTTCCCTGAGGGAGAGACTGCACATACTTACAAAGTAGCTGTAATAATTTCTTCAGAGTCATGGAGGAGATAATTGCTACAGGCATTTCCTAAGGGACAAACTGCAGCTGGGGACAGTCACTTTGAGGGCTTTTGTGCAACAGTAAATTGACTCTGGGCTATTGAGGCAGTGGTTTCAAGGTATTTAACCTGTGTTTTCAGGAGACTGAGTGTCTCATACTGGACAGTATGAAATGTTTCAACAATGCTTCATAAACAGCACTGGCTTTGTTCCCATGAGTAAGTAGCAGTGTGTTTCTCTGGAAGAGAATTGTGTATGATTCCTTAAGTTGTGTAATATATGATGCTCTTCCCTGGTGGTATATAATGGCAAACCTAAGAAAATCCCATCAATTTAAAATTAACGGCACATTTGTCAAATATCACCATTAACAAGTTTTATTCCATCAAAATGAGCTGTTTAGTTATGTTGGAATAGGAATTTACGTAGTAGCAGTACATCAAAAGGCAATTTCTGATTTCTGAGTGGCTAATCGGGTTTCATTTTGTTTTTTTTTTTTTTTTAAAGATTTATTTATTTATGCATACAAGCACTGGGGTACAGACCGGAGGTGTGGGGGGGGGTGAGAAGATT
>JAGFMF010011956.1:1864543-1887297 GCA_019455555.1 Galemys pyrenaicus
CCGCTCTCTGTGGTGAATCCTCTCACCCCCCACACCTCTGGCCTGTACCCCAGTGCTTGTATGCATAAATAAATAAATCTTTAAAAAAAAAAAGAAAATGTACATCTTCAAAGGAAAGAGTCTGGGGCCCTAGCAATTGTCTGTACTGAGAGTACATGCATCAAACTATCAATGTAATCAACACAATGATAGGAATTCGCAAGATCTTCCTTCTTGGTAATTTTATATGTTTCCTAAAACATTGCTTGCTTTCATAACCTCACCTGGAATTTTGAGTGAAAATGTATTCATGTAGTCAGTGTGCTAGTATACATTATTTAATGTTTTGTAACCTTGAAATTGAGTTAGATTGATAAACACTTTTATTCCGGAGTAGAACACGACAGACCCGCAGTAAGTGTGAAGTCTTCCCAGTGCCTCGTCACCGTCCGACCCCAGAGGGTTAACTGTCAGGTACAGCTTCTTGGCCGCGTTGGTGTGCCCAGGACCCACACGCACTCCATCTTGACCCCCTTTCTTTCTGTGTGTCCAGTTTATTTTTGTGTGCAGATCTCCTTGTAAGCGAAGTCATGGATATTTGTCTTTCTTCTGTTTGACTTTCTTCCCTTCGTGTTACTCTCTAGGTTCATCCGTGTTGTCACGTGTGGTGGTGTTTCATCTTAGAAAAACTTTGAATATTACCACTATATAGATATATAGGTACACACAAAAATTTACACACGTGTGTGCGTGCACACACATGCATCACTCACACACACCATCACACTTCCTTCATCCGTTTTGAAACCTTAGTTTGTTTCCGTGGTGGCTGATGGTGTGATGATGTTTCTAGGTCTCGGCACCCTCCCTCTCGTGTCTCCAGTTGTGTGCTGTGTACAGTGGTTCTGGCTTTTCATTCTGGCTGCTGTCAGAGAGTCAAAGTACATAATCTGCAGACGCTGCCATATCTCTTCTTTTTCCTATCAATGTCTAGGTTAGGATTGGACGGGAGGATATATCTCAGACAATGCTGACCTGTGGTTCTTAAATGAGCTAAATAATGATAGGTTTACTTCTCTCGCAGTTTGAATTCCTTTTATATATTTCTCCTACTTGATTGCTCTAAATGGGACTTCCATTACTGTGCTGAGCAGTAGTGTGGAAGTGGGTGTCTCCATCTCCACCTGGTCTTAGAGGGGAAGCTTTTGTTTTTCAGTTTTCTGTATGATATTAGCTATGGTTTTGTTATCATGTTGGTTTATTTACCATCTATCCATATTATTTGAGAGCTTTCATCATAAATGGATGTTTAATCTTTTAAGAAGGTCTTCTGCATCTATTGATATGGTCATATGATTTTTGCATTTCCTGTTATTGATGTGGGAATTTGTATTGATTTATTTATGGATATTGAATCATCCTTTATCATGGAGTAAGTTCCACTTGGTTATGATGTATGATCTCTTCAATATACTCTTGAACTTGATCTGTTACTATTTTATTGATAATTTCTCATTTGAAGTATAGTTTTGCAAGATACAGTGTTCTTGACTGACAGTATTTATCTCTGACTATTGGTGCGGGCCGGCTGCTCGTGCCGCCTGACAAAAGTCCGGGTCTGAGGGACACCCCTGAAAGATCAGGATGCTCCAAAGGCTGGCCCCTGCCGGATTCCTTTTCTTTTGGCTAAATTGTAATTCTGTGATTCCATGATATGTGCTCACTGAAAAAATATTCACAGGGGTGGTTATAAAATTGGCTGTTTTGCTAAACAAAATAATTGGATGCTATGCATTTTGATGATGAACTACTGATTGGCAAATATTGTAATGCCAAAAAACCAACACTGCAAAACCAGGCAGTATAAATGCAATTGGAATGTGGTTGTTTTGCAAGCTCAAAGTTAGTTGTTAGATAATTTCCCAGACCTAAACATTTGCTATGGGAAACTGGCCTTGAGAACCGAAGGCCCATCATGGAAGGCTCTGTATCTCCTAGGTGATAAATGAGTCACATAAACCCTACCAACCCTCCTCCCCTCTTCTCTGCCTCTGTTTTACTTAAATCATAATCATATATAAAAATCTCTTTTTTAAAAAAAAAGATTTATTTATCCACGATACAAGCACTGGGGTACAGGCCAGAGTTGCAGGGGGTGAGAGAATCCACCAGACAGAGTGGGGAACAGAACAGGCAGATCGACTGAAACACACTGCTGAGGGGAGCAGCGGGCGAGGCAGGAGAGGTCCGCCTGCGCCATGTGGGTCACCTTCCCAGCTGGGGGCTGGGATTGAACTCTTGCTGCCTGGTTGTGGCTTACTTATATAAAAATCTCCTTAATAACAAAAAATATTGATATTAGTTTAACTCTAGACCTTGCAGCTAGTAGTCTGTCTTATACTCAGAGTAAAAACAAAATAATTAGTTGTGACTGTGCAAAGTTGCTATGCCTGCCTTAATATTAAAAAACTCGTGTGCTAATAAAAAATGCTATGCTTATAGAAACAGTGTTAATATTGAAGAACTAGTATGTGGATAGAAACATATGTCTCGCACATAGGCTTTACCTTGACAAAGGTATATGTCCTAAATCTTGATTGGAGGTCATAAAGACCCCAAGCTGTTCTTAAGAAAAAATGTAATGATGGTTATCTTTCTGCGCTATGCACATGATGATGTAATCCCACTGCTTGCTTGTAATGTATAAATAAAGGCCTGCTGAGACCCTCAGACGTTTGCTACACTCTGATCAAGTGATAGTGACTCCTCCATCCCTCCCCATTTACCGATGCCCTCTCTTCTTGAGGGAACCTGGCCTCAGCTGGAGCTGGTCTTCGGCAGAATATTTTAAATATGGCGTGCCATTCTCTCCTAGCTGTAGAGTTTCTGCTGAGAAGACTGTTGTAAACTTAATGGGAATACCTTTTATATATTACCTGGCCTTCCCTCCTAGCTGCCTTCAGTAACTTTCTTTGTCTTGAGTGCTTGGTAGTTTGAATATTCTGTGTTCTGCTGCAGTCTTATTGCATGTAGATACCCAGGTGTTCTTTTAGCTGCATGAGGTATATTTCCTTCCCCAGATATGCGTATCTTTCTTTTGATATTTCCTTGAATAGGCTGTCTGTTCTTCCCTTCCACTCTCCTTTGACCTTCTGGGATACCCATTATTCTTATGTTGGCTTTCTTAAAGGTATCAGTTATTTCTTAAATATGTCTCTTCATTGCTTTATATCTTTTCTCTCTGTTCTTTCACTGGGTCCTTAGTGTATTAGTGGCTTCAAGGTGACCGATTAAATCCTCTATCTCATCTTTTCTACTTCCATAGCTTTCTCTAGAGTTCTTCATTTCACTTACTGAACCCTTTACATCCTGAATTTCTGTTATTTTCTTGTTTAAAGTTTAGTTTTCTATGTTCTGTTCACTGATTTTGTGAACTCATTATTTTTCTAAATTTTTTGTACCTCTCCAATCAGCTTTTCTGAGTTCTATTACTTTGACTACATTTCTGAGTTTTTTGTGGTATCTGTTTTAATGTCATGTCACTTGTGATCTTGTTCAATTTAGTCTTCTTTCTTTCCCTCTGATTTTGTATGTTTAGAAGCTTGTCAGTTTTGTTTCTGGTCTAAAAGTCATTCAGTGGTTACATTGACATTTTCTATGAACTGCCTAGTCTCCCAGTAATTTATTTCCTTTCTAATAAGTTATTTCCTTCCTTCTAACATTGGAGTAGTGTTTCCTTCACTTTCCAAGTTCTGTAATTTAAAAGTTAGGTTTTTAAAATTTTAAATGTTGAAATCATCCTTTTTATTAATGTAGATGTTCATTAATAAACTTCTTTCTTTTGCTGCATCTCATAAATTTCCATTTTAATTTGTGTCAAGACTTTTAAAATTCTCAACCATTTCTTCTTTGATCCAGACTATGTCACTTAAACTACACATATTTGTGAATTATAACTGCTCTGCGTGTAGCTGACTACTATTTTCATATAGTTTTTAAAATACAGATAGTGTGAATAATTTCAGTCTTTATAGATATTTAGAGAAATTATTTCTGGCCTAGTATATAATTTATGATGGAGAATGTGGCTGTTCTATTTAGAAAAAATATGTATTTTACTGAATTTTGGATGTAATGTTTGAGGTTCTCTAGGGCATACATATAATTTATATTTAATGTACCTTCAATGACTTGTTTTCCAGAATATTAGATGACCCCAAAGAGTTGGCATTTCTTGTGAGCGTACTCTGAGCCTATTTTACAATTGCCGTCTGTTCTAAGAAGAGCTGGGGAGGACTCTTTCATCTCTCTTCATCTTGTGAGCCACGGGTGGAACCTGGCCCTGGTCCTTTTGAAACGCCGTTCCCGCCCACACCCAGGCCCTGTCATTCCGACTGCAGCCCCCGAGGCAAGTCACTTTCAGGGATACTCAGATCAGCACGAGAGGGCAGCCTGCGCCTTGGACCACGTTTTAAGCTCCTATACCCCTGTGGGACTGTGGAGCTTCACCTGATATCAGCAGAACTGTGCTCGATGGCCTGTATTTGTCTCCCTTCAGAGAGAGCCAATCTCTGATAGTTTAATGAAAAGTCAGTAGTTTTCCTTTTGGGTCAGTATTTTTTCTATGGAAGTGCAGGTATGATCACTTGATAGCCAAAGTGCTTCTCACAAGAAATAGACATTTTTTACATGAGGAAAAAAACAATATTTACCCAAACTCTTGGACGCTCATCACCTGACAGATGATGTCCCTGAGGTGGGCCTGCGTGTCCTTGTAAGGTGGCTGCAGGCATGTCTTCTGGGTCCTGGAGGACGCAGAGGTAATTGTGCAGGCTTTACCCCAGGGGCTGAGTGCAGCTGGGGATGGTCTCTCTGTGGGCTGCCGGTAGAACAGAGAACTAGCCTTGGACTATCGAAGCAACGCCTCCAGGTACTTAACCTCTGTTCAGGTGGCCTGCGAGCTGATGCTGGTACGACTAAGAAGTTTATCAACGGCACTTTATGAGCAGTTCTTGTTCCTTTGAGTAAGTAGGAGTGTTTTTCTCAGGAAATATGTTGGAGGAGGGTGTTTTTATTCCTAAGCCGGTTAAAATTTGATGCTCTAACCTAGCGTATAGAATGGGAAATCTCAACAAACCCTATATATGCAAATCATTGTAGAAGTTCCTAAGACACTATTGACACGTTCTATCGTGTCAGAATAAGGCACAGAGTTGGATGGCTACTAGCATGTTCATTGCCTTCCACAGTTTGATGCCTTGGTTTCATTTGAAGAAGGTCTGATTTCCCAACTCCAGGGCGGACAGGTGTTAGCTTATGTAAGAAAGAGGTTAAGGGTTTCGATGCCCGGAGTCTGTCTCCAGTGTTTAATGTCTGTCTGTAAACTGACGTGAGTGGGGCCTCTTAGATCTGTAGCGCGTCATCTCAAGGACACAGGAGTAGTCGCTTAACTGTAACTAATGCCCTTTCCAGCAAATATAGTAAATATATTCTTTTGGTGGATTTTACTGTTATTCATGACCCTTGGTTACAAAAGATAGCTATTTTTCAGGAGGTAATTGAAGAGCGTTATCTCCAAATTAATGTTTTATCACTGGTTAGTATTTGTGCGAATTCCTACAAGTTCTTTAACTAAATGTTTTGTAAATTGCTTTTAACACTATGGATAAAATAAATATTATAGGAAAATCGACCTAAATCAGATACACCCTTTTGGAACTAGGATGTTACTTATATACGAGAACTATTGATGGTAATAGGTAGTAGATAATATTGCGATATCAGCAAAATGCTCTTTAGAAAAACATAGAAGGCAAAGTCCCCGTATAATTTCTTTTTAACAGTCATTCAAATATGCCACTGAATACTCTGGTTTCTCTTCAGATCGTATAAATCTTTCGCCTTTTACAAATATGCCACTGATTCAGAATGTATACTTGTCTGGCTCATAGCTGAGATACCCCAATAACTGTGTCTTTGCATAGACAAAGGTCTAATTTAGAGAGGCTTTATGATTTTATGAAAAAATCCAGTATATGGTCATCTTGAAATCTACCACATTTGGGCTCAGACCTGAGGTGTTTGTGTAGGGAGTCACCCGTGACCAGCCCTTTGGTGCACAGCAGGCCCAGCTTGGGCACTGGGCAGTGACGGTCCTGCACAAGGGGTTTCTGAGGTTCGTGAGCAGAAGTGAATATACCTACCTGCGTTAACTTTTTCTTCTATGAAGTTAATGACGTATGTTTTGATGTGATCAGATGCAGCTTCTTTTGTAAAACAGTCCCATGTATATACTTAAAGTTGATGAATGTTCTACATGAGCATTACCCTCAAGAGAGTAGTTTAAGAAGTCAATAAAAATAGCCCAGCACTTTATATTCATGCCAGAGTTGGTGCCCAAATTCTCATGAAGCTGAGCCTTCTACGCTGTCGCTTCAGGCAAGGACACAGGAGAAAGGCGTAATCGTTAGGGATTTTCTAGCAATGATATTGCTGCTGTTACCCTTAGTAGGAGAATGATTTTCATTTTGGTTCAGGCACTGGAATTACTTGTCCACTGTTCTTATTTGACTCACACCTTTATGCAAATTTGCACACACCAAGACCCTCTTCACTGAGAGATTTCCTTCCAGATATCAAATAAGAGGTAAGGAAGCTTCCACACGTCTTCCCCATGAGTTTACTGAATGACTGGACCTGTTAAATCACAAGTATGTGTGTGCATATGCAGCTTCAAAATATAGCAGTGTTTGTGAACAAGTGAATATACCTACCTCCTTTTACTATTTCTAATAAAGTTAATGACTTATTTTAATATTATTGATTACTGCTTCTTTTATAAAATAGTCTAATTTTTAGTTTAGCACTTACCTAAATGTGTTTTCAAAATAGCTTCTTAGAGGAACAGTTTTTCCTCAGATGAGTGTTCTAGAAGGAATTTGCATTCTGTAGAAAGTACCTAAACCTCTAGATAACTAAACCTCTATAAAAGGTATAATTATTATAGCTATGCCTTTCTCTGACTCTGAAATTTTCACCTTATCTGTTCTCTGCATGTGATAAACAGAGCATGTCATCAGTTGCTTGGTTAGATAGCACATGCCATGCTGGAGCCTTTAATATTTAGTGGGTTTTGATGCAATTACCTGAGAGTTTTCATTTCTAGAAAGCTTTGATGGGAAATTTATGTATATGTGTACATTTTTTTCCAGCAAGAATTATGTCATTCCCCATGTGTGGCTTTTCTTAGGTGGTCTCTCTTTTTTTAAAAATTGATTTATTTATATATATTTTACATCATTGTTCATTTTTATACAATGTTTGATTTCTCCTCTTAGGGGATGTCCACGTAAAATTACCACCATCTCAACACCCGTGAACCACACCATAGACTCTTGTGCTCTTCTCTCTGTTTTAGATTTTGAGTCTGTGTAATCTAATGTACCATTTAAGGCCAGTTTGTGTCCCACCCACGGGGCGCGAGGGCCGAGGGCGCCTTTTCCTCCACGTTCTCGCCAACAACTTTTGTCTCCGTCTCGGCGATTGGGCATCGTCCCAGGTGTGAGGTCTGCGGGCGCCGACGGGCAGTGAGGTGGGCGGTGGCGCGTGCCCGTTCCGTGCTGAGAGGTGTCTGCGAGTCTGTGTCCACCTCTAACCAGGCTGTTTCTTTCTGTTGGGTTGTAGGTTCCTTGTGGAGACCGTGGCCGCTCGTGGCGTCTCCGTTCAGACGAGGGCTCTGCGGCGCGTTTGTGCAGTGCTCTGTGTTCATTTCAGCTCTTGCTTTCCTTGCTTTGGCGAGTCCCGCACAAACCCCGGAGCAGAGACACGGCCTGTCCGCTGTGTTTCCTTGTCGTGCGGCATGGTTTCCGCCCTCCCGCGAGTCTGTAACCCGCGGGGTCGAGTGCGTGCGAGTCGTGCGGTGGCTGGCGTCGGCTCGCGCGGCTGGACAGTTGGCTCCTCTTCTCGAGGACACTGTCCCCCGCGTGTGCGCTTGACTCCTGTGTGTAGCTCAGCTGACCACAAATGTGGGTGTATTTCGGCCCCTTAGTTCCACTTCGGTGGTCTGTGTCTCCACTGAGCCCCATGCCACACTGGCGTTATTATTACGTCCTTGGTGCCACGTGAAGTCCGGGGTGGCTCTGGCCGTGCAGGGGCTTCCTGCGCCTTGTGTGTCTCAGTCATGGTGGTTCTGCTCCCCCGGAGCTGCCACCGCACTGGGCCAGGGGCCGCAGCGCCTCTGTGTCTTTGGGAACGAGGAATCTTAGCCGCGTTGTCCTCCAGCCCATGGGCAGGGTTTGTCTCTCCATTCCCTTGTGTCTGTTCTCAGTGTCAGATCTTAGTTTCATCTTCTCATCCGTGCATGGTCCTGTCACCACGGAGCGTGATGGCCTGGCAGGTGGGACGGTGTCTGTGCGTCTTGCCCCACGGCCATCTCCAGTGTGGCTATGCGCAGGGGGCTGCGTCCAGGCTGCGGTGGGAAGGGGGCCGAGAGGGCGGTGCAGACCACGTCGTGCCCGGCCCGCTGTCCTTCCTGGAAGCACGCAGACCTTGCGAGGTCCAGATCTGGGCGCGAGGGGAAGAGCCTCTGCCGGAGGAGGCCACGCCAGTCCGCGGCAGGCGCGTAGCTTTCCCTGTGACGAGCTCGCGGCTTCTTTCCCACCGTGGGTTCCTCTCATCCCTTTCTCCTTCCCCACCGCTCTCGCTGGGCTTCCCCTGCGTGGCGAGCAGTGGTGTGGAAGCGGACCGTCGGCCTGCTCTCAGAGGAAGGCTTCCAGCTTCTGAAATACTCGGTGTGACGCCAGCTGCGGCTGGGTACGCGTGCCTTTGCCAGGCTGCATTCCCGTCGGTCCCATTTATTGAGGTTTTCTCTTCACCGTGAATAAATGGGCGCTCCGTGGGGTCAGACCTGTGCCTGCAGCTCCACCATCCCTCCCCGGCACCCCAGGCTCAGCCGGCGGCCTGTCCACGCGCCCCGGCCCTGGCCCCTCGCGCCAGGCGTCTCTGTCCTCCTGCTCTCAGGGTGCGTGTCGCTCTTCCCTGCCTCTTCTCTGCGCCGGCTGAGCTGGCCCGCGGCATCCGCGGGGTGCTGGTTTTCCCCAAGCCGTGGGACTCCGTCCCGTGCAGGCGCCTGACTGTCAGCTGACGCGCTTGGGCTGGAGCGGGCAGCCTGCTCTGGCGGCATCGGGGCCTGCCTCTGTCTCTCCGCCCCCTTACCGGCTCAGGCGATGAGCCACGTCTCCGTCTTGGAGGTTCTGTGCCACGCGCCGCGCAGCAGGCTGCGTTCTGCGGAAAGCTGGTTCGGCGACACCAGAGTGGGTGATCCCCTGCCCTCGGCGGGCCTGCGCACCTGGGCCGGTGGCCTGTCTGTCAGGGACAGAGCGTCCTTCGGGGTGGGCGTTTGCCCTTCCCTGGGCATCTCCCATGACGGTGCTGCGCGAGCGCCCTCCATGCTGCACACACAGTCACTCACGGTCTCCGGGGGGCCAGAGGGTCGGCGCCCTGGAGGCTGCTGCAGTCTCAGGGCAGGGTGACCCCGTGGTGGTCTGAACCTCAGCGCCGGTCAGTCCTGGAGGCTCCCTGAAAGTGGGTTTAATGTCACACCTGCTCCCTCAGAGAATAATTTCTTTTCTCTCTCCTCTCCCACCCGCCCATAGACCCTCTGGTGGCGGCCTAGCCCCAGCCCCGCCACTGGGGCGCGCGGAGGCTGGAGAGGCAGCCAGAGTAGTGCACTTCTCAGGTTTCGTGTTTCTTTACCGGGAAGGCAGTTTCGCGAGAACTTCTCCTACTACCGACTGTTGTCACTGGTGACAAAGAACAGATAAAACTTTCTGTCCTTCTGAAGTAGTATTCTACACATGCTATTTATTTTTTTCTATTAAATATAGTTTAAAACCTGATAGAAACAAAAAGGAATAGGCTGATTCTAACAAAATAACAAAAGCAGCTAAATTAACCCCAAGCTATCCACATGCACTCGCAGTCCGTTTTAGCGCCCACGTGGCAGATGTAGCTGTGGGGGTTTAGGGGTCTGGGAGTCTGGGGTCTGAGGGTCTGCCCCAGCCCCACACTCTGGTCCTGGCAGTGACTAGCAGACTGGCACCCCTAGTCTCTGCTCAGCCTGCCTCAGGGGCCAGCCCAGCCCAGGCCACTCCTGAAACGCAGGGTCTGTGCGTCCTTCTCCGGGTAGACGAAAGGGGCGTCATTCGGGGTTAGGGTGCTCTGGAGAACTGATGGGAGCTGTGAGGGTGCAGGGAAACCTGGCAGGCGTCTGCGGTTACTTCAAAGACCCGGGTCCTGGGGGAGGGCCTGGGCCCTGCTGGGAGGGGCAGCGGTGGAGAGGGCCCAGCCTGGCACCAGCCCCCTTCTGTGCACCCGTTGGCAGTGGGTCACAGAGCCATGCACCCTCGGGCCACGCCACGGGCAAAACTTCGTGTCCCCTGCTGCCCCTGCCTCAAGAAATCTGTGGCAGTGAGTGCACTTTACACTCCAGGCTCACGTGATGCCCGTAGCGGGACAGGGCGGTTGGTCACGCTCGCTGCCCCGTCCCCGCCGCAGCCCCGGGTGACCTGGCGTCACCACGCGGCCCGAACCCTCTGGGTGGCGGGGTCTGATAAGCAGTGCTTTTCCTTGGCAGGTTTTCAAGGGCTCATCATCACAGTCTCTCCAGTCGCCTCCCCCGAGGGCTCCAAGGTGGCCATGGAGGCCCAGTTGGAGCTCAGCCGCTGCCAGCACCGCGGGCTGTCTCCAGAGGCGGCTTAATTGGGCGCGGGGAGGACAGGGGCTAGGGGAGCCGGGCCCAACCAGGGCGGCGAGGAAACGGAACGGGGCGTTTCCCCTGAGGATGCTGTAGCTGGAGCCTGCGCCCCGTGGCTATTTAGCCTCCTGCCGGCGCACAGCTAGGACCCTTGAGGAGCCGCCAGGCCGGAGACCAGAGACCCTGCGAGGAAGGAGCTGCCCCTGCAGGCACCTCTGGAGGGAAGGGTCCCTAAGAGGGAGGGGGCGCCGCAGGCTGTGCCTGATGCTCCTCTGCTCCTCTCAGCTCCTGGTCCAGCGCGGAAGTATGGAGGTGAGCAGCGTCTTTAATGTGCCTGCCCCACGGTCTGCAGACGAGCGGCCTTCAGCTGCTCCCGGAGCAGGGCAGAGGAGCCGATTTACACAATTTCCAAATAAAAAATCGTGGAGACCATCCGGCCAGCGTGCAGCCAGGGGAGTCTGTTTCTGCAGAGTGGGTCTTACCTGCCCGGTGTTCACTTGCTTCTGTGTCCCGAGGGTGCAGCTAGGAGTGATTCTTAAAATCTGAGTGGAAGAAATTTGGCTTTGTCAGAACGGATCCTGTAGCACAACCTGGGCTGTTTACACTGATCAGAGGGGGCTGGAGGGAATGCCAGCGCCCCGGCCGTGGGGTGCGCAGCGAGCCTCTGGCGCCGCCCCTGTCCTGCTCGGTTGCAGCGGGCCGGGTGGCCTGGCCTCCTGCATGTTTCCGCTGAGTGATCTGAGGCTTGCAGGTCCCTCGTGAAATGCCTGTCACAGCTCTAAATGTGTTTTTAAAAGTTTTTAGGACATAAAATGAATGTGAAAAGCTTAAAAATAGATTTTCACCAGACGATGTGCTGTTGTAACAAATGTTATTTGTGAAAAGCGTTTGAAGAACACACGGTGACTAAGCGTCTCCCGCCCGCGCGGAGCAGCGGGAAGCGGCTGCTGGCCCGGGTTTGCGCTTGTGGCCAAGGGACGCACCCGCGGGAATCGGCCCGGCGGCCCACAGCAGGTGGAGCGGGCAGCCGGGAAGCCTCCTCGGATTCCCGGCCTGTTAGGGGTGTCTCAGTCTCGGTGCGCCGGCAGTGACTCTCCGCGGGAGGGGCGGTCACCGAGGGCGCAGGACGAGCGTGGGCATGGCGAGGTGGGCGCGCTGACCCGGGGGCGCAAGGGAGACGCAGTCGCGCTGCGGGCGGAGGGAGGTGCCCGCAGCACGGAGCGGGCGCGGAAGGGCTCCAGCCTGTGGCGGCGGGGATGGAAGGGTGGGGCAACACGTCGGCCCGGGCGGATTTCGTCCTCCTGGGGCTGTTCCACCACGTGCGGGCGCCGCGCGCGCTCTTCGCTGTCATCTGCCTGGTGTTTCTGGTCACCCTGGTTGGCAACGTGACGATGATGATCCTCATCTGGTCGGACTCGCGTCTGCACACGCCCATGTACTTCCTGCTCAGCCAGCTCTCCCTCATGGACCTCTTGTACAGCTCCACCTTTGTCCCCAAGATAGCCTTGGACTTTCTGTCTGGAAGAAACCGCATTTCCTACGCGGGCTGTGGCGTTCAGCTCTTCCTGTTCATGACCCTCGTGGGGGCGGAGTGCCTGCTGCTGGCCGTCATGTCCTACGACCGCTACGTGGCCATTTGCCGGCCGCTGCACTACTCCGTCCTCATGCGCCCGGCCGTCTGCGGCCTCCTGGTGACGGGCACCTGGCTGGGCGCCCTGCTCAACGCCTCCATCCACGTGGCCTACACGCTGACCCTGCCCTACTGCGCCTCCAGGGAGATCCAGCATTTCTTCTGCGAGATCCCGGCGCTCCTGAAACTGGTCTGCGTGGACCCGTCCCTCTACGAGAAGGGGCTGTACGTCAGTGGGGTGGTGTTTCTCCTCGTCCCGATCTCTGCCGTCATGGCCTCGTACGGGCAGATCCTCTCCACTGTTCTGGGCTTAGGGTCCAGACTGGGCATGAGGAAGGCGCTGGCGACCTGCTCCTCCCACATGATTGTGGTGTGTCTCTTCTACGGGACAGCCATCTTCAAGTACTTCCTCCCCAAAGCCTACCACACCGCCGAGCAGGACGAGGTGGTCTCGGTCTTCTACACCATCCTCACGCCCATGCTCAACCCGCTCATCTACAGCCTGCGCAACAAGGAGGTGGCGGGGGCCCTCAGGAAAGTCCTGGGGCGATGAGGGGCCTTCCAGACGGATGCTCGGGCTGGGCCTGGCCGGGCAGGTGGCCACGCAGCGGGCGCAGCTCGGGGGTCCCTCCTGCCAGCCGGCCGCCGCCGTGCGTCCTGCATGCACAGGGCTCCGCGCTGGTCCCCAGAGGAGCCTGGGTGGGTAGCTTGCTGGCAGCCCCCGCAGGGAACGCGGCTCTTCTTTACGAAGCGAGAACAGCCCTGGAAGTGACGCGACACCCACCGTGCTGACCGGCCAGGCCTTGAAGAGCCGCCGCGTGCCATTTAAGGGAGCGGTTACAGCAACGCTCAGGACGCAGCGTGGCAGCCCTTAGGTGCGTGTTCAGTGCTGAGCGTGCTCCGCGAGTCCTCAGGCAGGCCGCTTCCCGCACTAGCAGCCTGCGGAGGTGACGTTTACTTGGCTCTGCTCTGCCGGCGGCCAGATGCACAATGCTACGACTGACAGATTTGCCTGATGGACGCTAGTGGTTAATGTTAACTTCGTGATACTGACCCAATAACGTACATGTCTTTAATTCACCATATAGTTCCCATCTAGTTTCTGTATATAGTTTCCACGTGGGGTCCTCCTTTTCTGTAAAAAACATTTTCTTGGGGCCTCCCTGGTGGTGCAAGGGGTTAAGCACCGCACTATGAAGCATCTGCAGCCGCTGCAGCACAAGTTCGATCCCGGCCAGGGAGGGACCCACAGGGCACAGCAGACCTCTGCTGCCTCCCGTTGCCCCCTCAGCAGTGTGTTTCAGTCAGTCTGCATGTTCTGCTCCCCGCTCTGTCTCTGGTGAGTCCTCTCACCCCCCACACCTCTGGCCTGTACCCCAGTTTACTTATGTATGTATAAATGTTTAAAAAATTTTTTTCTTGACAAATTTTCAGAAGTAAAAATAATGGGTGTAAAGGAATGATCATGTTTTGATATTTTCAAATTGATAAGCCACGAATATTTGTAGTACAACTATTGGTGTGCATGTGCATGTGTGCGTGTGTGTGTGCCTGCCTGTGTCTGTGTGTGCGTGTGTGCATGCGTGTGCATGTGCCTGCGTGTGCCTGTGTGTGCCTGCGTGTGTGTGCTTGCCTGTGTGTGCCTGCACGTGTCCTCCCGGCCGCCCGCCCCTGCATGAGTGCTGGTATTTCTGGCTTCTTATATATTTGACGATTGACATTTGTGACACCCTTCTTTTTCGTTTCGTTTGCGTTTTGTCGACGTGACATTGCGTTATGACCTCACTCACCTCAGGTGAGAGCCAGGTGAGTGTCTGAGAACCTGCGTGTGTGGAGAGGACGAGGCAGCTGCCAGGTCCTGTTCCCTGCGCCCCGCGCCCTGCGCCCCGCGCCCCCGCGCCCTGCCCCTCTGCCTGTCCCCTCCTCTTGCCTCCCGGCTGTCGTCCAGATGACTTGTCTTACTTACTTGATTCGCCCGCCCGTGTGTCCTCGCTCTGAGCCGCGCACAGTGAGACTGGCTCGTGGCTGCCTTCCCTGTCTGTTCGCCCTCGCCAGCTGCGGCCCACGCCGTCCGCCCGGCAGGCCCGCGGCGGCTCTGGTCGTGTGCGTCCTCAGAGGCCCGCGCTGACACCGACCCCTCAGCCCCCTACCTCTGACGGCATAGCCACTGCCCTGTCGCTTGCAGTTTAACGCAGCTGCCGCCATCGTGTGTTTAATTCACACACCTCCCAGCGCGTCACTTTGCATGTTGGGCTGGATCCGCTTGACATAGTCATTGCATGCTTGGAGGCCAGCGTGGCCGGCTCGCAGCTGTGTGCTGGGCCAGCGTGGCCGGCTCTCTGCTGCACAGGTCCGCCAGATGCGAGGCCCAGACCCCCCAGCGAGGACAGTCGGGGTGGCGCTGTGCTCAGCAACCCCAGCTCCTCCCACTTTTGGTGGATTATAATGTTGTTTGGCATTGCTTGTCCCTGCTTACGTGAGCAGCAGACACCTTGTGGCTTATCTGCGGATGCATTGGCCCTTTGTGGGTGCCTGAGGGGGCCCCCTTCAGCGCTGCAGTTCTGGTCAGAGCAGACGCGGCGACCGTAGAGCGAGACAGGTCGAAGCACGCTCAGGAGTGGGCGAGACGCGCTTTCCGGCCACTGGCCGCCATCCTGGCCCACTGGCCTCCCCTCTACGGACCCCAGACACCCTCGAACCCAGTATCGTCTGAGCGACAGGAGCTAGGGCTGCACACGGGCCACGGTCCCATGCGAGGCTCCCTCTGTCAGCATCATGGGGTCTGCCGCAACCCCCCCGCTCCCCGCCACCCCTCGTCTCCCTCCCCCTGCGTGCCCCGGGACTCGCCTCGGGAGCACCCAGCGGCCAGCAGCCGGGCTCCACAGCCTGGCCTCCGGGGCCTGGTGGCCTGCGCGGGCACCGTCGCCCCCAGCGCGGGAGCACCTGGCCAGCCCCAGACGCGGGCCCAGCAGGGGCTTCGCAGTGCCCGTCCTCTTCCTTTCGGCTTTGTGGCTTCGGCTTTTCCTCATCATTTTATTTTAGCCTTGATATGCCTCTAACTGGTGGCTAGAATCCCAAATATTACAGCTTTTGCTAACGTAGTATTTCTTATTTACCAGCATAAATGTGTCTCATTCACCTGTTTAGTTGTAAAAAGTGCTATTCCCTGGTCTGTGAAATATTTTTTCTTGGTGACTTCTCTAAGGTAAAATAATAGGTTCAAGCGAATGCTTACTTTTTGACAGATTTATGAAGTTGATAACTCATCTACAGCTACATTAGTAGACTAAAAAGCAGAAATTGTTAATTTTGCGGTTCACACTGATTTTTCTCATTACAACTGTCAGTCAAGTCTTTTCCGTCTGTTGCTGTTTCAGCTTCTTGTTTGAGATGTTTCCGTAGCGCGCACTTTCGTCCGGCTCTCGCTCATGCCGGCCAGCCCTCTCAGGTCCGTCCGCCGCGGCGCCTGCCCCTGCCGCTGCCCGCGGCTCTGCGACCCTCGCCCTGCGACCTGGCGGCCTAGCACGAGAAGTCTTACGACGCCACGCCATTTGTTGTATGCCTCTCCTTTTCAGGGGTTGCTTCCCTCGTGCAGCTAGAGTAAGACCCCGTGCTCAGCCGACGTAGGGCGGGGCTGTGAGAGCTGGTGGCCTCCGGCGGTGCTTGCCCAGGAGGCCGTCTCCGCGGACAGCTGCTCCGCGACTGAGCCCTCAGGGCGACCGGCCCGCGGCCGCGTGGGGGTGCCGTGCCGGCTGCGGCACAGCCCAGGCTCCCGGCCTGCACGTCCGGGCGTCCGATGCCCTGTCGCCTTCCCCTGCTGGTGTTCTCAGCAAGCCGACCCAGGGCTCGCTAGCTGCAGGGGCGTGGCCCCGGGGGGCTCTGAGCAAAGATCATTAAGGAGAAACTCGGGGTGAAATATTTGACAACGTGGAACTAAACGCAGAGCCAAGGTAATGGGGCGTCTGCAATGGTCGTTCGTGTCCGAGACATTTCTGGGTTCCAGGCGCCGGCCCAGGCTCCGCTGCTGGCTGCTCACTGCACAGCGCGTGCTCGCACGCTGCCCCTCAGGTGCCCCTCGAGAGCTCAGCCGGCAGGCCCGTGCTGGGCCTGGGGCGCATCCCTGCGGGAGGAGGGCTGGCCGTGCGGACCCGACTGAGCCCGCGGCCTGTGTCTTCGCCCCTGGCGGGCACGCACATTCTTGGTGTAAAGGAAGATGCGCATAAGCATGTCCTGAGAACACTTTCTGCACCGATCGCAGCGCCGGCCTCTTGCACACCTCCCGCCTCAGGGAAAGACCACTGACGAGGCTCCCCACGGCACCCATCCGAGCAAAGCCCGTTTCTAGACCTTCCTCCCCACGCCCTGCCGGATCCATGATCAGTTAGGCCTTCATCCCAAGCCCATTTCCGATCTTTTTTTTTAAAGATTTTATTTATTGATGCACACAGAGCTGGGGTGCAGGCCACAGGTGTGGGGTGAGAGTCTCCCCAGAGACAGAGTGGGGCGCAGAACAGGCAGATCCACTGAAGCACACTGCTGAGGGGAGCAGCGGGGAGACAGGAGAGGTCTGCTGCGCCATGTTCACCTCCCGGGCTGGGGATCGAAATCACGCTGCGGTGGCTGCGGAAGCTCCACAGTGCGGCCCTCAGCCACTTGCGCCCCCAGGAAGGCCCCTTCAGTTCTCTCCAGCACCCTCGGAGCAAGGCCCCTCCTGGTCCCTGGGTGGCTGTGCTCTCCCTTGGCGCGAGGAGGCACAAGCACCGCTGGTCAGTGGCCAGGCTGCCCCTGCTGGTGGGCTGGAGAGCAGCGACCCAGCGGCAGCGCCAACAGCCAGCACAGCCCTCTCCTGGGGCGGGGCGGGGCCCTTGGCCGCGCGGTGGGCGTGGCCGGGCCCTGTGCTCCAGGTGAGCTACCAGGTGAGCTGGGGAGCCCAGCCCGACGCTGTTGGAAGTCTTCAGCACCCAGCACGTTTTGTCGTGGTGGGAATAAGTCACTTCGGCCTTCTTCGGTTGTCTGCTTTGTTTGCGTTCCCACGGGGCGCCTGCGGTCCTCTGCCTCTCAGGTGTCTTGAGTGTTGAGAACATTCTGAGGGGAAAGATGGGCACGAGCCTGCCACGGCTGCACTGACTGGCCCTGTTCCACACGCGGCTCCGCGCGCTGCGCTGGGGGGTCAGGCGGCCGTCCTCCGCTGCCTCTTACCCAGCTCCTCACTGGCAGCGAGCACCAGGCCGGCAGCGCGCTTGGGGACGCGTCCTGGGCCCCGTAGTCCTCCTGGGCTCTGATGTGTGAGGCAGCAGAGGCCGTGTGGGCTCGCCCTGCACCCACCCCCAGGGCCGCAGCGTCTCTCAGCCCTGGCTGTCTCCCTGTTGCAGGGGAGCGGCCTCCCCACAGTCGTTGCCAGACGAGGCGGCAGCCGGGTGGGTCGGGGCTCTTGAGAGCCTCTGGGCGGGACGAGCGATCGCGGCACCAGATGCCGCCTGGCGCGCGAGGACCCATGGCCACTGATGAGCGAAGCAGCGAGAGGCGAAGCTGCCCAGACCCGGTGGGCAGGCCCTGGCGTGGGCCGCTGCTCTGCTGCCTCCTTCCTTCACCACCAGCTCCAGATGGGCTGTGAAGAGAACTTACGTAGGTCAGAATTGTGCAGATGGGGTGTGCCTGTAACCTGCCACCTGCGTCGGCAGCATGTAGCTCACCTGGAGGGGACTGCACCCTCCCTCGGGGCTGGGGTCAGGCTGGAACGGCACTCACGCTGCAGAGCGCCAGCGGTCCCACCGGGGGCCGCCTGAGAGAGGGCGGTACAGTTGCGGGTTACTGGTCAGCCCAGTCCCGGGGCCACCCAGCAGTCTGGCTCCTCAGGGCGGGCACGACCACACGAGCGTCACACAGGTTAGCGCCAGAGCCGCTTTGCTTACGGGTGGGGCGTCCACAGACAGGAAGCTCCGAAGGCAGCTACGCGAAACGGACCCGACGTGTCGGCCTGGACTACGGCGGGCTCAGTGTCCGGGACATCAGAGGGAAGGATGGTGACCCATGGGGGGTGAGAAGGCCCCCCACTGAGCAGACAATACCTGAGTGCCCCTCAGAAGACGCGGACGGGGGTTTTAGCCGACAGCTTTCGCGAGGTCCTCTGTCCACACACACGTCCATGCTCGTGGGAACCAGCTCTGGTGAGCGCTTCCTCTGGAAGGGGCCTTCTGTCTAAACTTACTTAGGTGGTAGGCGGGTGGGCGGGCAAGACGCTCTTGGTGAGTCCTTTGGGTGTTAGCTGTCATCAGTTTAAGGCAGTCCATGTGCCAGCGAGTGTATTTTGAGGTCACTGCTATTCCCCTCCCATGACATCACCCACCACACTCTCGAGGCCTGCATTAGTTAATTCAGGCAAACCCTGCGTGAGGCGACCACGTCCAAGGCTGAAGCACTTGCTGGCGGCGCTGAGCAGAAGCCGCCTTCCCGGGGGCTGCGTGATACGTCTGCGCACGGACGAGCTTCCACTCTAGATCTAGACCCTTTCTTTGGGTTTGGCCCAGTTTGTGCTTTTTGTAAGTCGTAGACCACTCAGGGCATGAAAGCTGCACTGCGTCGATGAGGAAGCCAGCGTGCCCTCCGTGGGAAAGCCGCTCAGCTTCCTTCACGCGCACGGTCCCACGGCGTGGCTGTGCCCCGGGCTGATGCAGGCACGTCTCCCTGACCGCTGGGCCCTACGAGTGCAACGAGCGTCTTACCGCGAGTTCACCCCCACCCCACGGCTGACCTCGCTGGAAGTTCTCTCTGGTCGCACACGTGCTGAAGGGCATCAGGGAGCCATGCAGTGAGAGAAAGGTCTCTCGGCAGGAGTCCCAGAGGATGAAAAAGGAGAAAAACAAGACAAAGTGAAGTGTGCTGGCTGTTCCAGGAAGGAAGAGGAGGCCAAGCCAAGGGCTCCACCGCCTGGGGCGCTGTGCGCCCTGTAGCCGGCGGGGCAGGGGCCCAGCATCTGCCTGGCTCTGTTGTGGCAACCTGAGTGTTTTTCAGGCCAGACAGCGGAGGAAATGGCAGCTCCACCCTGCGCAGGAGAACCAGGAGCCCGTGAGACCGACTCCCGCTCTCGTCAGAGTCTCTACCCAGACCCGAGAAACAGCTCTCGGCATGAGGGCGTCGGGCCTTCCCGCGAGACGTCTCGCCTTGCAGGGTGAAAGGCTCATGCAACTACCACTAGACTTTCTCCAGTCGACATGCACATCGCACAGTGGCACTGGGGCAAATGAGGTTGGGGACTAGGGGAGAAAACACCCACATAACCTGCTGAAGGACCATGTGGGAGACTGGGTGAAGCCACGAGCTCTGCACCCTGCCTGCGCAGCCCAGGTCCGAAGAGCGTCGGGCTGACCGGGGCGTCATCGACACTGGAAGCAAACGCCTCCAGGCAGCACTGAGAGGGAGAGTGCGCTGTGGCGCTCGTGGCCACCGGCAGCCGGTCCGGGCTCCGGTAGTGTCTCCGGGGTGGCGCTGCGGCCGGCCGGCTCGGGTGGTCTCCGTCACGCTGGCCAGTCACAAACTCAGCGGCTGGACGGACGCCATCTCTTGGGCCCAGGGGGACGCGGCGGGGGGCCCAGCGCAGGTCCAGGCGCCGCTGCGTCCTGATGGGAGCACAGCCAGGCCAAGCACGCTTGGGCCACGCCTCAGCCCTTCCCCGCCTCGCGGTCCCGCAGCAGCAGCCTCCTCAGCGCCCCCTTCACGTCTCTGTTCCTCAGCGTGTAGATCAGGGGGTTCAGCAGCGGGGAGACAGAGCTGTAGAAGAGGGTGAGGAACTTGCCCTGGTCCTGGGAAGAGCTGTTTCCGGGCTGCATGTACATGTAGATGATGTTTCCGTAGAACAGAGACACAACGGTCAGGTGGGAGCCACAGGTGCTGAAGACCTTTTTCAGCCGTGACGCTGATCGGACCTGCAGCACAGCCCTGACGATGCAGCCGTAGGAGACCAGGATCAAGACCAGGGGCGTCAGCACGATGACAATGGCCAGGACGAAGACCGTGGCCTCCACTGCTGCCGTGTCCACACAGGCGATCCTGATCAGGGCGGGCACCTCACACAGGAAGTGGTTCACTCTGTTGTGTCCACAGCGGGGCAGGAGCAGGGTGACTGGGGACATGACGATGGAGTTGGTCATCCCGCCGCCCCAGGCCACGGACACCAGGGCCGCGCAGAGCCGGGGGTTCATGATCGCCATGTAGTGCAGGGGCTTGCAGACGGCCACAAGCCTGTCATAGGCCATGACGGCCAGCAGCAGGCACTCCACGCCGCCCAGCCCCAGGAAGAGGAAGAGCTGCACGGCACAGCCCATGTAGCTTATGGTCTTGTCTGGCCCGTTGAGGTTGTACAGCAGCTGCGGGATGCAGCTGGTGGTGAAGCAGAGGTCCAGGACGGAGAGCTGGGCGAGGAAGAAGTACATGGGCGTGCGGAGCTGCGGGTCCAGCCGGGACACCAGGATGATGGTGGCGTTGCCCAGCAGGGTCAGCAGGTAGGCGGTCAGGATGACCACGAAGAGGACGCGCTCCAGGCGGGGCCGGTCCGAGAAGCCCAGGAGGACGAAGCTGTCCGGGGTGCTGCCGTTGGCCGCCTCCATCCCGGGGCGAGCGGCCTGTGGGCGCCGAGCGGTGGCGAGGGGGGACCTCAGCGCGTGTCAGGCGCGGCCTGAGCCCGGACGTCGGCCATGTCGCGGGGCCGTGACGGGCTGCGCTGCGGCAGGTCTGCAGAAGGGGAAACCGAGGCGGGTGTGCTGAGCAGGGGTGCAAGGGGACCCTGTACAGGGGGTACAAGAGCGGACGTGGGCCCAGGGCCCCGGCTCCGCCTGGCCCAGGGAGGGGCGAGGACCTGCGGCCCAGGCACGTCCACCCTCCCGGGGCCCCGTCCCGAGCTCCTCTGAGCCTGGGACCGAGCCTGATGGGCAGGTCACAGCTCCGCGTCTACCTGCCCGGTTGACCGTGTAATGGAAAGAAAGTGCGTGGGCGCGGGAGTCGTGCGCGGGTTCACAGGACCTGGTTTCCGGCGGAGGGGCTGGAACAGCCTCCCGGTGAGCAAACTCCCGGAGCCCATTTGCAGCTTGCAGAAAGCGCCATCAGGGACCCGAGGGTGCCGGGCCGGCGCGTGCGCACGGTGTGCTCCTGGCTCTCCTGCGGCGCCACGCCCAGCCCTCGCGCCCAGCAGCCCCTTGCTGCTGCTCCGCGTCTATGCAGGTGCCCTCGGCAGGACGCCCTGTGCTGGCCTCAGTGCGGGAGCAGCGCCCAGCGCCGCTGCCCCAGCTGGGCGGGTCCCTGTTCTCTCTGCAGGTCCCCAGAGGTCGCTGCGCGGGGGCTGGTGCCGCTCAGAGTGGGGCAGGGGCCCGCGGTGCGGCGGGGCGTGCGGGCCGGCCTGGGGTGTCTGCGGGGTGCAGACCTGCAGCGCGGAGGGCGCTGTGCTCCCGTGTCTGCGCTGGAGCCCCAGGCCCTTCTGTGACCGGCGCGCGGTGTAGCGAGGCTGGGCTGCCGGCCGCTCACCTCCTCTGCTGGCTGCTGCTGCACCGTCAGGGCCAGGGCCTGGCAGCGGACTCGGAGCTGGCAGCGTCTTCTCCAGACGGGCGGGCAGGTGCGGGGTGAGGGCGCCTCTCCCCGGTGGCCGTCCCTCTGGAAACAGCGGGTGTTGGTATTTGTGGGAGGGAGCCTGGCAGGGCCAGCGTGGGCGGCTCTCCTGGGAGCCCGCAGTGGACCTGGGTGGCCGCGGCTCGTCAGCAGACCCAGGTCTGCCGACCTTGTGAGTCCTCGGGGTCATTACTGCAGGCGCGTGTGGGGCGGCGGGCGGCCACTGCTCCCACGGGCTGGCCGCGTCCAGCAGAAAATGAGGACCTTGAGAATTTGTCCCTTGGCATACAGAGTTGTGTTTCACTGGAGAATCCAGCCCTGCTGCTCCATAGCCGAGTCCCAAGAGCTCGCGCCTCCCGGTCCCGGGGCGCTCTCGGGGTAACCGAGGGGCCTGCCCGCGGGCTCCGCTGCTCTGGTCAGTGCCCCACCTTCGTGACCCTCACTCCTCAGACAGCAGCACAGCACAGGCCTGGTCGGCAGCGAGGTTTGGAGTAATAAATTACATTTACCAAGCATCTTGTACTCAAAGAAGCAGGAACCCTTTATCTGAAACAGAAGACGTCCGCCGGCGCACGACCACTTCAGTGCCAGGCTTGGGGTAACTGCCCGCGTCACGTCCCTGCGTGTCGGGAGGAGAGGCTGTGGCCAAGGGTCCGTCTTCCCCCCGAGTGCCTGCTGGGGCTGCGCGAGGGAGGGCCTGGAAATAGGAGGTGTGGTGCTGGGGACCAGGGGGCAGAGGAGGAGGGCGGGATGGAGGAGGGGCGTGGCTAGGAGGAAGGGGGCGGGGCTAGGTGGAGG
>JAGFMF010011956.1:1888003-1941129 GCA_019455555.1 Galemys pyrenaicus
AGGGGCGGGGCTGGGAGGAGGGGCGGGGCTGGGAGGGGCACAGAGGAGGGTGCAGAGGAGGGGGCGTGGGGTGGAGGGGGCGGGGCTAGGAGGAGGGCTGGGGCTGGGAGGAGGAGGGGCAGAGAGGAGGGGGCGTGGGATGGAGGGGGTGGGGCTAGGAGGAGGGGCAGGGCTAGGAGGAGGGGCGGGGCTAGGAGGAGGAGGGTCAGAGGAGGCAGGTGAGTGGGGCTGGACACAGACGCGTGGCACTGACAGGAGCCTGTCTGAGTGGCCTCTAGAAGGTCTGCCAGGAAGGGCCGGAGCAGGCACTTCCAGAACGGGCGCGAGGCCTCCCTCTGAAGACAGACACGGAGAAAGCAGGGGAACTTCACGGGCAGATGACGAGGGGACTCCTAGGTCCCAGGCACCTCCCAACACAGACCCGCGCGTGTTCTGGAATGTTCCCCCGCGGGCGGGTTCACCCCTGTGGGGCACTCGGGTGGCCCGTATGCACCCCAACCCTTCGGGGCCTTGGCCGGGTTGGAATCCTACGACTTGGGCTTAGGGCAGCGGGTCCCCCAGGCCACCCGCAGGGTCCAGCGCGCCCCCGGATGCCCCACTGTCTGAGTCCCCGGCGGTCATCGGGGGCAGCACGAGAGGACAAGTGTCGCAGACGAAGAAGTAGGGGCGCAGAAGGCCGGAGAAGAGCTGGCTGAAGGTGTAGACGTGGGAGCCGTCGGAGACGTTGTAGAAGGAGACCTCGCCCGCCTCGTAGTCCAGGAAGATGCCCACTCGGCGCGGCCGGGCGGGGTGCAGCCGGGGCACCGCAGGGGCAGCCAGCACCATGTACTCGTCCCCCTTGAGCAGCCACACGGCCCAGACCCCGTTCTCGGGAGACGGCGTGGCTTCCCCCTTTCTCGGCAGGGCGTCCCGGCAGACCCCCAGGCCCCACTCGGCTCTCTCGGCCACCGCCACCTCCCAGTAGTGGCGCCCGGAGGAGAAGCTCTGCAGCCCCAGCACGCAGGGCCACGTGTCGAAGCGCTCAGGGCCGCCGCGCACGTCCCTCCAGAGCTCCCCGTCCTGGACGCTGCGCAGGTCGGCGGTCAGCAGCAGGCTGGGGTGTGCCGTGGCGGGGTCCAGCTTCACGTCGACTGCGGAGAAAAGGGCGGGGCCGGGGGCCAGTGGTTAGGGGCGCTGTGTTCAGGCGCCTGCCGTTGCCCCCTAGAAACTCCTGGGGGGCAGCGCAGGCATTTGGCCTTCCAGGCACACCCACGTCTCGTGCGGTCACCCTTCCGTGGTCGGTCACTCCTACACCGCCCGGTCTCACTGTCGCTCCTGACCGTTTGCGGGCACCCGCCTGCGCAGGCCTCCAGCGGCCGCACCTCTCGGGCATGAAGGGAAAGGGGCGGGCCTGGGGCGCCTGCACCGGGAGCGCGCGACCACCCCACCCCAGGGCCAGCGAGGGGGGAGGCCGGGGTGTGGGTCCTTCGGGACACCCGGCACCGGAAGGGGCCACGCAGCAAGGACGGTCGCCGGGCACGTCCTGCTGGGCTGATGACCGCGTCCACCCCCTGGGAGTCAGAAGGCTGCGGCGAAGATGCCGAGGCGCGCACCCGGGGCTGGCACAGGCTGGGAGGCGCGCGGCTGCAGGCTGGGGCCCAGATCGCCAGATGGGAAGTGAGAGCACCACAGCCAGTAACACACCGACGCGACTCCACATGAATCCCTGCTGCCCGGGCCGAGACCTGCCGGGCCCGAGACCTGCCGGGGCCGAGACCTGCCGGGGCCGAGACCTGCCCGGGCCGAGACTGCCCGGGCCGAGACCTGCCGGGGCCGAGACCTGCTGGGGCCGAGACCTGCCCGGGCCGAGACTGCCCGGGCCGAGACCTGCCGGGGCCCGAGACCTGCCCGGGCCGAGACCTGCCGGGGCCGAGACCTGCCCGGAGCCTGAGACCGGTGCAGGAGGACAGCGGGGAGGGCGGGTCGGCCGGGGAGACCCACCTTGGAACCTGCGCAGCATCTGCCGCATCCCGGGGACGCGGCATGGCGTCTTGAGCTCCAGGGGGATGGGCTCGGGCTCCGGCTGCGCCACGGCCTTGCTCCTGGAAGAGGGCACCCACAGCTCTCTGCGGCCCCACCGCCCCAGCCCCTGGGAGAACAAACCTACCGGTCCAAGACGCCTCTCACCCCCTGCAAATGGAAGAGAAACAGAGAACCGTGAGGCTCCGCCCCAGCTGCCTGTGACCCCGACAGCCAAGGACACCCCAGGCCAGGCTGGGAGGCGCCACGCCCACGAAGCCGCTCTTCGAGTTCAAAGTGACCGTGGAGTCAGCTCCCGCCCGAGCTGCTCCCAGCGCCTGCCCGCCCAGCTTTCCGAGCCGGACGTCTGACGCCCGCCCAGACAGCGCCGGAGTCAGTCCGAGCTGAGCAGCTCCCCCAGTGCCGGACAAGGGAGGCCTGGACGGCCATGGCACCCCTGCAGAGGCCTCAGGCCAGCAGGAGGGTCACCGCGTCTCAGCCCCTCTGCCTCTCGGGACAGCCCCGGTGGGGGACGGGACAAAACGTGGGCATGCGAGCTGCTTTCCTGGGCAGGGCAGGCGGGACGGGCCAGAAAGTAGCTCCTTGATCCTGGGGAGAGAAGGAAACGCGGTGCAGACGAGCACGGGCTGCCCTGGGGCTGCGCTGCCCGGGTTTGTGTCAGGCCGCTCTGCCGTGCGACTCGCCCTGGCCGGTGGCCACGGCCAAGGCCTTGCTCTGTGCGGCGCGAGCCGAGCCAGGGCTGTGTCCTCGCGGGCATTTGCCCAGCATCGGGCTCCTTCCTCTCCGCTCCCTGGTTGGCTCGTGGGTGCGTGTGTGCCGACGGCGAAAGGAGCGGCCGGCACCGAGTGCTGTGGTGCTGGGGCGCGGCCCGCCCCATGGCTGGCGCCGCTCACGGGGACTTCAGCCTTCACCACGGAGCAGCCAGACCAGCCGTGCCCCGGCCCCTGCGACTTGTCCTCCACTCCATAGTGGGCGGCCACGGGAGGCAGGCGGGGGCAGGGCTGGGGCTTGTGAGCAGCGCCCAGGGGGCTGTGGGTGTGCAGTGAGTGCCCCTTCCGGGCTGGCCACCCCCAATACAGCAGCGCACCCCCCAGACGGGAGGCCTGGGGTCCCAGCGTGGGGGAGGGTCTCTGTTGAACAGGGTTTTCCCTTTGACCTTGCATGGAGCGCCAAGTTAGTTTTAGTTTTAAAACCATTTAAGATTTTGACTTTAAAGTGAAGGATTCCACCTGAACCTCCAGGGCCCTCTGGTTCTGGCGCCCCACGGAGAGCCAGGATGCGCTCCCGGGAAGTTCCAGGGCGTCCCGGTGGTGTGCCCTGGCTTCCCGCCCGGCCCCCTCACCTCCAGCAGGCCCAGGGCGGTGCGCCGGCTGCGCTCCTCCAGCTCCTCCGCCAGCTCCCGCAGCGCCCTGCCCTGCTGGCCCAGCCGGCCCTTGCAGTCCCGCAGCCGCTGCAGCGTGGCCCGCTCCTCCTCCTCCAGGCGCCGCAGCTGCAGGTGCTCCTCGTGGGCCAGGAAGCCGCGATACTTCTCGAACTCCAGGCGGAAGCGCTGCCGCTGCATTTCCACCTTCTCCTGGCGATGGAGGGCGGGGTCAGCCGGCAGACAGCGCCGCGGCCTGCACTGACCGCGGGGCAGCGGCCGAGAGTTTCCAGATGCGGCTGGAGAGGGGCTCCGGGTTTGGGGCGCCTTCGCCCTGCACTAGAGGGGCGGCGCTTCCCCGTGGGCGCAGCAGAGAAGGGGCGTCCGTGACGGCTCGCGGCCCCGCGGGCAGAGCGCACCGCAGACGTGCGAGCTCACGGTCTCCACCTGCGCTGGCGCGAAGGAGCTGGGGGAGACCCGAGCCCTGGGCTTAGGGAGGAGAGGCGGGGCAGAGAGCGGTCAGTGCCCACCCGAGAGCAGCCCTCAGGGACCTGGTCTCGCATTTCCATGTCCAGGGACCCAGGTCAGCTCTGCTGGCCTGGCACCTGCCTTCCTGCGGCAACGCGGTGGGCGCCGAGGCCCGCGGCCCTACCTTCCAGAGTATGGTCTTCTTGCCCACGTTGGCCTCCTGCGCCGCGGCCTCCTGCATCTCCCTGCGCACCAGGCCCAGGGCCACCTGCAGCTTCGCCTGTTAGAGGACCCACAGGGGTCACCGCACGACCGTGCCCGCAGGTGCTGACCAGTGGGCGCGCACCGGCCCCACCAGCCTGCACACTTCCGCCCAGGGGCCGCTCAGCCGATGGACATGCCCTGAGCCCGGAGGCTGGTCACCCCGGGGCCAGGAAGGACACTGTGGGGCAGGCAGGCCGGGCAAAGGTTCGCCTAAAGGTGCATTCCTGCTGCGCGGCCCAGGAGGCACGGTGGGGACGGGCGGAGCGTCAGCTGCGGGGAGAGGAGCTGCGCGGAAGGCAGAACACACCGGACAGACACAGCCGCGAGGCCGGTTACAGCACGGCCCTTCAGGTGCCATGGGCTTCGGGGTAGGGCGTGCGTGTCAGTGGGAGATTTCACCCGAGCGGAGTCCGAGGGCCGCGGCCTGGACACGCCACGGTGCCGCGCTGGGAAGGCGGCGTCTTCGTGCCCGGCAGCCGCGCGCGTCCTGTCGCGGGGGGCCAAGGAGCGCGCGGGGCGACCCCTGAGGGGGGCGCGGAGAGCTCGGGTGTTCGTCCTTCTGCACACTGAGACACGCCGCATTTAGCCAGCTTGTTTACGGCCTTTTAAGACAAAGGCGCGCGCTCGGGTTCGGCTATCGTGAGCCGAGCCGCCTCTGGACTGGCGTCCTCCGCCCCGCGGGGCCCGAGACTGCTGTGCGCGCCAGCGGCGTCTGCTTCCCCGCGGTGTCCGCCCCGCGTCTTTGCTGAAGCAGACAGCGCACTCCACCGGCCGGCGGGTGCTCCTGGGGCGCAGGGGCTCCTCGCAGCTTCAGGAAGGGGCCGCGGGCTCCCCCGCAGGGCGCTGGTCCCAAGCCTGCGCCTGGGTGGGGAGCAGCGCCCCAGCCAGCGTGGAGGCTGACCAGAGCCGCGTGACCCCTCGGGAGCCTCCAGCGGTTTTCCTGCCGCGCGGGCACCCCAGCTGCCGCCAGGACTCCCGTGGTCTTTCCCCAGAGTTTGTGGGCGAGGGGGTTGAGCCACAATACAGGATCTTAACTCCGCGGGCGTGGAAGCAGGGGTGGGCCCAGGCCTGGGGCAGCCCAGCTGGACACGCTGCCGCGCGGTATGTGGGTCTGCAGGTGGGGCATCCCTTTGGGCCGGCCGGACTGAGCCCAGCGCCTCTGCCAGGAGGGCAGCAGCGGCAGGTGGGGCAGAGGAGGCGGTGAAGGGGCTTGGCCGCTTGGGCACCACGGTGACAAGGCTACTTTTGCCAAGGGGGCTGGGGTCCTGCCCCAGGGCTGGCGGGCAGGGGCCGACTGGGGTCCAGGAAGGGCCTGTGCCTGGCAGTTCTCTGGGGATTGGCCTGGACCTGCTCCTGCTGGGCCTCTGGGCATGGAGGGCAGACCCCCCCCCCACGCCCAGCCAGAGAGCACCTGCGCCTGAGCTTTGTGGGGGCAGCCAAAGCTGGGGAGACACCCAGGGGTGTCTGGCAGCCAGAGGGAAGTAAGGGGGACGCTCTTGCAACTCTTGACTTAAAGCAGCTGGAGCGAAGGGCCACGGAACACTGTTGAGCCAGCAGCTGCCCTTCCGGGGGCTCTTTGGGCCCGGACTTCCTGTGGGTTTCCGGCTCCGCTCGCGGATGCCGAGGGAGGCCCGTCCGCTGCCGCCTGTCGCGAGGACCTTGGACAGCAGCCCCCCACCCCGGTGCTTCAGCACCCAGGAATCGACCAGCTTGAAGCGAGGGGCAGGGCCGGCCTCACCAAGAGGGATGCAGGCTAGGTAATGAGAGCTGTCCGTCTCCAGAATGGGGGAGGGCGCGGGGAGGGCATGGGGGGGGGGCACCGGGAAAGGCGAGGCCGCCTCACCTGAAGCAGAGCTGTGACCAGGGTGCGTCCCATGACCCCTCACTAACCCTCCCTCGCTCAGCCTCTGAAGGGCCTCCGCCTGCGCCCCCCAGCTCGCGCCCCCTCTCCCCTGAGCCCACCTGGTGGCTCCGGGCGGCCTCCTGCAGGGGCGCGGTGCGGTGGCTGCGGTGCTCGGGGCCTGTGTCGCAGACCCAGCACAGCGCCTCCTGGTCCTCCTCGCAGAAGCGGCTGAGCTCCTCGCCGTGCCGTGGGCAGCGCTGTGCCCCCGCGGGGCCCGCGCCCAGCCCCAGCTGCCTCACGCTGTCCACCAGCCCCGCCAGCTGCCGGTTGGGCCGGAAGCCGCTGCGCGCGAAGGGGCCGCGGCACTGTGGGCAGGAGAAGAGGCCGCCGGGCGCCCGGTCGGACCGGTCGCAGAACTCGGAGATGCAGCGCAGGCAGAAGCTGTGGCCGCAGTCCACGCTCACTGGCTCCTGTAGGTAGTCCAGGCACACGGGGCAGCGCGCCTCCTCACGCAGTCGCTCCCCGGGCGCCCCCGAGGCCATGCGCCCTGCGAGGCTGGCCCAGGCGGGAGGGCGCTGGCTGCGTCCAGGCGTCCTCGAGCCGCTCCCGAGAAAGGCCAGGCCCGGCCCCGCCCGCTGAAGGAAGGTCAGCCTCCAGGCCACTGCGCAGGTCACCCGAGCACCCCCGTGGCGCCCCCGTGGCACTGCTGAGCCCCTGCAGGCCGGCGATCCCAGCGTCGGAGAGTTGCCCGGCTCCTTCCTTCCATGGTTCTCCCACCAGGCGGGCGGGCGTTACGGGCTTCTTAACATCTGCGCACTCCGTCTCTGCCCAATAGCCTCAGATAAAGAAGGGAGGACGAGCCGCCTGTGGGATGGACGGGAGCGGGGGCTGGCGGTGGAGGGCGGCTGTGGGCGCCCGGCAGCCCCGCACTTGTGGTGACTGGCGGTGCAGTCAGGGGGCAGCCCGCGCTGACCGCACCGCCGCGTGGGCCCCGCTTCTGGAGGTGGGAGCTGCCGGGAAGGCCTGGGGGAACAGTCGTCCGGGCCAGCGGGTGGCCGGTGTGCAGGGAGACGCGCCGCCGAGCCCAGGGCTGCGCTGGTGAGCTCACAGGTCCCGAGCACGCGCAGGTGCCAGAGCGTCTGTCCCCGGAGCCAAGTGTCCTGCGCTTTGCATGAGGGCCCAGCCCGGGCTGATCCCTGGCCCAGTCCCTCGGCACAGCTGGGGGTTTGCCCGGCCACCCGGCGCAGGCCTGAGGCTCCCTCTGGCCTCCTGGGCAGACGGGCTCACTGTGCGCTGTCAGCTGCTGGCAAGACCCCTCCGGCGCCAGCTGGGCCTGGGGCAGCCCGGACGCCCGCTGCGCGCTCAGGGGCTGCTGGGAGGGGCTCTGGCCAGGGCGCGCCAGCAGCCCTGCGGGCACCAGATGGGCTGGGGAGGGGCGTGGCGGGGCAGCCGCCCTGCCAGCCGCGGGCCAGACGGGGCTGAGCACGGCTGATAAGGCCGGCAGCGGGCGGGGTGGTGACTCAGGCCGGGGCTGTGGGGGCTTGTCCGGGGGCCAGGCGGGCGCAGGGGAGTTTATCCGGCAGGTTTTTTGAGGACAGGCAGGGCCAGGCCTGAGGCTGAAGAGCGTGGGAGGGCCAAGGCTCCCAGAGCGCTGGCGGGCTGTGGCGCGCCTCAGCCGAGGGCGCTTGCCGGTGCCCGGCCCACGGGGGCTGCTCGGGTCGGGAGAGCGGAGGGCAAGGGGCGGCCTGCGGTGGGCGGGCTGGCAGGGTGCACTCAGTCAGCGGGAGCAAGGGCGCTCTGTTTGGTGCTATGTCCCCCTTCCTCGAGGGGCACGGGCTCGAGAACACCCGGCAATGCCCCTTGGGTGACAGCCACACGAAGACATGGACAGGCCGCGGCAGCTGCGCGGGCTGGGCAGCGAGAACCTGCAGGCCGTGGTCGGGGCTGCACGCGAGACCCGCTGTGCACAGCTGCGTCGGCCCGCCTTGCGGCTGGACTCCAAAGTCCAGCGGCGTCTGCTTCACGGCAGAGCGGGCCGCGGTGTCCCCGGGGCAGGAGTTAGGCGGGGCTCCTCTCCCTCCTTGGCAGGGGAGCCTGCGCTGCCCGCCCTAGAAGACAAGGCTCCGGGGAGGGGGTCTGCGCGGGGCGTGGCCGGCGTCATGGGCCTGGCTTCCCCGCCCGCATCAGCCTGGGCTCTCAGCTGCTCAGCAGGGCCCAGCGCCCGCCCCAGCGGCTTCCTGCCTCCAGCCCCAGCCCTGCCCCGCGGAGCGCACGCCTGGCCAGCCCTGACTCAGCACTTCCTCCCTGAGGCTTCCCCTGCAGTGGAGGGGCTGAGGGGGTGCCTGGCTCCCCTGCGGGCATCTTCTCCCCTGCTACCCCCTCAGGGGCGCCCCTCCCTCCCAGGGCACCTCCCTGCTGACCTCCACGGGATCCAGAGGGGACTTGAAGCAGAGCTGCTCCCGCCCCTCCCCCTCGGGTCACCCCACTCTGCTGCCTGTGATGGCAGCAGTGGGGGCGCCGCAGGCCGACGCCAGCCGGGGCACCGCCGCCGCCCTGCAGGGGGGCCAGGGCGTCGGGCTGGCTTGGGTGGAGCGCTGTGGACCCATCCTGCCCAGGACCCCAGGCTCTGGCCCGCGCGGGTCTGGACACTCGCCTGCAGCCTCGCCCCGCATCACAGGCTGCCCAGTGGGAGCACCCGGTCCCGCCGGGCAGCGCCTGCAGGGCTCTCGGAGCCGGCCAGAGCGGGCCACGGCCTGGCGGCTGCCCGGGACCCCTCCCGCGGGCGCTCAGGAACAGACTCGGGCTCCCGCTCTGGGGAGGCGGCTGCCGGAGTGGTGCGCCCTCCCCTGCCCCAGTGGGCACGCCCTCCACGCTGCCAGGCCCTGGGCGCGGCCTCTCCGCGGGCCTCTCTTCTCCGCACGCCTTCCGCAGTCCGGTCCTTGGCTCCGGGCCGCGCAGCTGCTGGATTCGTCCGTCAGGCCGCGAGGGGCGCTCGGGCCGTTGCTCACCGGGGAGGTCGGCCCGGACGTCTCTCCAGCCGCGCGGCTGGCAAGCCCCTCGTGTGCTGCGGCTCGGGTCGCTGGCCACAGCCGAGACCACGGACGGCCCGGAGCCCGGTGCGCCTGTCCTCAGGGCCCGGGCCTGCTCGTTGGTCGAGCCAGTCCGGTCCGCATCCCCGGGGCGCCTGAAGCCACATGTGGCAGTTTCCAGAAGAGCTGCCCGTCCCAAGGGCGCCGCCTGCGTGGAGCCCCGCGGGCCGCGCGAGCCTCCAAGTTTGTTTTTGTTGCTCATTAACTCAATTGGCAAATTGTGGCGCTTTCCCAGGGGAGGAGGCCCCAGAGGCCGGCCCGGGGGCGGGGGCTGAAAGGAGGAGCGAGCTCCGGCTGCGCCACCGCGGAGATGGCCAGTCGCAGCTCGCAGGAAGAAGCCAGGGCTGGCGTCCGGCGCGCGGGCAGCGGGGCCGAGCGGGGCGCAGGTGGGCCGGGCCGAGGGCGCCGAGCATGTGCGGGGGCCGGGCACGCAGCGGCGGGCGTGGGCCTGGAGGCCGCGGGCTGCTCTGTGCTTGGACGCCCGGCACTGAGCGCGGCGGGAGGGCCCCGGGCGTCCGGCGGCGGTGAGCTGGCCGGAGGACCGGGCCTCGTGGACGTGTTTGTGGCCAGGAAGGTCCGGGGAAAGCAGCTGTGGGGCTGCGCGAGGGGTGTCGGCTGGAGCTCCACTGGGGCCGCATCTGCAGCTGACTCCACCTGGTGCACACGAGGCTGTCCAGCCCCTGAGACTGGCCAGGGCTCGAGCCGCCGGCCCGGAGCAAGCCCCCGCCCACCCGGAGCAGGCCCCCCATGTGGCACTGAAGCACCCGGGAGGGCGGGTGCTTCTCCCTTGCGCCCTTGAGCATGTTCGTGAGGGACTTGCTTGGCCAGAAATTGGGCCAAACGCCCTGTGACCTCAGCCCGGGCGGCGCACACTGCAACGGGCTACTCTGACGTAGGATGGGTTTTCACTGGGCTACTCGCGGGCTTAAAAGGCTCTTTTTATAATAAGCCCCAACTGCAGGTACATGCAGCAGAAGTATTAAAGGGTTTTATTTATAGAAGGAGGAGGATAAAGCAGTAACAGCGCACGAGAAGCGAGGGCGACAGAGCTGCAGGTTTTCTGCTAGACCTTCCGAGCCGGAACCCAGCAGCTCGCTGACAGCTGGCTCTGCGTGCGGAGACGGCTTTAGCGAAGAGCGTTTCCAAGGCTGCTGCTGTGGCCCGCCGGGCCGCTCGGCTCCACCCTCAGGTCCCGGCGATCACTCTTCGATAATTATTTTATCGGATTTGTGGTTCTGGAGCACGGGGGTCTGGAGTGGGGGGTCGGAGCCCATAAACTTACTTGTGACCCTTCAGGAGCCCGTCCCCTAACACGCTGACCCGCCCCCGGGCCCCTGGTCTCAACCGGAGCCAGGAGGTGGGCGCAGCGAGGCCCTTCCATGGAGCCACGTGTCCTGTGGGTGCCGCTGCCCCGCGGGGTCTGGCCCTGGGCTGCGCCCGGTCAGCGTGGTGATGGGCAGCACGGCCGCTGGGGCTGCGGGGTGTTTGTCCTTGAGGCCCCACCGGGCGGCCAAGGCCAGAGCAGGGCAGAGACCGCGGCCGTGCCCAGGAGCCAGGAGCAGGTCAGAACAGAGGCCGACCTGGTGCGGAGAGGGACCGAGGCGGGAGCTGCGGCGGGGCAGGCGGGATGCGCCTGGGCACTCAGAGCATGGCCACCTCGGCAGGGCTGTCGCTGGCCAGCGGGGCTGCTGGCCTTTCCTCTGCGCTTGCCCGGCCGCCAGAGCGGCTGCCCGCTCCCCTGGCCAGTGGGCCTGCTTTGTGTCCGTTTCCACGCACACCGGTGCCGGCAGCTGCTCTGTCCGCGGCCCCAGGAGGCGGTGGGGCATGTGGGGTGCAGGGAGCTTGCGGCATTCAGGCGGGGGTGCGGCAGTCCCCAGGCACGTGGGTTTCTGGGGGAGGGAATCGTTCATTCTGGTGGAGACCGAATGTTGGGTCCAGGGAAGCCAGTGCGGCTCAGGTGTTGGCCTCCGTGGGGAGCAGGGGGGTGCAGCCAGCCAGTCGTGGCCCAGGGGAGGCGGTGTGAGCAGGGCCTCGGGGCTTCGGGCTGGCCTGCCGTGGTGGTGCATGCAGGTGAGGCTCAGAGGCCCCCAGCGAGCCCCACCCTGCCTGGGAGCCAAGGGGGGCCCTACGACGACACAGCACAGCAGGGGTCTCGGGGTGCCAGGCAGGGGTGGCAGGGCAGGGCCGGGGGCTGCAGGAAGAAAGGGACTGACGGGACCAGGCAGACACGTCAGCTCAGGGTCGGGGGAGGCGGGACCAGGAGGAGGTGGGGCCGGGAGGCGGCTGGACTGAGAGGCTGAGGGCAGCTCAGGCCAGGAGGGGTGAGCAGGAGCACGAGCCGGCCCCGGTGGGCCCGGGGCCAGGGAGGGGCCAGCCGGGCAGCCCAGGGCCGAGGCCAGACGAGCGTCTGGCTCTGCTCTCTCGGGAAGGCGAGACGCCAGCGGAGGCGGCTGCTGGTCTGGCCGGGAGTCGTGCATGCTCAGGGCTCCCCTCGCGCGGGGAGTGGCCTCGGGGAGCAGGGCACCCCAGGGGCTCTCGTTGCTGAGGGGCTGGCTCTCGCACCAGAGGTTTCCGTTTGTCCGGAACAGTGGTTGTGCTCAAGGCGCAGGCTGTGCGCGCGCGGCCCTCTGGGCAGGCAGACGGCAGGAGAGCCCCGGAGCCTCAGCGGCGTCTGGCTCAAGGGTCTCCGCCACGGCGGTGCGGCCGGGTGCAGGGCAGGAGGGCGGCGGGGCCCTGGGCCCTCTGCCCCTCTCCCGGGCCTGCTGCCTCTGCCCGCCGGGCCCAGCACCACAGTCCGCAGCGACGCGGCCCTGCGTGCTCAGCACCCACAGCACACCCGGGCGGCCCAGCGCCCACCGTCGGGCGCACCGAGCCGCGCCCCAGCGCCTCCCCCCTTCGTCGTCACTCCCCCGCGCAAGAGCCCTGGGAGGTCCCGGGGAAGACCCTGGATGGCCACCAGGGCAGGGCGGAGGAGGGGGAGGGCCTGCGCCTGGGTCACGGGCCAGTGTTGGAGGCAACGTTACGCTCGGTCCCTGACGGAGGAAGCTCAGTGCGGCGGGTGGCGCTGGCTCCGTCCAGAGCCCGTGCAGGACCTCGAAAAGTGACGGCCACGGACAGGCGACTTCCTGACTGGACACGTAAAGTGGTGGCTGAGCTGGCGTCCACCGGGGCAAGAAGGGTCCCGCAGAGGCGCAGGCCGGCTCAGCACTGGCCACACGTGCACACACATGTACGCACGCGTGCACAGACACACATGTGCACACACAGACACGCACACAGACACATGCACAGAGACACAGACACGCACATGCACGCTTATGCGCACACACGGAGACACTCAGACACAGGCACGCAGACACACATGCACACACAGACACATGCCCACACATGCACACACACACAGCCTCAGATGCTCAGGGCCCGGTGGGGGTCCGCAGACACTGTCCGAGGGAAGAGCAGGCTCCCCGGGCTGGGAGACCGGCCAGGTATCGCCTGCTCTCCAGCCGGCCGCCCGTGGGAGGAGGGCTGGCTACAGGCGGCTGGCCGCTGGGCTTGTCCTCTCCCAGGCTGTCCATTTCGCTGCCTGAGTTCGGCCGAGTGGGCCCTTTCTTACCTGTGGTGCTGAGCCCCAAACCCCTAGAGCTCGGGAGGAGCTCGCGGAGGGCCCTGCCCAGCGCTGGCCCATCCGCAGCGGCCCGAAGCCAGTGGCTGCAGCCGAGCGCCGGGCAGGCAGCCGTGCCCGACGGCTGTCACAGCCAGCAGCAGAGGGGGCGCCTTGTCTGCGGCGCTTGTCCAAGGTCTCCTCTCCCCTGCAGGCGATGGAGCCCCACAACGCGTCTGCTGTCACTGAGTTCCAGCTGCTCGGCTTCCAGAACCTTCTCGAGTGGCAGTCCCTGCTGTTCGCCATCTTTCTGCTAATCTACATCCTCACGGTGGCGGGGAACGTGGTCATCATCGCTGTGGCGAGCCACGACCAGCGGCTGCGCACGCCCATGTACACCTTCCTCAAGCACCTGTCCTTCCTGGAGGTCTGGTACACCTCCACCGTGGTGCCGGCGCTGCTGGCCAGCCTGCTGTCCGGGGGCCGCGCCATCTCCTTCCCCGCCTGCATGGCCCAGCTCTACTTCTTTGTGTTCTTCGGGGCGACCGAGTGCTTCCTCCTGGCCACGATGGCCTACGACCGCTACCTGGCCATCTGCAGCCCCCTGCGCTACTCCCTCCTAATGAGCCCCGAGGCCTGCGCCAGGCTGGTGGCGGTCTCCTGGGCCACGGGGGTGGGCACGGGGGTGCTGCCCTGCCTGCTGATCTCCAGGCTGGACTTCTGCGGCCCCAATCGCATCAACCACTTCTTCTGCGACCTGCCACCCCTGATGCGGCTCTCCTGCTCCAGCGTCTATGTTACGGAGGTGGTCATCTTCGCCCTGTCCGTCGCCGTGCTGTGCGTGTGCTTCCTCCTCACCCTCGTGTCCTACGTGCTCATCGTGGCCGCCATCCTGAGGATCCCGTCCGCCTCCGGCCGCGCGAAGACCTTCTCCACGTGCGGCTCCCATCTGGCCGTGGTCACCATCTACTACGGGACCATGATCTCCATGTACGTGCGCCCCAATGCCCACCTGTCCCCTGAAATCAACAAGATCATTTCCGTCTTCTACACCGTGGTCACCCCACTGCTGAACCCCGTCATCTACAGCCTGAGGAACAAAGACTTCAAGGCGGCCGTTAGGAAGGTGGTGATGAGGAAGTGCGGTGTCTATGGCCTCGGCACCAAGGGCGGTGTCTTGCTCAGGTGAGGACACTGGGCGGGCCACTCGGTGCGGTCAGGAGCCTCGCCCGCCCGGGCGCTCGCAGGCTGGGCGCTTCCTCTGCCCCTTGCTGCCCACGGCCCGAAGATAAGCACCTCTGCCAGGCCCTGCTGGCTTCAGCGCCTCCTCTGCGGGGCCTCGACCATGTGGGAGCGGGGTCCATGTGCCCCCGGTCCATGGCAGCTCCCCTGAGCTAGTGAGGCCTCCTGGACAGAAAAACACCTTTCAGCCGTGCAGTGCCGTCCTGGAGACACACCTGGGGCCACCAGTGCTCGGAATGAAAGCATGGCAAGGGGGGCCGTGGAGTGCTCGGGTCACCCCGGTGGCCAGGCAGAGCGGAACAAGACTTGTAGAATGCCAGAGGTTTGTCCATAGTAACTTAGACTTTGGGGTGTTTCTGTTGAATGAGATTTAAGAAAGGAAGGAATGGAGAGAAGGAGAGGGTAGGGGACTGGTGAAGAGGGTGGGACGGAAGGCAAAGTGAGAAAGACAGAAAGGGAGGGGGGAAGGGAAGGGAGTAAAGAGTTGGAAGGGGAGGATGCAGAGGGGGAAGGAGGGGGAAAGAAAGGGAAGGTGAGGGGAGGCGGTGGGGGGAAGGTATGTGAGGGGAAGAGGGGGAAGGGGGGGAGGAGGGAGAAGGGAGAAGGGAGAGGAGGAGGAGGAGGAGAGGAAAGAGTGGGAAGGGAGGGGAGGGGATTACAAGCTGTTGTGACCTCTGGGTATCAAAGACTGTACTGTAAAAGGTTTAAGTCCCTCTCCTGACCCTTTTGGTTCCGCCACACCCAGAGGCCCTCGCTAGCCAGCCTGCCCCATTCCATCCATCTCACGGATATGGCCAAGCCCCGGTGTCCCTGTGCTTGGCAGCCGTCTGGGGGCCTGGGGAGGCCGTGATGGGGTCTCTGCCTCAGTGGCATCTCCAGCAGGCAGGGGAGAGAGGAGGGGTGAGTCTTCAGCAGTCACGGCTTCCCTCCTATTTGCGGCTAGGCTGGAACAGTGGCGTGCCCCTGCTGCGGGGGCTGTGCTCGAGCGCCGGGTCTGTTGCCCCCACGGTAGGCGCTGACTTGGCCTGAGGAGCACAGAATAGGCGCAGGACAGTCCGTGCCTGCGGGAAGGACTGAGGCGGGGCTGGCGGGGTGCTTGGGGCCCGGGGGGTGCAGGTGGCTGGTCTGGGCTGGGGACATCCATCCTGAATCCTGAATGCTGGGGAGTCAGGATAGGGTCCTGGGGTCCCACCCACACCTGACCCCTGGTGGTGCCTGGACCATCCCACGCCTGCCCGGGTTCTGGGGTTTGTGCTCTGCTGCCCTCGGGCTTGTGATTCCGGGCGCAGGCCCTTGGGGTGTTTTACCCGCCTTCTTCCAACTCTGAGTTTGCTCCTCCTCGAGGGAAGAGGAACGTGACATTGGAGAACTGATGTCAGGACTAATCATGGCTTTTGGGTTCAGATGTTGGAACGTGCTGGTGGAATAGAGGCAGTCGGCAGGAGGATGGGAGAGCAGGTCAGGCCAGCATGGCCGCCCACGCGAGGCTGTAAGACAAGAGCCGCCAAAAGATCCCAAGAGGCCCAAGGCCAAAACCAAGGCTCCAGCCCCTCGCAGGCAGGGCCCGACGCAGCACCGGGCAGTGTCTGTCCGCCCACCTGCAGGAGCCCTCGGGCCCCAGGAACAGGCCACGGTGGTTTCACAAACAGGGAGACCAAGAGCTCACTGTGGCCACACGAGGCGGCTGCCTCCCCCGGGAGCGTCAGTGATGGTCACCACTGGTCGCCAGAGGTGCTGGGCGACGCCGGGCAGCAGGGATGGCCGCCACTGGTCCCGCAGAGGCGGTGTCAGAGACAGCCAGTGGTCACAGCTCTGTGACTTGTTGGCCAACCACGAACCAACCACAGTCTTTGGGACGCGAGGCGGGGCCTCTGGGCTCCTTGCAGGCAACGTCAGAGGCCCCTCCCTGAGGCCCCTCCCTGAGGCCCCTCCCTGCAAAGGTCTTCGGCTTCTCTCCTCCTCTTCCTCCTTCTCCAGCTTCTGACCCTCCTGTCTAGGAGCCTCTCCCAGAGCCTGCCAGCCCCGCTTATAGCCTCCTCAGGGTGCCCCACCCACACGTCTGATTGGACCATTTTTCAAACCTGTGACTGATTGGACCATTTAGCACCAATCAGCTCATAGCTCACACCTGATTGGCCCATTGCATGATCGGGAAGAACAGGTTGCATAAAAGGGCTCTGCGGCCCACCTGCCACCACGGAGTGTGGAGCTGCAAGGAGAGACCAGCGCGAGATCTGGAGACAGGCCCGTGCTGGCTGGGGGCACCGGAGGGGCCTCCTGCTCCGGCCGCGCCGTCTCTGCCCGCTGCTGCGCCTTCGCTGTTATCCCGTGACTCGGAGTGGCCCTCCGTGTTCTGATTTACTGCGCTTATGGAAAGTGAAACGGGTCCCTTTATTACGGACGGGTAACTGCACCTGAGCCCACGCACGCGCACGCGCCGGGCTGCGGCTCCGGGACTGGCCACGCTCCTCCGCCGTCCGTGTCGCGTGCAGCCGCCAGGGTCCCTCCGCCGCCCAGCCCACGCGGGACGGCGACTCCGAGTCCGCAGGGAGCGCCTGCACAGGAGCAGCGGCGAGCAGCGTCCCCGCGCCGGCCCTGGCCCGACCCCGCAGTGGCCGCCGGGGCTCCGCCCGCTGGGGCGCTCCGACGGCCGATGGTCCCCCGCAGCGCCACCGCAGGGAGCTCCTCCGGCCGCGGCCCAGAGCAGCCGGAGCTGAGGGACCCAGGGACTCCGACTGTGCGCTGACCAAAGGCCTCGGAATGTCCAGGGAGAGCACAACCTCGGCGCTGCCCATCCCCCACCCCAGGCCAAATTTGGGGACGTTACCCTGAGTGGCCGCCTGGGGGCGCCGCTGGACGGGTGTCTAGTGCCGGAGGAGCCCTGGCCTGGCCGAGGCGGTTCTGAAAGGGGCAAAGGGGCGCTGGGCTCAGCACCCCGACTCCAGTCCCGCCTGCACCGCGCTCCCTCAGCACTGGGCGGGGGCGGGGCTGGGGCCGTGCCTCAGGTTGGGGGGTGACCCAGGGACTCCAGGTGGCGCCCTTGGGGAATCCAGATGCGCTGTCCTGCTCAAGCTGCGTCCCGGGGACCCTCCGGGGCTGCAGCAGGCACGGGGTCCCCCAGGCCCAGACCCAGGGCTGTGGGCAGCAGGTGCCCCCCCACGCCCTGCACAGAGGAGCCCGTGAGGCCACTTCACCTGGGCCAGGTGAGCTGCAGGGACGAGCGAGCGCCCGGGCGCCGCAGGCCCAGGGTCTCCGTGACAGGGTCCCGGGTGCTGTGGCCGCTGGGGCCACGGGCTTGGCGTCCAGCCTGAGCCCAGTAATGGCTGAGGCCCCGCCGTCCGGCCGACGGTCACTCAGTCCCGCCGTGATCGCAGTCCGTGCCCCGGCTCCCCTGGCGATCGCTCGGTGCCTGCAGGTAACCCAAGGACCCGAGTCCGCCCCGACCCCTCACTGGGCGCGATGTGGGGGGTCACTGCAGCCCCCAAAACCCAGGTCCTGGCCTGGGCCTGGGCAGGCGGGTCTGTGTGGACCCCGACTCCACGGTGGACCTGCCTGGCAGGACGTGGCCGGGCTGTGGGCTCAACCCCTCTAACATGAGTCTGCGCCGCACTGTCCCCCAAATACAGAGGGTGTTGGGGGATCCGGCCGTGCCGCCTTCTTCCTCGGGGCCTCCTCACCCCGGCCGTCAGCCCCCGGAGCCAGGCTGGGCCCAGCGCGTCCCCTGTCTGAGGGTCCTCGGCCGGCCTGGTGGCCCCGGGGTCGCAGGTGGTCACAGCGGACCTTCGCCTGCCCCGCAGCCTGTGGGCCCGCAGCCTCCGCGGGCTCGGCCCTTCCAGGCGAACTGCTGAACCAGCTAGGTGACCTGGCACGCAACTGGAACGACACAGCTACCATGAAAGTTAGGCGTGATGTCTTCGAATCCTGGACGTCACCGCGGAAGCAAAGTGCAGTGCAGGCAGCAGAGAGGAGCCGGGCCAGAGCAGGTGACAGTCACAGGGCCTTTCGCCGTCCACATTTAAATCCTCCTGAAATTCTTTAATGTCCTTCCGTCTACGAGAGTATTATTCTGTTGCACGTAAGCCCAAGGGGTTTTTCGTGTCAAGGTTCGTGAAAACGCAGACGCTCTGGTGAGGCTTCTCCTGATAACGTGCCCGACCGGGGCGTGGTCCTTCGACTCCCGCCCGCTCTGGGAGTTGAATAAACAGGAGAGACACCCTGTGTGTGTGTGAGACGCCACAACGGCATCGTGGCTGTTTCCGGGTATTAGGCCTGAGGTAGCTACAGCTCCTGTTGCTTTTTCACCTTCGCAGCTTGTTACGTTCTCTTTCATGTGCCAGAAATTCCTCCCAACACGTTTTTGTAATTCTGTAGAAATTAAACTGCAAATGAAATCAACGTCCTTGTTTCTAAGTGCCTCATGGGTCGGGGTGTCCAAGCAGCCCTCCAGGAGCGTCGTCGGGCAGGTGAGACCCCTCAGACTCTAGCTGGGGCCCTCAGGCCTGAGTTACGCTGTGAGGCCCCACTGACCGGTAAAGGGGCCTCTGACCTGACGCTGACCGCACCATGACCAGGGGGGCCTGGCATGACGGGGAGGTGGCTTTAGAGACTGAGCTGACCAGTGGAGAACATCTGCGGACCCTGGATGGGTCCATGCTCTCACCTCCTCCTCCTCGAGTCTCATGCTTACCTCCCTTTGTGGGGACGAAGGAGTGCAAGGTTCTGCGAAGGTAGGTAATTGAAGGTAACATATGAATATAAAATATTGCAGCACAAATTGGAAAAATTCCAAATAATTTAATAACTGCAAGAGAATGAATCATGATACGATGTGGTCAAAGATGTAGATATATTTTGAATCCTTTAAATACATATTTAAAATAATGAAGTATATGTTGACACATATCTCTTCCTGGGCCCGCTAAAAGACTGTCTTCTTCATTTTGTAGCCTCACATGCCCTGAGTGGTGGAGTTAGGAAAAACCCAAGTTCGTGTCCATCAGTTGATAGGTGCCCACACCTATCTTCTCTCTAGTGTAAAGTTTTTGAATTTCCACTTGACTCTTAGTTCATCAAAATATGTAGGCGTGAAAAAGCAGAACTTTCTGATTTTTAGCAATAAGTATTTTTCATTTCATCTGGAATTTATTACAATCTAATTCCGTTAATTGGTTCGATTTTATTTACTACCCAAAATACAGCATGCTGAACGCTAAAATGCCAATTATGAAGCAATAATTTTCACAAACACCATAAATCATAATCTTCTCATGTGATCAATGTACTAAAACTCATATTTTTGAGCTCATTAAATTGAAGGTGAATATATTTTCTCTCACTGAGACTCCTCCAGGATGATACGCGTGTGGGGCACTGAGAAATTTGTGCACCTTCAGAATTTGCCAGTTTTCATTACTTGTAAAATAAATATTTCAGCTGCTGCGCGTCCCCAAATCTAAAATGGAAGCTGAAATCCAAACACCTTCGCGTCTGAAGAGCTCTCTTCTGGGAACCGCTCGAGGACTGAGTACCTGCGCTCCCGGCGCCCGCTGCCCGTGCAGCCTCTCCGCCCCAGGGTCCGCGCTCGGGCGGAGGGAGCGCCCGACGCCCGCTCCGTGGTGCGGCGCGTGCGGCCTCTGCCTCTCGCCGCCAACCCTCGTCCTGCTGCGCCCGTGACGCGCGGGCCGGGCCGGGCTGTCTGACCTGCGGCTGGCGCCTGCGTGCTGGACGCTGTCCAGGGCTCCCTGCGCCGGGGACCTGGTCCCAGAGGGACACGTTTGCTGTGTTCACTGTCCTGTGGGTGTCACAGGTGCGCGTCTCGGTGACAACAGTGCCCTAGGTGGCCCGAGGTGAGTTTGCTAGTTGCACCTTGCGGACAGGACGGTTTACTCTTGCCCAGGCCCCGTCACCCCCACCGACCTGCCACAGGTGGACCCAGGTGTGTCCCGGCGCAAAAGCTACTTGAGCCACATCCCCAGGGAGCTGGAAGTCAGGGTCCCCACCGTGCCCCCTTCAGGGAGACCTGGGAAGACGGGTGTGAGGGGATGGGGCGGTGTTAGAAGCAGGAAGCAAGAGGAAGAAATGAAGAGAGTGAAGGAACAAAGGGGGAAGTGGGGAGGAAACAGAGAAATTCAACAGGTGAATGAGCCGGGGGAGATGACCAGCTCTTCTGAAAAAAGGCTTGCCTCCTGTCTCTTTAACATTGTTCGCTCCTGCAAATCTGTTCCGTTTTCCACACCTGTAACTTTGCGTTTAAATAAAAATATTGTTACGTTTGAGTAACTTTGCCCTTGATCTTAACCAAGACGGAGAGGGTCAGGGTTTCTGGCTGTTGTGCTATTACATCGCTTGGGTTTTGCCTTCATGATTGCAGGGACTTCATAGCTTTGGAAAAATTCATTTTATCCATTTTGAGTTCATTTGTGTGGTGTCAGATGTGACCTAGTTTTCCTTTCTGCACGTGGCCACCCGGTGCCCAGCACCATGCACTGACGGGGCTGTGAGCGCCAGCGCGTGCCCTTGGGTCTCTGTCAGAGAGTAACTGTCCAGGGAGAGGTGGCTTCGTTTCTGGGCTCTCACTGCTGTTGCCTTGGTCTGTGCGTCTCTTTCTGTCCCAGCGCCGTGCTCTTCAACCACTGCGTACCTGTGGTGTACGCTGCAGTCTGGAAGTGTGATTCCTCCATTCTTCCTCATTTTTGGCAGGATCGTTTGGCTGTTTGGGTCTTTTGTGATTCCACGTGAATTTCAGTCATGTTTGCGCCGGATATTTGGAGAATGCCACAGGCGCGTTCGCTGGGATTGCACCAAGCCCGTGAATGGCTCTGGGCAGGACGGCCATTCCGGGACGCTCCGTCTCCCAGTCCGTGTGCAGGGAACCCTTCCCATTGCACGTTTCTGTCTACGGGCCCTTCACCTCCTGCGTTAGGTTTGCTGCTAGGCACTTAATTTTGTGATTGTAAATGGGGTTGCTTTCTTCATTTCTTCCTCTTCCATCTCATTTTTTTGCATATTGGAAAATAGCTGATTTTGTAGCCTTCCCACTTTGCTGACTCTCCTCTCCTTCCCTCTCCCTCCCCTCCCCTCCCCGTCCCCTCCCCTGCTCTCTCTCTCTCTCTCTCTCTCTCTCTCTCTCTCTCTCTCTCTCTCTCTCCTCTCACAGGCAGCTGTGTGAAGGGTGCCCGTGCTAACTATCTCCAACTTGGGAAGGATTTTCCCAACGTGTAGTACATCAAATATAACATTCCCTATAAATATTCATTATTCCTCAAATATAAAGAAAAGAATAAAAAGCGAAGTGAGAACACTGGCACTGCCCGGCCTCAAGGTCACTAAAAGCTACTCATCAGGGTAATGTGGCCGTGGCAAGCCGACATGCAAATGCATCGCCCCAGAGACCGATGAGCCCGGGGTGCACCCGGTAAGCGGCGCTGACTCTTCACAGGAGCAAAGCAGCAAAGCGTGAGCGCAGTAAGAGGCAGCGGCTGTCCCACCAGCAGTGCTGTGAACTCGACTTAAAAACCCAGACACAGGCAATAGAGCCGCCAGGAAACTTAAGTGACAATGGACCGTAGCCCTCCTGGGAGCACAAGAGCAAAGTGTCCGGAGCGTGAGGCAGGAGAACTCCAGACGCCGGGAGGGCTGGGGCTGAGAGCTGACCCCTGGCCCGGCGCTGAGGACGCCGTGGGGCCTCTGATAATGTGCACTTCGGAAGAAATCAGACTGCGGGAAACGGACTGCCAACGATGAGCAGAGACGCCCAGACAGGAGGAAAGCGTCCCAGGAAACGCCCTGACCAAAGCCCCTGACACAAACCCACAAAGGCTCGAGACAGCTCCCCAGAGTGACCCGACCAGCCCTAAAAATGGCTCTGTGACCGCAACGGACTCCTCGCCGCTGGAATAACGCACACGTCGACCCAGCACTTGGAAGTCGCTCCACGTTTTATGTCGTCAGAAAGTGCAGATCAAACAACAGTGACACGTCCCTCGTGACTTGAGTGTCCCCGCAGGACAGGAGACAAAGGCCGACGAGGCGCAGCGGCGGGCGGGCGCGGCCGTGGGCAGGCTCGGGCTGTCCCTCCAGAGCTGACCGGCTGTGCACAGACGCAAGGGATCGACGCTTGGGCCACCAGGGGAGAGGGCAGTGCCATCGGTGTGTGCTGGCTCTGGGGCCACAGCACTGGCGGGGAGCTGTCCCAGCCGCAGCAGCCGGCGGGGCAGGGGAGGGCAGGGCGGTGCCCAGAGGGCGTCGGAGCAGCACCCGTGAGCTTCTCACAGTCAGCGTCTCTGCACGTTTGTCCCCCAGAAGGCGACGGCCCAGGCGAGAACCCGACGCGGGCGACGGCCCAGGCGAGAACCCGACGCGGGCGACGGCCCAGGCGAGAACCCGACGCGGCGACGGCCCAGGCGAGAACCCGACGCGGGCGACGGAGGGACGCGCGGCAGCTCCCCGGCCTGGAGGGTGAGACGAGGGGCGGCCGAGACGGCTGCTGCGGGCCGCGGAGCCGTTTGCAGGTTCGCAGGCTGGAAGGGGACTCTCGGCGCCCTCCCGGCCATCACCTTAATGCATTTTAAGATGCTCTAAAAGTCGAAAAGTTTTGAGATAAATACTCTGAAGTATCAGTGAGTAAGTGTGTGTGGGGTCTCCTGCGAGAGAAAAGCAGGCGGAGCCACTCCTCTTCGTGAGTCCCCGTCACCAGTCTCCCCACGCCGTCTGCACGGCCTGGCTCCTCAGACTGTAGATGACGGGGTTAAAGGTGGGGGCACCACTGTGTAGAACACAGAAACGACCAGGTCAGACGCGGACGGAGTCCCTGAGCGCGGCTTCAGATGAGCAAAGAGAGCAGAGAACACAAACAGCACCACGACCAGCAGGTGGGGAAGGCACGTGGAGTAGGCCTTGGCCTTCCCTTCTCGGGACGGAATCTTCTTGACGGCAGAGAAGATGTGCACGTAGGAAATGACGATGAAGATGAAATAGCAGGAATCAAACACCACATTAATGAATATGGGGACAAGTTCACTTACTAAATATTCTGAGCAGGAAATGGCCAGTAACTGTGGGACATCACAGAAGAACTGGTGGACCACGTTGGACCCACAGTAGGACAAGGAGAAGGTTCCAACTGTGTGCATCACAGCGATGACACCACCACTCAGCCAGGACACAGCTGTGAGCTGCACGCACCTGTCCCTGCTCATGACGACATCGTAGTGCAGGGGGTGGCAGACGGCAGCATAGCGGTCAAGGCTCATCACCATTAAGAGGGTCAGCTCTGCACCTGTTGAAATAATCATCTTGAAGACCTGGGTGACACAGCCAGGGAAGGAGATGGAGCTGCTGTGCGTCAGAGAGTTGGCGATGGACTTGGGGGCCGTGGCTGAGATGAGGCAGAGGTCGGTGAAGGACAGACTCCGCAGGAAGAAGTACATGGGCGTGTGGAGGTGGCGGTCCAGGGTGGTGATGACGACGATGAGCCCGTTCCCCAGCAGGGCGCACAGGTAGGCCAGGGAGAAGAGCAGCGGGTGCAGGAGGCCCATGCTCCCCCGGGCGGGGAAGCCCAGGAGCAGAAACTCTGTCACCGCCGTGAGGTTCCTGCCCGCTGGCACCATCACCTGCATCAGAGTGCACAGGAATGAAACCCCGACCGGCCCAGCCTGGACATGCGGCGCTGTCTGCACGTGACCAGCGCTGTCCTCTCACGCTGAGCACTCTGCGGCCTGGGGCGCGTCCTCGGCCCACAGTGACCTCAGCGCCTCTCTGCTCGGCCTCTCCAGCGCCCGCGGATGCGAGCCGCCATGGCCCCCACCTGCGCTCGGGCTGAGGGCAGAGGATTCCGCGACCTCCCCGAGCAAGGTCTCTTTCCCGGCTCGCGACCCCACGCTGGCACCTGTCCTAAGCCCGGCCACCCCTCCTCTCCTCACCCCAGGTCAGCGCGGCTCCCGAGCCGACCCCCAACAAGCCTCAGCACAGACGGCCAGGACGCCCCCATCGGCCGGGGGCTCAGCCCCCGAGTCCTGCACAGCCTGTGCCCGGCCGGCCCCAGCCGCTTGCGGCCCAGCGGACACTGCGCTCCGAGTCCGTCCCCGTCGTCCCCACAGGCCGGGCGGCTGTGCTGGCGCTGGCCGCGTTGCTGCGCCTGCCTGCCCCTCGTCCTGCCTGCGCGGGCCAGAGGGGACGTCCTGCTCCGCTGGCCGCCGCCGTCCCGCCTCCCTCCGCTGAGGAGCCAGGACTGTGTGTCCTGCAGCCCCTTCCCAGGCCACGGCCTCGGCCATGCGTCAGTGCTGCAGGGAGCTCGTCCCCCAAGGTCCCCTCTGTCCCTCCAGACCCCTGCGGGTCCGTGCCGGGATGGGGCAGCTCGGGCTGAGGCGGACGGTCAGGGGTGTGGGTGTCCCTGCCGGTCACAGGGACCCGGGTCCCTCCCTGTGCAGGTCTGTTCATCTCACCGGGCCCAGCCGTGAGTGGGGACGTCTGGACGCGGCAGCCCTGCCACACCATTCTTCTCTCCTAAATGTTATGCTCGATCCCATGGTGATGGAGATAGGGATGTTCTGATGAAATTTTGTATTTTGGATGAGTGAAAGAACTAAAATTAAATAATTTGAATAGGGTACACACATTTTTAAAATAAAATGACCATAACGAAGCTCATGCTACTTCAGTCAGTTAAGAACCTCTTGAACGAGTCACGACACTGGATCGTAGATGTGCACGTGCGTCTCTGCTGTGCGCTCAAGCACTCAGCCTCTGTCTACAGAGCCCAAGCAACAAGTACAGATCTAAACACTTCTGTAAACATACAGAAACCAGCTGCCGTCTCTGGGGAGAAGTCAAGGTATAGGCCGCACGGCTCGGAGGCCTCTCAGTACTTTCGCTGTGTCACATCGGGGCCTGGACGTTAACGTGCCCTGTGTTCGCACTTAACTTCTCTTTTTGTTTTATCTTGAGTTTCTTCCTTTCTTGTTCGCTGTCCACTTCTCTAATATGATTTTATTTGACATTTCCACACTTTAAAGTTACTGTGCTAAATGCTTCAATATGCCAGTTACAAGTATAGAACTTCATTATTCTCATGACTACGCTAAATGATGTGAGCAAATTATTATAATCATATAAAGAAAGTGAGGAACTATGTTTCTCCCATTGGAAGTCACGAGGGTGAGGCTTGCGTTCGAAAACGAGTGTGTTTTGTGTTGGGAATAAAATGGTCCCTTTAGATTTTATTAGTTTTCGTTATTTGTACAATAGTGATTTCAAGAAACTATTGTGTTTCTTGAAATCTAAGATGAATACATTGAAATCTAAAAACTTTAATATCTGAAATGGATTTTCTTGAAAACCCACTTGGCACAATACCTCTGATCTGGGACGAGGCTCCCGCCGTCCTCCGGCGACGGCTCGGTGTCATGGCCCTGGGACAAGGGTGGCTCAGCCCATCTCAGTGACGCCTCCGAAAACTCGTGGTTTTCAAACCTCCGAGTCGCTGACATGCAGACAGAGACACGGGCCCGCGGGCTCGGCTGCTCCCGTCTCTGTGCTCCCGGGCCCTGACGCTACCCTCGGCTCTTCCCTCCTCAGGGGCCTCACCCCGGGGGACCGAGCATCCCTGGTCCCCATGGACTCTCAGTGGCGTCCCCGTAATGAGCCTCCCGAGTGCTAGCGCCATCGGGTCTCCTGAGACTTGTTAATGGTTTGCACTTGCACACACAGGCCTGTGATCCATTTCTTGTTTCTTTCATCCTCTGTCGTGCCTCCTGCAGTGTCTTCCAGCTGTGGGCCCCGTGGTCAGAGCTGCTGATGAGCCACGTTACCAGGGGCTGGTAAGTCACCGTCAACCACTGTGCCCTTCAGGGGAGATCCAGGGGTGGGTGAGGGGGATGGGTGTGGACCCCAGACTCCCTTGTTCGCCAGGCTATAGTCTCGGTGCCCAGAGTTCTGCTGGTCAGCTCGGTGTGGGTTAGGCAGGGGCCTCTCGCCAGGGCCAACGTCCTGGTAAGGGGAAGGCGCCGGGAGCCTGTTTGTTCAGACAAGTGCAGAGGGTCGTGAACGCCGGATCAGCAAGAGCAGCCGAAGCCCTCGCTGCAAGGAGCAGGAAGTTAGGCAAGAACAGGCGACAGCTCAGCGGCACTGTGGGCCCAGGAGCCAGCCCCTGGTCACCCGCCCTGCCCACCTCCTGACAACGCACCCCAGCACTCACTCTTCACACGCTCGCCGGGCCTTCTCTGGACCAGGTTCTGAATAAAAACAAGGCCGACGGGGCGGCTGCCTCACTCCCTGTTGGCCCTCCAGGCTGCTCACAGCTCACAGAACTCTACTCTCCCCTCGTCCCACCGGTGCCCACGAAGGGACAGGCGAGGGAATGGTGGAGGCGGGTGGAGGGCGAGAAAGACAAATTTGGAAGAACTGAACAAGAAAGGGAACAAAATGGATCTTCTAAAATGTGAATTTGTTTACATCACTGAAAAAAAATATTTTTTGCCTTTTCATTGTAGAACACTGCATTTAAATTTGGGACAGAGATTAAGAAAAATAAATTGGAAAATGACTTTAAATACACATGAGCTGAGCACACCAACATCCACCCAAATAAGAATTTCTTACCGTGAGTGGGAGAAATGGGGGTGGCGCGCCAGCCTGGCCCAGCAGCCAGAGAGGCAGGGAGGGCGCCGCCCTCACTCCCAGCCCGGCCCCAGCTCGGGCCCACGCGGACAGAAAAGGAGTTTCAATAAGCTAGAGGTACACAAGGTTGTGCACCAGAGGTCACAAACACTCTCCTCTCTGAGTGCTGGTGTCCTCCTCAGCTCCTTCCCACCTGGCTTATATCCTCTTTCAGGGGCCCCACCCACAAGTCCATGGGACCATTTTTCAATCCTGATTGGACCATTTACCCGACAGCCCATAGCAGCTCACACCTGATTGGTCCATTCTATAATCCAGGAAGTGCACTTTACATAAAAAGGCTCTGAGGAGCAAGTGCCACAGCTGACTTGTGGTGAGAGGCGGGGTCCTGGTAACAAAATTCTGATTGGACCATTGGCACCAGTCACTTCGTAGCTCATACCTTATTGGTCCATTCTGCGGTCCAGGAAGTGCACTGTTACATAAAAGGTCTCTGAGGAGCAACTGTCACAGCTGATGCGTGGAACCACCAGTCTTGCCGGCGCCACCTCTGAGTTCTGGTGTGGCGGCACGGCAGCCCAGCGGGGTCTCCCAAGCTCCTCTCTGTCAGTGAAGCAGCCTGCTGTGCTGACCCCTGGGGTCAGTGCCCAGTACGCACCGGGCCTAGCCGGGGCCCACACTCTGACAGGTAGCTGTCCCTGACCACGACCCCTTCTGTCCTGTGGGCAGCGCCCCTGCCCTCCACACCGGCTGTCCTGGGCTTGCCCCGCTGGGCCTGGTCCCAGCCCAGTCCAGTCCCCTTCGTCCGTGGCACCCCACCTCTGCCCCCACCCACAGTGGGCTTGCGCCTGCAGGCGGCCTGTCCCTGACCCAGGGCGGCCGGGCGGGAAGCAGCACCGGTCATCAGGGTGGGACAAGCTTAAAGTGACCCGAGGGCTTGGCCGAGGCGAGGCCTCCCTGGGGACGGGCAGGTGAGGGCTGCGCTCCGGGGCTGGCGGTTCCTGGCAGGGGGCCGGGGAGCCAAGCACCTGGCTTCTTGGATCCCCACCCTCACGCCCGCCAGCAGTGCTTCCGGCCCCTCTTGGAGGCTGTAGGTGTCGGTTCGGGCCTGGTGGGAGGGGTCCTGACCAGAGGTTGTCCTGGCCTGGCCTGAGGGGCACTGGCCGCAGGAGCCGTGGCGACGGCTGGGCAGGGAGCAGGCTGGAGGGTGCCTGTGGCCCCGCCTGGGAGGAGTCGCCAGCGAGCACACCCCGACGGGCCATGCTCCCCAGGGGCCATGCTGCGCTGCCCGCCGAGCCCCGCGGCGGCGGCTGCTGGTGAGAGCAAGAGCGGAGATGGACGCGCCTTCCAGGCCGGACGTCAGCGCCCAGGGCCTGGTGGGTGCTCAGCTGCAGCCGGACGAGGGCGAGTGCGCGGCGCTCAGGCAGATGCCCAGTTTGAGAGTGACTGCACCCAGCGAGGAGCCCGCTCCCCTCCTGCCCTCCTCCCCGGCCCTCCACCTCCACCTCCTGCTCCCTGAAGTCTGCGCCCCCAGCCTCGAGTGTGCAGAGGGGTCTCCAGCTCTGCCTGCACCTCCAGGTGGCCGCGTCCCCCGTTGTGCTTGGGGATGAGCGCTCTGTGCTTCGCGACCCTGCCGACCCTGCTGACTGCCGCGTGGCTCAGATTGAGCACTCCGGTGCGGGTCCCGAGTGGTCTGCCAGCTCCTGCCCGGCCGCACTGTCACTCCTTCGAGCTGGTGGCCAGGGGCTGCGGACCTTTGTGGGAACTGGACCACTGGCGGCCAGCCTGCCCAAGCGGTGCGCCCTAGGCCAAGCACTTTGGTGTCCCCAGGGCGCCTCACAACCAGCCCCAGGGCACCTGTCCCGGAGCAGGGCCCTGGAGTGAGGGACTCCGGCTCAGGGGTTTCCAGCTGCTCCCTGGATGGCAGGAGTGTCCTGGCGGCGCCCCCCCACCCAGGCTCACAGCAGGGACGAGAGGGGGCGGAGGAGCATACCCCACTCAGCCAGGGCCAGGGCCGCCGCCCCCGCCAGTGGGATGTGGACCCACATCTGGGGCCTGCCACACCTGGGCCCTGGGGTGGGCCAGTGGGGCATGAGGGTCCCTCTCCCGAGCGCTGGTGGGGGCCCCGGGCACTCGGGCCCACACAGGAGGAGGCTGCTGAGTCTTCACGTCCTCGCTTTAACCCAAATTCTGAACGTGTTGTATCCAGATTTGTCGTCATAAGAATCACAGTGCAGAGCTTCCTGGTGTGCACGGGGTTGAGCACCACACTATGAAGCACCTGCAGCCACTGCAGCAGGACTTTGATCCCCGGCCAGGGAGGGGCCCACAGGGCGCAGCAGACCCCTCCTGTCTCCCCGCTGCTCCCCTCAGCTGTGTACTTCAGTCTGCCTGTTCTGCTCCCCACTCTGTCTCTGGGCAATCTTCTCACTCCCCGCACCTCTGGCCTGCCCCAGTTCTTATTTGTATAAATAAGTAAATCTTGGGAAAAAAAAGAAACACAGTGTAAACTCCAATCGATCCACTTTCTTTCTTACTCAATAAAATATTCCATAGGCATGAGTCAGTTATTTATCGTGTCTTTGAAAGTATAAGCTAAGCATTTCAGGTCACCAAGAAAAGCCAGAGCCACAGGTGCTGTCTTCTTGGCAGTCTTTCCTGAGTAAACGCCTAGCCTGCCCCCCACCCCATTCATCACACCTACTGAAAGGGGACAATAAAAATCCCGTTATAAAAGCGGCCTTCACAATTCCTCGCAATATCACAGTTTAGTGCTTTGTAATTGAGAATTTGAAATCAGTCTCTCAGTCTAACCTTTTTTTTGCCTTCAGCGGATTAGTTTTATGGAACCGTATTGTGCTCCAAGGTCTCAGCCGAGCTGGTAAGTGTAAAGCTCCCCAGCAGAGTTTGTTTCCTCTGGTCTCTTGTGCATGACATCTGACATGAACTCTACAATAGCTTGTTTTTGCTACTTGAGAATAGTTCAAAACTCAGTTCAAAATTCTCACGAGCATTTGCTTTATCGATCCGAATTCCCAGACAGACATACCAGTGGGTGTAATGACGTTAGCCAAGTGTCTGGCCCTTTCCTGTCTCTTGAGAGACCTTTGAGCATCCCATGGCTGTGAGGTGTGGTTCTGCGTGGAGAGTGCTAGAAGCTGACCTTCCTTCCTTTGTGGCCATTTTGACACTTTAGAGGTTGGAACCTGTGAGTCAGAGGTCATGAGCGTGTTTGTAAAAAAAAAAAAACCACACCTTTTCTCAACAGTAATAAAGTGTTTTTAAAAGGCATTTCTGCTCACACGTGTTAGCTTAGCATCAGACCCTCGCGGCCTTGTCTGCCAGCGCGACGCATGAGAACCTCCACGCCTGACTGGGTCAGGGACCCGGCGAGGGCATGTCCCAAGCACACTCTCTGGGCACCCAGTGGGGGACGGTGACTCAACCGTGGCTTTGAGCCGGGCCACACCCGGGGCCCCCGAGGCAGGTCCTGAGGCCGCAGAGTCGCAGGGGAGGAGCTGCCGTCCGCCCTGCAGCCGCAGGAGACCCCCCACGGCGCTGAGCACCCAGGAGGCTCGTTACCGGGGCGCCACTGCGAGCCCACGGGGACCAGGGACACTCGGCCCCTCGGGTGAGGCCCCTGGGGAGGGAGCCGAGGGCAGCGTCAGGCCGGGCACAGAGACGTGAAGTAGCCGAGCACTTGGCCGCGTCTGCCGGGTCAGTGAGCGAGGCCTGGACCAGACCCGGGGGCCAGGAAGCCAGAGGGCAGCAGCGGCCAGCCAGTGAGGTTTGCTTTCCTGCTGTCTGAGAGGGCAGAGTGTGGGGCAGCAGATTTGGAGCAGCTGGGGGGTCACACCAGGCTGGGGGTTCTGCCAAACAGTCTGGGAAACCGTGGGTTTTATCACATTTTTCATTTTTATTTAGCTTGATACAGCAGCTTCTCAGGGAAACCAGGCGGCTCTCAGGGCGCTGGAGAGAGTCGCTCGTCACGCGGCGGGCCGGGGCTCTCTGAAAGCCCGAGCGGAGCAGACACACAGTTCATGCAGCTGTGCGGCGGCTTCTCGCCCCACCAGGCGCCGGCCTTGTGTGCTGTTGGGACGGGCGCTGGGAAGCGCCCAGGAGCCCTGCTGGCTCCGCCCGCCCTCCGGGCACCAGCAGCCCCCAGCAGCAGCGGGGTCCAAGCTGCACCCCAGCAGCAAGCTGGGCGCATCCCACTTGGCCTGAACTGCCTTTGCCAGTGTTAGGTTCAGTGTGAAGCAATTACGTTATTTTTGTGTGTTTCCAAAGGTTAGGCTGTTTCTTTAATGGGGTGATACTTGCTGACAGAACTGCCTGCGCTCAGTGTATTTTACCTTTCAGAAGACCCGTAGTGACTGTGTTCACCTTCTACGAAAACTGATAAACCCCAAAGGTGAATGCATAGTTAGTTTCAGAATGCCATGTGGTCTGGGATGAGTTTCTAAGAGAGAAAACACATTTTTTCTAGCGTAACATTATGATCTTGAATGCATTTATCATTTTAAAGTACTCTGATTTATGGCATATTTTGCAACTATTGTATCAAAACTATGATGTGCAGCTTTTAGCACTTTGAGGTGAAAGTGTATAAATGTTAAAAAGTGTATAAATGTTAAGTGAAATCACATTTAATGGAAATATTTAGGAAGGAGTGAAGAAAAACTGAAAAGGATATTTAAAATAATTCTGATTGTTTAAAAAGGGAAAGTTACACATTTTCATCTGTAAAATATTATGACATAAATGTGAATCAGATAGAAATTCATAAGCTTTTTGAGGTGATATTGATCTTCTAGTTCTTTCACACCAAAGTGATAGGTGGAAATTCTATCGATTATGGGTGTGAACTTGTCATTTGTTAATGGCACAGCAACACCCATATATAAAATGTAATTTCATCAATATAGATGTGTCTGAACGGTGAAAAGGTTTTACACAGTCTACAACAGGCACTACTTTTATTTTCTTGTTTTCAATAAAGTAGCAAAAATTGTTCCTGTAGTCTCCCACACTTATCTATATCACTACATTCTCCTAAAAGCCCTGCCTTCGCCAGGGCCTGTCATCCCCACAGACGGAGGTGAGACAAGACTGGGGAGGGGGAGGAGAGTGGGAGGGCTGCCGCGTCCAGACGTCCCCACACAGCCGGGCCCGGTGAGATGAACAGAACTGCGCACGAGGGACCGGTCCCTGTGGCCGGCAGGAATGCCCACACCGTCCGCCTCAGCCCGAGCCGCCCCCTCCCGGCACGGACCCGCAGGGGTCTGGAGGGACAGAGGGGACCGTGGGGGACGAGCTCCCCTGCAGGAGGGACCGTGGTGTGACCGCAGCCAGGAGACTCTGGGGACACGTGATCTCTGGGTCCTGAGATGCGGGGAGTCAGCTGCGAGGGGGAGAGAGGAGACGAGGGAGCGGGACCGGGCAGTCGGCGGGAGGCACAGGATGTGGGACCTGGCAGAGGCGTGAGAACATGTAGTCGTGGGCTCTAAGCACAGATCACTCAAGTCGATGTCGAGTGTCCAGTCCGGAGCCAGGCACACAGGGCCCACAGCGCCGTCTCCTGCCCACACTGTCCCCAGAGCCGCTCCTGACCAGGGCTTTGCTGGGAGCAGGGATGCGCCTCTGGGGAGGGTGGAGGGTGTGGGTTCCGTCTCCTCTGGACTGCAGAATGGAAACCTCCCAGAGGTTGCTGGGCTGAGACGCTGTGTGTTAGGCAGGAGGTGGGAGCGCGGGACCTGGGGCGGCAGGAGGGGCTGGCAGTCGGCTGTGGGGTCAGTCTGAACGGATTTGTGTCGCTAGTTGAAATGTCCTCCTTCCTGCTCCCAGGTCTTACATAATGAAGGCGTGTTTCTGGATGCTGAAAGCAAAAGGCTCACCGGACAGCGAGAGACACGGAGCCCTCGACTGCACGCCGAAGAGTGACTGCTGGCAGCTCCCGTGACTGGCCTGCAGGCACCATCCAGACTCAGGCCGAGCTGTCACTTATGCTTTATTCTGCTGGATATTTTTACACAGGCGATGGCTCCAGCAGGCAGGAACCTCACGGCGGTGACAGAGTTTCTGCTCCTGGGCTTCCCCGCCCGGGGGAGCATGGGCCTCCTGCACCCGCTGCTCTTCTCCCTGGCCTACCTGTGCGCCCTGCTGGGGAACGGGCTCATCGTCGTCATCACCACCCTGGACCGCCACCTCCACACGCCCATGTACTTCTTCCTGCGGAGTCTGTCCTTCACCGACCTCTGCCTCATCTCAGCCACGGCCCCCAAGTCCATCGCCAACTCTCTGACGCACAGCAGCTCCATCTCCTTCCCTGGCTGTGTCACCCAGGTCTTCAAGATGATTATTTCAACAGGTGCAGAGCTGACCCTCTTAATGGTGATGAGCCTTGACCGCTATGCTGCCGTCTGCCACCCCCTGCACTACGATGTCGTCATGAGCAGGGACAGGTGCGTGCAGCTCACAGCTGTGTCCTGGCTGAGTGGTGGTGTCATCGCTGTGATGCACACAGTTGGAACCTTCTCCTTGTCCTACTGTGGGTCCAACGTGGTCCACCAGTTCTTCTGTGATGTCCCACAGTTACTGGCCATTTCCTGCTCAGAATATTTAGTAAGTGAACTTGTCCCCATATTCATTAATGTGGTGTTTGATTCCTGCTATTTCATCTTCATCGTCATTTCCTACGTGCACATCTTCTCTGCCGTCAAGAAGATTCCGTCCCGAGAAGGGAAGGCCAAGGCCTACTCCACGTGCCTTCCCCACCTGCTGGTCGTGGTGCTCGTTGTTTCTATGGCATTCTTTGCTTATCTGAAGCCGTGCTCAGGGACTCCGTCCACGTCTGACCTGGTCGTTTCTATGTTCTACACGATGGTGCCCCCCACCTTTAACCCCGTCATCTACAGTCTGAGGAACCAGGCCATGCAGACGGCCATGGGGAGACTGGTGAAGGGGACGCTCACCACACTCTACTATAGGAGATGAGTTCATCGCTCCATATGAGACACTTATTTCACAATTTTCTTTACTGTCCTTTATATAGTTCTAATACATGTAATTCCACCCCATAATTCTATTTTTTTCATAATTTTAAAAACATACTCTTATTTGTAAATTACAGTTCAGACGACTGATTAGTGTGCTGCTCATACTCTATCAGCATTGACTCTTCTCTTTTCAATACGTAGTGTCTGCTGACAGGTGTGTATCCTGCTCAACTGAACTCCAGCTGCTTCTGCTGTTCTCTGTCCTATCGCTCTGGCCTGGAGCTGCAGTGATCGCTTCCACCTCAGGCTCTAGCAGACGTTCTCTTCCTGGTCAGTGTCTCCGTCTCTCCGGCCGCTTCCCCTCATGTGCTGGACCCTCTCGGTCACGCGTGTGATCTTGACCACAGTATAACAGAGGTCCCTCTACCGGTCAGAGGAGCCTTCACAGTGTGCATAAGGCCCGAGCATCCACAGCTAGAATCTGAGTAGCATCTACTGTTGATAAGGATGCACATGTGACCTGAAAGAGACCCTCCCATAAGCACACTTAGTGCGAGGTGGAAACCAGAATAAGAAAGTTCATTTCATGGGCAGTAGAATTACTGAAAGTCACTAAATGTGTTGGGTAGGAATTTTTGACGAGCAAATGAGAACTTTACAAGCTATGATGGTAAAAACAAGGTAATAGCTAGTAGCCTACCTCATGTCTAATATTTCCAAAAACAGTTATGACTGCCGTCATCACGTCACACCGCACTTTACAGGGGTGTCTATCCCCATTTATTTAGTTACCCAGAGTGGGTGGGCATTGAAGGAAAGTGTCTGGTCAGCATGTTGTCAGGAGAAACCTCACCCAGAGTGTCTGCATTTTTATAAACTCATTGAAAGAAAAACTCATCAGGTTTGCGTACAATAAAACATTACTATCATTTAGTGTAGACGTAAAGACATATGGAGCATTTGAAGAAGATTTAAATTTGGGAAGGTATAATGTCACTGTGTGCCACAGACCGTCTGGTTCCATCTCTGCTGACTGCACTGAGCCCTTGGCTTTCCGTCTGTGGCATCTAATATTTGACAGTTACACACCTAAATATTTCATGATGAAGTGAGTGTTGTTCCAGATGGATAACAGATCATTTAACTCATTCTCAAACAGTTTGCCCTGCTTGGCACCGGTCAGTTTGACCTTGCCTAGCCTTGTGATTTCCATGTGGGCACAAGGTAAATCTGGAGACTGCCAGGAATCTTAGAAAATCATAAACTATCAATCTGTGAACTTCTAGGTTGACAACGTGATACTGTTATTTTAAGTGATTGGCATTTTTAATTTTTCCACCAATAAATGACTTTCTTAGTATTAAAACATGGTAGTGTTATAGGTTACTGGTATAAAGTTATGGTATATGATGAGAATCCAATGTATATATTGAAGTAAGAACCTGAATCAGGGCATTAGGACATTCACTGAAACTGTTGCCAAATTTGTATAGCATCAATAAAATATTTAAGTTAATGAAATTTAAACATCTCAAGATTGTATGAATTTTAACATTTAAGCACAATTAAAGTTGTTGTGGACAACATGGTATTATACACAGAGAACTCTAAAGATGCCACCCAAAAAACATTAAGTAAGGCACATAGTATAGTTGGAAGGTTATAAAATCGATACATGAAAGTCAATAAGCCTTCTTACATGCAAAAAATGAACTAGAAGAGGAGATGTTAAAAAACAGTCCTACTTATAATCACAAAATTAGTACCTAGGAGTAAACCTAACAAAGGAGATAAAGATACAAAGAAAATTGTAAGACATCATTAAAATAAGTAGGACACAGAGAGAAATGAAAGATACTGCCTACTCATAGATTGGAAGTATCAACATTACAAAATGGCCATTCCACCTAAAGCAATTTACCGATTCAATGCAATCCAGATGAAAATGTCAACGGCATTATTCAAAGATGTTAAGCATATTACTAAAATGCATATGCATATGGACCACAAAAAGTCAAAACATTCCTAAAAAAATGAGGACGATTGGAGAAAGCACACTTCCAAACTTCAGTCTATACAATAAAGCTACAATAGTTAAAACAACATGGTCTGGGACACAAACAGACACCCAAACCATGGAATATAACTAGAGCCCAGAAATAAACACACATCTAGATGGGCAGTTCATCTGCGACGAAGGAGCCAGAGTGAGCCCTAGAACAAGGAGGGGGTGGTGCTGGGAAATGCAGACGCCCTCAAGCGATAGAATGAAGTAGGTCACTGCCTCACACCACACACAGGAGTAAACACATTCAATGCCTGTTTCCAAATACACTAAGTCGCTGTAATCATGAGAGCAAACCCTGATAGGACACCGTTATAGAACCCTGATAATCTAGTGTGTTAAGGCTGAAAGTAAAATCATTCAAACACAGTAGCAGTCCTAACGTCAGCGCGGTGTGATAGGTGCTGAAAATGGAAAAGAGCTGCAGGAATACACATTTTAAGAGACTAGCAGAAATTTCCTTTTCAGAAGAGCTGGTAATTTTACCCCTGGTCATTCACTGCTGCTGCACTTCTACTTGTCTTCCTCCCCACACCGCCTCCCCCTTTGTTCCTTCCTTCCTGTCTCCATTTCTTTCCCTCCTTCCTGCCTCCACCATTTCCTCACCCTCCCCTCACTCCATCTCTCAAGGTCTCTCCATGAAGGGCACGCGGGGCCAGAGGTGACCTCTCTGTCCGGGGCTCACTACAGTGATGTCCTGTTAACAGTGATGGCGCCGAGCAGAGTGGACACAGCACCTGACGAGCGGAGACTGCAAATGGGATGAATGTTCACCTCCACAGAAGTGTAAACCAAACCCAAACTACGTCTACACACGGAGTGAAATAATCACTCCCTGAGATGTGCCACCAGCGCCGCCCACTAAGCAGGCTACAAAACGAGGGCACGTGTCCCTCTGGGACCAGGTCCCCGGCGCAGGGAGCCCTGGACAGCGTCCAGCACGCAGGCGCCAGCCGCAGGTCAGACAGCCCGGCCCGGCCCGCGCGTCACGGGCGCAGCAGGACGAGGGTTGGCGGCGAGAGGCAGAGGCCGCACGCGCCGCACCACGGAGCGGGCGTCGGGCGCTCCCTCCGCCCGAGCGCGGACCCTGGGGCGGAGAGGCTGCACGGGCAGCGGGCGCCGGGAGCGCAGGTACTCAGTCCTCGAGCGGTTCCCAGAAGAGAGCTCTTCAGACGCGAAGGTGTTTGGATTTCAGCTTCCATTTTAGATTTGGGGACGCGCAGCAGCTGAAGCCCCCCTCGTGCAGACAACGAAAACTGGCAAATTCCGAGGGCGCACAGGTGGCCCGGGGCCCACGCGCGTACGTATCATCCTGGGGACGCCTGCGAGGAGGTATATTCACCCCCAGTTTGCAGCGCTGTGAGGGTGCTGGCTCCGGCGCGTTCACAGGCAGGAGCTGTGGGTTGGCGTCTTGCCAGTCGCCGGGCACAGCGGCGTCTCAGCCTCGGTGCGCTGGGCGTGCTTTGGCGCTGGGTGAACTCTCAACAACAGGAGGAAAGAGGTGGAAGGGAGAAATCCGGGGGATAAATATAATACTTAATGTGAAAACTCGGGGTGTCACGGCTTTTGCCTAAATATCACGAGGGACATAGAGTCGAGCAAATTTCTGCACTCAGAGCAGCAGCGGCGGCCGCCCCTTGGCTGCGCTGGAGAGGCTGTGTGGACACGGCCTGTGGGCTGCGCTGGGCTCTCCTCGTGCCACCGCGGCCCGGCGGGCACCCGCAGGAAGAGGCACTGCCCAATGTGCTCACCATGACTGTTCCTGGACCACTCAGAAACTGTCGACGTCTGGGCCACCTCGGCTCTCATTTATTTCCTGTTTTTATCAGATCACGCGGAGGACTCTCGTCAGTGTGTTGCAATGTTATACCCAAACGTTAGTTAAAGATCCACGTTCACCAGGACTCGCCCTACCAGCCCACAGAGGAGGTGAGGACGAGACTGGGGAGGGGGAGGAGAGCGGGAGGGCTGCCGCGTCCAGACGTCCCCACACGGCCGGGCCCGGTGAGACGAGCAGACCTGCGCACGGAGGGACCCGGTCCCTGTGACCAGCAGGGACGGCCACACCCCTGACCGTCCGCCTCAGCCCGAGCCGCCCCCTCCCGGCACGGACCCACAGGGGTCTGGAGGGACAGAGTGGACGGGAGACCTAGGGGACGAGCACCCTGCAGAAGGGACCGTGGTGTGACCGCAGCCAGGAGACCACAGGAAACACGGCCCTCCCGCGTGAGGGCTGGAGCAAGGGCCTTTCGTGGGAAGTGACAGTGACGAGTGGCGGGTCGCGGCCACACTCCGACATGGAGAGCGCGGGGTCGGCGGTGAGCAGAAGCACGAGGGCTGTCACGCAAACGGCCGCTTTCAGGGGAGCGCACGGGGAGCGCGGCTCCCGCATGCCCACCGAGCTCCTCACACACGTGGACGCACCCATGAGCCTGGCACGGTGGTGCTGCCCCTGACCGCCCTGCGTGGCCCCTGGGAGGAAGCCCCGCCCTGCCCTGCCCACGGCCGCCGCCTGCAGCACGGCCCTCCCGCCTGAGCGCTGCCGGGGCCCCCAGCACGGGTGGGGACGAGCCGCCGAGCGTCCCTGCGGCTGGGTGTGGTGTTCCCGTCTCTGCGGCTACGACGACGCGGTGGCGGAGCTGGGTCAGGCGGTAAAAGCGCACCGGGGCGCGCTAGGCCCCACTCTGTCCCTGGAGGGCCCTGCGCTCGCACCGCCCAGCAGGACAAGCCCCTGGTGCTCCGCCTGCACGGGCGCCGGTGTTCTCTGCGGCCCCGAGGGGCTGGCGCTGGGGTGGCCGTGCGTTGTTGCTGTCTGTCTCACGTATACATGTCCACGGCATCGACTGTAGTGCCTGGACGTCCCGGCACCGGGGCACCACGCAGCCTCACCTCGGTCCCTGGTGCTCTTCTGCTCATCCCAGTCCCTCCCCACACAAAGTGCCTCTGGCTTGTCTCTGTGTCTTGTTCTGTTGTGTTATGATTCTTTTATTGTTCTTGTCCTTGAGCCCTTTTGGCTCCTCTGTATCCTTCCTAAAGGTGAGGCCGTCCAGTAGTTACCTGCATTTCTTGATGGTGTGACGCGGCTCTTCGCGCTCGTGCCCTGGACGCTGCGTGGCTTCTGGTGACGCGTCTGTCCTTGCCCCATCTGCTCAGTCGCCTCCGTGCCTGGGATGTTGGACGTGTCCTGAGGCGCCTCAGCTCGGGAAGCTCAGCCAGCGTCTGCGTCTCTATGGTCGTGCGCAAACGAGAGAACTCACCGGGCTCACTACAACAAAATAACACTGCAGTTAGTGTAGCCGCCAAGACGCAAAGGTTGGAAGACTTAGATCTGGTGGTGAAAGGCCCCTGAGTGTCACCTGCCGTCTGACCTCAGCTCATCCCCTCTGGCTGCCTGGACTTTGCTTTTATGGCCGTGACACCGATGCTTGAAAACCTCAGACCTCAACATTTCACCCAAAGCGCCGTCCCGCTGGCTGTGAGTCCTTGACGTGTGTCTCGGGCACCCCGGCGGGCCGAGCCAGGCAGCCGTGCCCAGCCAGGTGAGGGCCCTGGGCGCGGGCGTCCGGGCGCCAGGAGCGGCAGAGGACAGCGCGTCTCGGCCTCGAGCTCCTGGGCCGACGCCTGCCGTGCTGTGACCTGCTGGGTTGGGCCCCACTTCTGTCCTTCTGCTGGCGAAGAACTTGCGCTGTGCATGCTGACGTGCTGGCTCAGGGGGAGGGCGAGGTCTGGAGCCCGCGGTCTGCAGAGCAGCCAGCAGGTGCCCGCCGGCCACGCTGGCGCGTTGGTCACTGTGCAGCGTCCCCCGTGTCCGCCCTGTGGGCAGACAGAGCCCAGAGTTTCTGCTGCAGTCACACGGGACAGCGGCCCCCAGCTCGGAGCCTCCCTACTTCCTAGTGCTGGCGCTGACCGCGTCCCCCGCTGCTGAGCCACTGGCCGGGCCGGCCCGGGCAGCGCTGCCCGTGGGAGGAGCCGCCGCACTGACCTCCGCCCCACTGGGTCCTCTGCGGGCCTGTGCCCTCCTGCTGGGCAGCGACGCTGCAGCCCAGACCTGAGCGCTTCCTCCAGGGCGCTGGAGCCAGCTCCACGGCCTCCCTGGTGCAGGGCTGAGCGCCACACTATGGAACCGTCAAACTGTCCGCAGCCGCTGCAGCGCGAGTCCATCCCCCGGCCAGGGAGTGACCACAGGGCGCAGCAGATCTCTCCTGCCCCCGCTGCTCCCCTCAGCCGTGTGTCTCAGTCCATCTGCCTGTTCTGCTCCCCGTTCTGTCTCTGGGGAGTCCTCTCGCCCCCACACCTCTGGCCTGCACCCCTGACTTGTGTGCATAAATAAATATTTTTGTAAAAGTCTCAATGCTGTTTCGTTCTTATTAAAACTGTTTCTAAAATCTGTGGACAAAAAAAGTCACAAGACTCAAAACAGCCTTGATACAGTTGCAAATGTCTGGGTGAGGACACCGCTTGATTTCACAACTGATACAAATCAGGGGAGCAAGACAAGGTGCATTTCGTAAAAATGGACAAACCCGTGTAATACAATCAGAAGTGTAGACGGAAGACGCTTGTCTGTGCAGAACTGACTCCCCACAAAGCCCGGAGGCCGGCGCCGCGGGGCCTGCAGGTGTCAGCGCGGGGTGGCGTGTCCTGTGCCCCGCGGGAAGGTGGGAAGGAGCCCGGCCGGCCCCGGCCCGTCCAGGCACCGCCCAGCACCACCGCGGCCCCGCTGGCACCGGTAGCCCGCAGCGGCGGCGTGAGCGGGAGAACCGCCACCCGAGTCCGGCGACCGTGCACCCACGGGGCGGCACAGCGGCGGGGCGCTGCCTCGGCTCTGGAGGACACTCTGCGGCCGGACCCCGCGCCGGAAGAGATCCCTCCGCGGAAAGGGCGCAGGTGTGCCCGGAGGAGGGCCTCGCAGCACCGGAGAGCACCCCATCTCGCGTCGCCGGGGACGGTGGGGAGCCAGGGAAGGGCTGCAGGACGCGCCCCACAGGCTTCCTCGCCAAAAGGCACCCCAGGGTGCCTGTCACGCTGGGGGGCTCCGCGGGGGTGAGTGGGGCGCAGGGGCAGGGAGTCAGGAGAGGGTCCCGGGCTCCCTTTGCAGCGGCCGGAAGTGGACCCGTGGGGGTGGTCAGACTGTGCTGTGTTCACACGATGGGGCCTGAGTCAAGGAAATCACCGGACAGAGGCAAGTCGCCCGTCCCGCTGGGTCACCTCGTAAGTCCGTCCATGGAAGGAGCAGCGCCGGGACGCGCGTCAGGGTGAGTCTCAGAGTGATCTCCCTGAGGGCCCCGCCCACAGAGGGCCCGTGACGCACTGGTCACCTCACAGCAGCCGCCAGGGAAGGAAAACCTGCAGCGGCCTCAAGACCCGGCTGCTGCGCGGGGTCCCCGCCCGGCCACTGCTGGGGGACTTCACCCCAGCCCCCGGCAGCGACGCCCAGGCCGCTGCAAACAGGCCTGGTACCGACGAGACCGTCCAGCGAGCTGGACTGGCTTAAAGACAAAGCCGGCGCCGCGGGCCGGACACGCGTCCACGCCAGCGCGGGAGGAGGCGGTCGCGGTCTGGGCTGGCGGCGAGCGGCTCTCCGGGGCCCGCTGCACAAAGCGCCCAGTGTCAGGTCCGTGGCGGGCGTGAGGAGCCCGCAGCGCGCCGCAGCCCTCGTCGGGTCTCGGGTCTCCTCCTCCTGCGTCATCCTCCGCGCTCTCGCTTCTGCTCACGGTCAGACAGCGCGATGATCAGCGCTCGCCGGCCCTGGGGCCTCCCGACTCGCCCCGCAGGAAGGCGGCTGCACCCGGGGGCGTCCGGCGGGCGCAGCGCAAGCCTCAGGCCGGCCCCGGCGCGAGCCGGCGCAGGGCGCGCTTCACGTCCTTGTTGCGCAGGCTGTAGACCAGCGGGTTCAGCGTGGGGACGACCACCGCGTAGAAGACCGAGACCGCCTTGCTCTGCTCGGGCGCCGCGGCCGCACCCGGCTGCGCGTACACGAAGAGCACGGCGCCGAAGAAGAGGCTGACGCCCGCCAGGTGCGCGGCGCAGGTGGAGAAGGCGGCGCGGCGGCCGCTCTGGGTGCGGATGCGCAGGATGGCGGCCAGGATGGAGGCGTAGGACCCCAGCACCGCCAGGAAGGTGCCCACCGTGATGGAGCCGCACAGGTCCAGCAGCACCAGCTCGTTGAGCGCCGTGTCCGAGCAGGACAGGGCCAGCAGCGGCGGCACGTCGCAGAAGTCGTTGACCTCGTTGGAGCCGCAGAAGGGCGAGCTGAAGGTCATGGCCGTCTGCGTGGCCGCATTGCCCAGCCCGCACAGGAAGGAGCTGGCCACCAGGCGCGCACACGGCCCGGGACATGCGCGCCGAGTAGCGCAGGGGGCTGCAGATGACCAGCACGCGGTCGTAGGCCATGGCGGCCAGCAGGAAGGCCTCGGCCGTGCCGAACAGGGACAGGAAGAAGAACTGCGTGGCGCAGCCGCCAAAGGACATGGAGCGGTCGGCCCGCAGGCAGTCCGCCAGGGCACGCGGCGCGATGGTGGACGAATAGCAGACGTCCAGCGCCGACAGACTCTGCAGGAAGGCGTACATCGGGGTATGCAGGGTTAGGCGGGTTGGCGCCGATGACCACCACCATGCCGGCGTTGCCCAGCACGGCCAGCAGGTACAGGCCGAGGAAGGTCAGGAACAGCAGCGCCTGCGTGCCCGGACCGCCCCGGAACCCAGCAGGACGAACTCCCCGGCCTGCGTGAGATTCCCCATCTCCTGGCGGGTGAGCACGGCGAGGGCGGGCGGAGAGGGCGGGGCGGGACGGAGCGGAGGGGGAGCAAACGCCAGGGGCGCTTCGGGCTCACCGCGTCAGAGCAAAGGGGGCTGAAGGCTGCGAGCGGCCCGGAGGACAGTCCGGTTCTGGTCCCGGGCCGCCGTCCTGGGTCCATGTGCCTGGGGAAGGAGGGCCCTGGGGGAGGCAGGCTGGGTGAGGCCACGCCCGGTTCCTGCCTGTCACCGGCTGTCCCCGCCGGTCACCAGCTGTCCCCCATCTCCACGGTCAGTGGACAGACCCTGCAGCTAGCCCAGGCCATCACTTCACGTCCCAAGATTTGGGCCTTAACTCTGAGGCGCTCCCACCGGCGCTTGCCCCACGCTGTCAGGGCCCCGCCCGGCTGAGCTGGGGCTGCCGGGGAGCAGGACAGCTCTGAGCCCTGGGTGTGCGCCCGCCCTGTTGGCCGTCGCCTGGAGGACAGGGTAGCCCGCCGTGTCCACTGCTTTAGCGACACTTGAGCTGGCCACGCAGATGCAAGTCCTCAAGTAAGCGCCAACGGTTACTGCAGTCGTCACCGGCTCCCAGCCCTCAGACAGTCACCCCGTCTTCACTGGCTCAGGAGCCCGCTGGCCACAGCCCAGCACATCACGAGGGCGGCGGCGAGGGCTGCACTCAGCCACCCCCCGCTGCCCGCCCCCGGGCCCTCAGACTGGCCACCCCCTGCTGCCCGTCCCCGGGCCCTCAGACTGGCCGCCCCCCGCTGCCCGCCCCCAGGCCCTCAGACTGGCCATTGCCAGATGGCCATGTGCTTTGGGCTTCCCTGGGGCTGTTGTTATTTGCACCCAGGCTCGCCCTTGGTCCAAGGAGAGGACACGGCAGTGAGGCTAACCCTGGCTGTTTCTGGGTGCGGATGGGAAGTGGACGGTGGACGAGGCACTTCTGGGACCGGGCCTGCCCGTGCTCTCCGGGTCTGGGCTGAGAAGCTGGACAGACACAGTGTCCCTAACGGGAGGAGCGGTGGCCCAGGCTGGCCGACGCCTCCCGCCTCCCACCTGCTACCCGTCTGAACTGCGGAGTCCACTCCGGAGGTGCCCGCAGCCTGGTCACTTCACAGAGGGCGGGGACCCGGCGGGCGGAACAGGCCGAGGCCGAGCTCGGCAGGAGAGCGGCTCGAGCCAGGCCGTCCCGGCTGCTCCGCGGGAGAGGGGCCCCGCCACCCAGGCCAGCCGGTGCTGGCTGCCGGGAGCCTGGAGGTCTGCTTTAAGTCTGCGACGGCTCCGACCGGCCCGCACCCCTGCCGTGGGCCGCGCCCAGCGGGTCAGAGCCGCTTGTCCGCAGACACCCTCCCGCAGACCCGCCCCTGGGCGCCGCTCAGGGGGCCAGAGCGCCTGGTGCCCCAGGGGCAGAGCCGAGGGGCTCGGCGGGGGTGCTCGCGGCCGTGTCCTGCCCTGTGCCGCCCCACCCACCTCCGCGGGGCTGCCCTCCACCGCTGGCCGCTGCAGCCGCAGGGAGCAGGCGCCGTGGGCGAGGACAGCAGCGGGGGCGCTCGGCGGGGTCCTCTCCAGGTGGCCCCACTCTCCGCGGCTCCGAGGCGCGCTCCTGCTGCCGCCGCGGCACCCCCAGGCCTGCTGGGGCGCGGACTCCAGGCGGGTTATAGGGCCGGCTCCCCCAAGCGGCTCCGGGGCTCTGGGAGCAGACAGCAGCCCCGCGGGCCCGGGAAGACAAAGAGGCCGTCTCCAGCTGCCACCTGACTGCGGGGGCTGCCGGGCGGCCCGCGGGGGCGACGGGGTGGAGGGGCGGTGCGCACACCCCAGGGCCCCACTTGGCTGAGAGGCCGGGGGTGAGACACGGAAACCCCGCAGCAGCCTCCAGAGGCGCGGGAGGAGCCAGACCGCCCGAGGCGCAGCCCCCACCCCTCGCGTCCGGTCCGCTCCGAGCGCCGGCGGGCGCGCTGCTCTGGCGGCTGGAGACGGCCTTACTGCCCGGAAACGGGGCATGGGCGCAAAACCGGCTGTGCCCGCAGGGGTGCTGAGACGCGGGTCGGGTGCGACGTGGCCCAACAGCGCAGCCGCGTCCCTCTGTGCCCGGCGCCCTGACACGCGGGAGGACCTGGGCCCAGGGCGGGGCCGGGGCAGCAGGTGGCTGGAGCCGCACCGGGCTGACCGGCACTCCTGCCCCGCCCCGAGGGCACCCCAAGGGCCGCGCCTCCTCCTGCGTGGGGGCCAGGGGCTCCCGTGCACTCGGTGCGGGGCGCCCAGCACTGGAGAAGCCTGTGGGCAGACAGGGCGCCGGCTGGACGGTCACCGCGCCCCTGATTTCAGCACCGCCCGGGGGTGGCCGTCGGAGGCCACTGAAGCCGCGAGGCTCCGTGGCCCGGGCGGGCGGGGCTCCCCTGTCCGCAGACACCCCAGGAGCCCCGCTGGTGGTCGGAGCCTGAGCCGAGGAGCCCAGAGATGTGCAGAGACCCAGGCGGAGAAAGGCGGAGACGGTGGAGCGGGGGAGGGGGCGCCGCAGAGCCGGCGGGGGCGGGCGGCGGGCCGGCCACGCAGGCCGCTCGGGCCTCAGTCTAAGGGTGGGCGGGCGCGGGCGCCCCCGGCCGCAGCCTGGCTCTCGGACCTCGGCCAGGGCAGGTGTCTGGGGCCGGGGGCCAGAGGCTCTGCTGGCCGCAGGTGCCCAGCCCATAGGCGCGCCCCGCCGCGCCCCGCCGTGCCGCGCCCCACCCCGCCGCTCTGCGCCCCGCCCCGCCCCGCCGCGCCCCGCCGCGCCCCGCCCCGTGGAGGGCCCCACTCCGAAGAGGCTGCTTCGCCCTGCCCCCAGCCGCACCTGGACAAGGGCCCAGGGGCCAGGGGGCCGCACCTGCTTGGGGTCCACGCGACGGCCTGCCCGGTGGAGACCGGGACAGACCCGGGGGTTCTCGAGTCACCGTCTGCAACCCAGACAGGAGCTGCCCCAGAGTCCCCGCCGGGCGCGCCCCCAGCGCCGAGCCCGCCGGGCATGTGCCCACGGGGGGCCACTCTGGGCAGCACAGGGCCACGTGCTGAGCAGGGGAAAGGGGGTCCGCGGCCCACAGCGCTGGCTCCTGCTCCCGGCTCTGCTGGCTTCTTCTCCAAAGGAGGGACAGTGAGTCCAGAGGCAGGTGATCAGCCCAGGCTGAGCCGCGCCCTGGGCGCCAGGTGCAGGGAGAGCCGGGGAGGGCAGGGAGGGCACAGGGGAGGGCTGGGGAGGGAAAGGGATGGGGCACAGGGGAGCACGCAGGGATGGGGTGCAGGGGAGGGCACAGGGCCCCCATGGGGGAGGGCGGGGGGGCGGGCCTTCTGGCTCACACCCACAAGTAAGCCTGATGCCCCCAGACCGGCTGCTCCTCCTGCCTCTCTCGGCTGCGGGGCGCAGGTCGTGGCTGGTCTCTGACGTCGGGCAGGGAGCCCAGGCCCAGGCTCCGAGCGAGGTATGTGCTGGCGCCTTTCACGGTCAGGGAGAAATATCTGTGGTGCGGGTGGGCCCAAAACAGAAAACCGTTGACGGCTGTTGGCTGGTCCGGGCGGGAAGGCGCCTTAAGTCTGGCACCAACAGGACGTGCCATGGGCGGAGCCCCCGCGCCCCCTCCCTCCGCGAGCCCTCAGCCCTCTGGGGCCGGCTGCTGCCCGGCCACGGCTCCCAGCTGCGGGCCTCTCCCGCGGGCCGGGGGTGCCCGGCAGAACCCAGGCGGCAGCCCGGGGCGCGGGCGGCTGTTGCCATTGCCTGGGCGAGCCTGGTCTGCGAGGACCCCTCCTGGAGAAAGCCAGACCGGACCGGCTGGTCCTGGGCCTCAGGCCAGCCTGGGGGCTGCTGAGCAGTGACCGTTAGGGCGGGTCTCGGCCCAGGCCACGGGGGACGGCGTCCGACAGCAGGGGCAGAAACGAGCGCCCGCACCGGGCCCAGGCTGGCACCTCCCCGTGTCAGAGCCTTGGCGGGCGCAGAGGGGACAGACTTGGGGGCTGTGGGCGTCATGCCCACGGCGGAGGCCACCTGGGCAGCCCACTTGGCGAGGGGTGACAAGTGGCCAAGCCGCTGCGACAGGGACAGCAGGGGACAGAGGCTCTGTGCTCCCAGGCAGGACGCAGGTGGGCGCCCAGGCCGGCACGCGGGGTGGGGGTGAAGCCAGGCCCGGGACTGATGCAGAGCAGGCGCCAATGTCCCCTCTGGACCCGGCGCAGCTGCGGGGCCCCGGCCAGCAGAGGCTCTGCCAGCCTGGACGCACGTGTGGCTTGGGGGCAGGGAAGGCTTGGGCTTGTCGTGGTCGGCATAGCCCGTGGTCACGCAGGCAGGCCATGGCCGAGGCTTCCCGTGTCGGCGGGAGGCAGGCAGGGACTGAGGCTCTTAGCAAGTGCACCCCCACACACCTGCACAGACGCGGTGCCCCACACCCCCGCACATGTCCCTGCACACCTGCACACACCTGCATGGATGTGCAAACGCCTGCACACACCTGCACAGATGTGCCCCACGCATCCACACACACCTGCACAGATGTGCCCCATGCACCCGCACACACCTGCACAGATGTGGTGCCCCACACCCCCGCACACGTCCCTGCACACCTGCACACACCTGCATGGATGTGCAAACGCCTGCACACACCTGCACAGATGTGCCCCACACACCCACACACACCTGCACAGATGTGCCCCACACACACCTGCACAGATGTGCCCCATGCACCCGCACACACCTGCACAGATGTGCCCCCATGCACCTACACACACCTGCACAGATGCAGTGCCCCACGCACCCGCACACACCTACACAGATGTGCCCCACGCACCTGCACACACCTGCACAGATGCAGTGCCCCACACACCTGCACAGATGCAGTGCCCCACACACCTGCACATACCTGCACAGATGTGCCCCACGCACCTACACACACCTGCACAGGTGTGCCCCATGCATCAGCACACACCTACATGGACTGCCACACACACGCCCCTGCACGCACCTGCACGGATGTGCCCCCACACCTGCACGCACGTCCCCACACACCTGCACACACGCTCCGACGGCCACCTGCCCCCGGCACGAGCTGGACTCTGGCCCCACTTCACCTCCTCCCCCCAGGTCGGCGGGACGATGCTGGGCGGCAACGTGACAGTGGTCAGGGAGTCCGTGCTCCTGGGCCTGGCCGGGCCCCCGGGCAGCAGCGCCAGCTGGCCGCGCTCTTCCTCTGCACGTACCTGCTCACCGTGCCGGGCAACACGCTCATCATGCTGGCCATCGGGGCCGACGCGCGGCTGCACGCGCCCATGTACTTCTTCCTCAGCAACCTGGCCCTGGTGGACGTCTGCTTCAGCTCCACCACCGTGCCCCAGATGGCGGCCCTCGCGCTGGCCCGCGCCCGCGCCGTGCCCTTCGCCCGCTGCCTGGCGCAGCTCTTCTTCTTCATCGCCTTTGTGAACATGGACAGCCTGCTGATGGGCGTGATGGCCTACGACCGGTATGTGGCCGTCTGCCGGCCCCTGCGCTACGCGGCCCTGATGCGGCCGCGCCTGTGCGCGGGGCTGGTGGCCGGGCTCTGGGCGCTGGCCGGCCTGCACGCGCTGCTGCACACGGCGCTCATGGCCCGCCTGACCTGCGCCTCCAACGTGGTGCACCACTTCTTCTGCGACCTGCACCCGCTGCTGCAGCTGTCCTGCTCCGACGTGTCCGTCAACGAGCTGGTCATCTTCGCCGTGGGCGGCCTGGTGGCCCTCACACCCTTCATGCTCGTGCTGGTGTCCTACGGCTGCATCGCCGCCGCCGTCCTGCGTCTCGGCTCCGCGCAGGACCGCCGGAAGGCCGTGTCCACCTGCGGCTCACACCTGGCCGTGGTGGCGCTATTCTACGGCACGGCCATCGCCGTCTACTTCGGCCCGTCCTCCGCCCACAGCCCCCGGAGGGACACGCTGTCGGCCGTCATGTACACCGTGGTGACCCCCATGCTGAACCCCTTCATCTACAGCCTCCGCAACAGGGACGTGAAGGGGGCGCTGCGCGGGCTGCTGTGCGGGGGCCGGGCGGTGGGCGACCCCCAGCCCCAGGAGGCCTGACCGCCTGGGCACCAGCTGTCCTGTGCTGGCCGCCGCGTCCGGGGCCACCCCGGGCCTTCCCGCTCAGCCCGGGCAGGCGTGTGCACGGGCACCTGTGTGGTCTGTCCCAAGCCCCTCCCAGCGTGTCGGCCAAGCCGCCTCCACCCCAGCCCCGCGGCCACGTCACTTCCCAGGGTGACCGGCGGGGCCTGGCCCTGCTGCGGGGCGGGCAGCAGCACCTCTGAACCACGGGCCGAGCCCCAGGTGCCCCACAGCGCAGAGCACACCCGCGCCCCAACAGACGGTGCCCGGTGCACCCCACACCCGGGGGCCCCACGGCCCTGGGCTCTGCGCGGACACGGCTGCGAGTCCAGGCTGCAGCCGGGCAGGCAACCGGCCCCGGCCTCCACAGACGCAACGGCCCCGAGCTGGGGCAGAGCCGGCGGGCGGGGGGCCGGGTCGCGCGGGAAGGGGCGCCGCAGGCTGAGCCCCCGCCAAGCAGGGCTGGCGCAGAGACTCGGGAGCGGACAGCACGTCTGCAGCTAGGACGTTTATTTACCCGCCGTCGCTGGCCCGGACGGCCGCCGGCTCCTGGCTGAGTGTCCAGGCCCCTTCCTGGCCGCAGGGCTGTCCCCGCATTGTCGTGGCTGTGGCGCCGACCGTGCAGGCGACGGTCGCAGGCGTCTTGTGTGGGCCGGACTCGCCGCTCCCTGCACGCCCAGGTGTCCCGTCCACACGCGGCCTCGCGGCGCCTTGTGCGAACGGACTGGCTCCCTGCACCTTTGCGGCTCTGGTGCCTCCGCTTGGACCCCGACCGTGGCCCGCGGCCCGGCCCTGCTGCCGCGGTTCCTTCTGAGGCTGCGGCTCTCGCGGGGCGGGCGGCAGAGCCCCCGGGGGCTGGGCCCGGGACGGGGACGGAGGGGCCCTCCGCCGGGACTCCTCCCCTCCTTTGTCACAGTGGAAGCTGCGCCCGGCGTCCAGCACCACCGGCTGTCCCCCCGGTGGCCCGGCTCCCCGCCGGGAGGGGACCCCTGCAGCTGCCGCCCCCCGGGACCCAGCCCCCGAGCTCAGGCGACGCCAAGTCCCGGAGCCGCCCCCGTGGTGTGAGGCCGGGCTTCGAGCCCCGCTTCGGCCCAGTCGGAGGGCTCTGTCCCCGTTTCCAAGACCGAGGTCGGTGAAGGAAGAACGTCCTCAGCCCGGCCCGGCCCCAGCAGACAGCGCCGCGCACCCCCTGCCCAGAGACCCGCGGCCGCTGCCCACGGCGCAGCCGGAGGCCCTGGGCGGACGCCCGCAGCGGAGCCGAGCCCTGGGGCACCCGTGCGGCCTGGGGGCGCTGGCTGGTCCTGCCCACGCGCCCCGAGCCCGCCCTGCGTGGCCCCCCGGGGGCTGCAATTAGCCTCTGAGAGTCAATGGTCGCCCAGGGAATTCTGGCGGTCCCAGCGCTATTTCTGGGTTCCAAAAATGTGACTCATCTTTTGTGGAAGATCACCCAGCGGGCCCGGTCAGCCAGCGGGCAGGGGCCAGCGTGGGCTCGGCACAGAGCCTGAGACGGAGACACACGCCCGGGAGCTGGATGCTGATTCTGAAATAACACAAATTTAGAAAAGAAAAACAGGTAATTAAAAAAGGGAATTGAAGTATGTGGAGGGCCCCTGCTGGCGCAGAGGTTCAAGCTCAGCGGTGTCCCACCCCGGCCAGGCGCACGGCGTCCCACAGGCGCACGGCCTCCCGCCGCCCCTCAGCAGTGTGTTTCAGAGGGTCCCACTCTGTCTCTGGGGAGTCCTCGCCCCCCACGGCTGCACCCCAGCTCTTGTGAACATAACTAAATGGCTGTTTACGAGAATAAAGTAAAACGCACTGAGACAAGCGGAAGTGGACGCACACTCAGCCCCGAGGAACGACGGGCCGGTCACGGCTCCTGGGGCAGCACCGGTGGGGTCGGCTGCGCAGCCCGGCTTCCTGCCGTGAGGAGCCGGGGGGGATGTCAGCAGGGCCTGAGCGAGGTGGCCGAGGGGGAACAGAGATGCGGCCGGTGGAGCCGGACCTGAGGGGCCGGGCGGCGCCCCTGAGCCGGCACCGCCAGCTCTGCCTGGAGGAGAGTGACCGTGGGCCGGCGGCCACTCAGCCCCCGAGGCCCAGGGGCCTCCATGGCCGTCCAGACGCCGCCGCAGTGGGGCTGCGGGGACCCTTAGGCGGGCCGGAGACAGGCGCCGCCCTTCCCTGGGCCGAGCTGCTGGCCGGGGTGCGGGGGCCGTCCCCCCACTGGAGCGAGGCAACGGGGCAGCCTCGGCCCCTCACCCCAGCGGGCGTGTCCACATCTGTGCCCAGCTCAGCACAGCCCGTGGAGTGCGGCTTCATGTGGGGCCGGGGAGAGCTGTGGTCAGCAGCGGAGGCGCCAGAACTGGACCCACGTGCGAAAGAAAAGACCCCCCAAGGAAAAGAAGCTAGTCCGAGGGACGGAGGGACGAGTGCAGGACGGTTTGGGGACGGGACGGAGGGACGGCTGGGACTGAGTCATCCGCCCTCAGCCGCGGGGCTGGGCTCCTCCTCAAGGACGGGCCTCCGAGTCTGCCCCGGCCGGGCCGGCCTCTGGCGTGAGGCCTCAGCCCCGGACAGCGTGGAGGGGGGAGCCCGTGGGGTCCTGCGGCCGCCCCTCTCCGGCCCGGGCACGGTGATGTGTGGGCACCGAGCCTTGCCAGCCTGCCTGGGGACATGGAGGGGGGGCCCGGTCTGGACAGATGGCCCCTGCTGCCCGGTCCCCCCACAGACCCGGCTCCCAGCTGTGCTCGGTGTGTGTTTTCGCCGCGGCCTGAATATCGTTTCCAGGAGGCCGTGGTGTTGTCTTCGTGATTCGGGGAGAGGTGCCTGGGGACACCGCCCCCACTCGGGAGCTCTCAAGGGAGGGCCCTGGATGAGGCGCCCGGGATGGAAGGGGGTGGCCGAGCCGCCCAGGGCCTGGCTCCTCGTCCTGCCAAGTCCACCTCAGTGGACAGAAAGGGCTGATTCCTCGCTGTCTCAGGAGTGAAAAACACAAGCCCCCACGGAAACCAGTGTCTCGTGCAGACAAGTGCGACCCCCTCCCAGTTCACAGCACCTGAGGACAAGCTGACCAGGCCCAGGACAGGCTGACCAGGCCCAGAACAGGCTGACCAGGCCCAGGACAGACTGACCAGGCCCAGCACAGTCTGACCAGACCCAGGATAGTGTGGCCAGACCCAGGACAGACTGACCAGGCCCAGGACAGACTGACCAGGCCCAGGACAGGCTGACCAGGCCCAGGACAGGCTGACCAGGCCCAGCACAGTCTGACCAGACCCAGTACAGGCTGACCAGGTCCAGGACAGGCTGACCAGGCCCAGGACAGGCTGACCAGACCCAGGATAGTGTGGCCAGACCCAGGACAGGCTGACCAGGGCCAGGACAGACTGACCAGGCCCAGGACAGGCTGACCAGGGCCAGGACAGGCTGACCGGGCCCAGCACAGGCTGGCCAGGCCCAGTACAGGCTGACCAGGCCCAGCACAGTCTGACCAGACCCAGGATAGTGTGACCAGACCCAGGACAAGCTGACCAGGCCCAGGACAGGCTGACCGGGCCCAGGACAGGCTGACCAGGCCCAGGACAGGCTGACCAGGGCCAGGACAGACTGACCAGGCCCAGGACAGGCTGACCAGGGCCAGGACAGGCTGACCGGGCCCAGCACAGGCTGACTGGGCCCAGCACAGGCTGGCCAGGCCCACCACAGGCTGGCCAGGCCCAGGACAGGCTGACCAGGCCCAGGACAGGCTGACTGGGCCCAGGACAGGCTGGCCAGGCCCACCACAGGCTGGCCAGGCCCAGGACAGGCTGGCCAGGCCCAGGACAGGCCGACCTGGCCCAGGACAGGCTGGCCAGGCCCAGCACAGGCTGACCTGGCCCAGGAAAGGCTGACCAGGGCCAGGACAGACTGACCAGGCCCAGCACAGGCTGACCAGCTGGTCTTACGCAAAGAGCCGTAGCCCCGACCTGCAGATCACAAAAGCACGGAGACTGTCTTTGTAAAAACAAAATCCCGTGGCCCCGGAGCCGGAGCGTCAGCGTCGCTGTCTATGGGGGGACGGCCGCAGCCAGCACCTCCCTGCCGCGCTGCCGCCCTGAGGCCAGGCCCAGCAGCAGGACCAGAGGGACCACAGTGCCCGGACGACAGGGCGGGGGCATCGCAGACGGGGAGCAGGACCCTCCACGCCGTCCTCTGAACACGCTGCCCCCGACCACGTCAAAAGTGGGTTCTGGACACCTCCCCGCTGACCAGCTTCCCCAGGGCCGCTCGCATGTCCCGGTTCCTCAGGCTGTAGATGACGGGGTTCAGGCAGGGGGGCAGCACCGTGTACAGCGCAGACACTGCCAGCTTCAGCGACGGGGAGGATCTAAAATTCTTAGCCAAGTAGGTGATGATCCCCGAGAAGAGGAACAGGGCCACCACGGACAAGTGGGGCAGGCAGGTGGACACAGTCTTGCGCCTGCCCTGGGCGGACGGGATCCGCAGGACAGCGGAGAAGACATGGGCGTAGGACATGACCATCAGGGCGAAGCACAGGAAGCTGAAGCCGCAGCTGCCCACGACGAAGGCGAACTCCAGCCGCTGCTCCCCGGGGCAGGCCAGCGCCAGCAGCGAGGGCACGTCGCAGAAGAACTGGCGCACGATGCTGGGCCCGCAGAAGCGGACGGACAGCGTCCCCGCCGCGTGCAGCGAGCCGTACACGCAGCCGCTGAGCCAGGAGGCCGCCGCCATCTGCACGCAGGC